>JAHQIW010002982.1:0-406453 GCA_019055375.1 Parelaphostrongylus tenuis
TTTAGTTCACATTTCATTCCCTGTTGCCTAATTGTGAGGCGCTGCGTGAGCACACAACTAACCGGGCAGAGATATTTCTGTGAGCGAGATCCGTGGTCAATCCATATTTTTGGTTGTTCCGACTTGCGGTTTCAGGCTGGTCTAAACAGCTATTACTTTTGGAATTCGCTTAAAACGGCAAGAATGTTTGAGTTTTTTGTAACATCACGCGTAGTTTCAAGAAGAACACTTGGTTCTTTGTCTCAAGACCTTCTTCACCTTCAGAACTCTTCTCTCCTTTATGAATCTTCCTAAACCACGGCTGCACTCACCTTCGTTCATCGTTGTCTTTTCGAAAAGCACCATTGAAGCAGACTTGTTGAAGGAATTGAACGAAGCAGGAAAGAAGACAGAATCACGTAATAATAGGATGAAGACCAGTTCATGAAGAACACATGGTGCGATGGTGATCAAGTCTTAATGAACGGTTCCTTGATTGCAGAATAACCTCCTATGTGCACCATAGGCGTCCATTAAGCATGGAAAACAGCATGAAGGAGGAACTAGACAGAAGTGAGAGAGCAGCATGGACCGTGTTCCAGCCTCTCAAAGAAGCCACCAGCCAACTAGCCGGCTCAAAACTTGGCGCTCTCCTTTTCGATTCAACGGTCTTCCCGACGCTTTGCTATGCAGCTAAGACGTGAGGTAACACTTCTGCCACGTCAAGAGTGCTACGGACAACTCACATAACGCTTAAATAATGTCACCTGGGATTTAGTCGGCGCACACTGCATGGGCCGACTTGCATAGTTCAGATCTATAAAATCTTTCCCATCTTCGTGACTTAGAGGTCTATAAATCTATAAGGAAACACGATGGACCTGTATTACACTGTGAAGAACACACGGCAGGTGGACGAGAAGAACTGTGGAGTTTACACCACGTCAACGTACGCGTTGTCGAGGAGGACCACCTACATGTTGGGTGGACGTGCCCGTTAAACGAATTGAACAGTTGTACTCGCAGCTGCTGATGTCTTTCAGATCACAGTATGACTCTCGCATTAGCCACCTTGCTCGAATTAGACCACCGTCATGGACGACTGTCGCGCAGCAAAAGATGGAATATGTGCTGAGGTCCGCAGAACTATTGAAAACGGACCGTTCAAGTATCCAAGTATGTATGTATGACATTAGCAATAAACGCAAAGTGTGACATGCGCATTAAAATTATGTATAAAATAATCACGATCATCTAATGTTTATCTAGGATTTAATTCCATAATCAAATGTTTGAAATTCACGGTCTGGAATCGCGGCGTTTGTGCTAGTCTAATAGAGACCACAAACATTCGATAATTGTCGGCTTCTTGTGTTGAGAGAAAAGGTAGCAGTCTTTTTACCACACATAAGAGGTTCCGTTCCTCAAAGCATTTGTGTGTTCCATAAATTTCGCTGCTTTTCTTGGAACTCAGAAAGTGGAGGACCACTGCATGTCGTTCGTCGACTTAGCGGCTTTGTGAGACAGTTAGTTATGAACTACTAGTCGAATTTAAAAAATACTTCAGAATTAGAAATTGGGATGAAAATTGAATACATTTGTATTACGTTCGATACAGAATGTGCACCTTTGGACACCTTTGTATTGACACCGTTAGGAGCTCTTATGAATATTAGTACGAGTCCTAATACACACCTGGTGCTTAATCCAGGATTTATGGGTCCATACCTGCACGAAACAATGGAATATAACTGCAGAGACTTTCATGGAGACATATTTTAGTAACTATAGCGCTCACGTATTTTGAAAATTTTGCCTCTTTCAATACAAAAGTTACATTAGTAAGGTTACATCGCACTCCCAATTTCTGCTGCGCACTTTCTTTTACAACTGTGGGGAGCGCAGCTAAAATAAATATTTCTCTGGTGTATAACATTTAAGAGAGACTCGCGTAGACAGCCTTTTACTACGTAAACGGATTAAGTATCCACGAAACTTCCATCCATCAAACTGTGAGAAATTCTTTGAAATAAATGCATGTATTTCCCAAACACTCCACTGTACCAGATGCTTTGCTCATTGCCTAAAATATTTATTCAGCTCAACAAGTTACACAATCATCACCAACTTTCAACAATTTGGCAACGCACAAACACCATTGGTCAACAACTTACCCTTCTCACACGAAATTTGTACTTTATACAGTCGCAGTCAGTACTAAGGCAGTCAACAGTTAGTTCACTCTAAAATAGTTATTTCGTAAATCTGTTTTGCAACCGTTTGTGATATACGGTGACTACGAGATCATCTCAGAAGTTTGTTAGTCTTCTTACTCTAACTTGTATTTCGTATAATCAAGTCAACAGTAGCTCACGTATGTTTCATTTCACACAGATTATTGAGCATTTTCTAATGAAGTGTATAAAAAGCAAGCCACGAGTTTGTTGAAAATGCCGACGAGGAAAATTGTGGCGGATCCGGAGTAGGGGACAATGGTGAGTTTGTGGTGTATTTCGACGGCTGAGGAAGAGAATACATAATGAGCAATGCAATTAAGTCAACAACTGCTGAGGATGATTGACTCATTGTGAATAAAATTTTTTGATGAAGTGAATAGAATGTACTCCACGAGCATGTCGACAGCCGTTACGGAGCAGACCGTGCCGAATCAGTGTTGGTGATTGTGGTGAACGCGTGGCGGGTGTCTCGACGCCTGAAGAAGATAATATATAATGAACAATATAACATCAGTCGAGATGTACTTGATACTCAACACATTCTTCAAGAAAAAACAATTTTATTGGTGAAGTGGTACAGCGTACTCCACGAGGCATGTAGACAGCGGCGACGACGATGATCGTGCCGACTCTACTGTAGGGGATAGCGATGAGTCCGCGAGGCCCATCTCGACGTCTAAAGAAGAGCATACATAATGAGAATGTAGTTAAGTAAACACTAACCGAGTATATTAGAGACCTCCAAGACACGAGTTTAGAGCCCTGGCGTACCATCCTCGGGTAAGGCTCTAAACATTCTTAAAAATTTTTAGTGCAAAAACCATTTTATTAATATCAGAAAGCATTGGTTGCATGTCCCAAATCTTGTTCTGAGCGGAAATCCCCCTCCATATTCTATAGAAACGGAAATAAATTGGTGACTAACGTCATGTCCATCCAGTGCATCGGAATCCGAATGCCCAGTGCATTGACATGTCGTCATTCCGGCACGACTGTAATTATATAAAGTTTCATACGTTTGACGTAGTGGTGCAGTGGCGGGTTGATATTCTGACATTGTCTGAATTCAAATAATAGTGATCGTCGTCACTTTATCTGTAGAGTCTTTATTAACCGTTAATGACCGGATTTCGTAATATCTGCACACACTCTGTATTTTGCAGTGAGAAGGGATTATCAAAATCGAATTCCGAAGTACTTTAGAATGACGATGATTGAATTGGGCTTTCCATCGGTGCAAGTCGGCTGTTATTGAGAATGTCTGTGTGTCCACTGCGTTTCCCTGTCGACGTACATTCTCGCCTCCCAAATAAGAGTCACAGTGCCGAAATCAAACATCAGTCAATAACGGCAAATTGCCTGGAAACAGAACTTGCTTTTCTTAAGTGCGCTGAAAAGAATTATGATAGCTGAACAACTTTTCATATGAGTTCAGAAGTTTGACAATGTACAAATTAACTTGCCACTTTTCTGCAGCATTTTACTAGGTCGAATATCTGTTGAGATCACTTTCCCTTACGCCCACTATAGCAAGAATAGCGCCCGAATTAGTCGAGATTGATCCCTTAGTCACAAAAATGCTGTGTTTGGGAACTTAGTGTTTCAATTAAGATTCTGTATGCCGTTTTTTATCTGTAATCTTCCCACTAAATCGTGTAAAAGTCCTTATTCGGTTAATCCTAAATATAGGTAAGCGTAGCAAAATCAAATGCTTAGCCTCGATCGATTTCTAATGGATGCCTTTATTATTCAACTCCATTAGAATGCGACTGAATGCATAACTGGCCTACACAATGACATTTGAAAGCCTAACGTCGTATCAGATAGATTTTTGCCCTCCGAAACAAATTGGCAACAATTTTCAGCCCTTGGATGTTGAAAATGATGGGGAGACCTGCACAGAGGATTGACAGAGATGGACCGCTGTTTACATTGCTGAGAACCTCTAGCCACTGTAGATCACGAGTTCTAGTCATTTCGAATTACCATTAACGTAATTCTAAACTCTACAATGTCATTTGAATATCTTCTGACTCCAATTGTGATTTCTGACTTTATGGCGAAGTGATCTATTCATGAGATTCTAATACCTTGAAAGTATATCAATATCTTTGTTTACCTGCAACGTTGTGATGTTTATAAAACTTTTTCATGTGATTATTTTCAAATAAGGTAGTGAAACAGCAGATCAGGGAAGTGAGAGCTATTTTCACCTCCTTCTGCAGATTTGCAGATTATCATTCTGCTGTTGGTCAGGTAGATCGGATATTTTTTCGTTCGGCACAAGGAAGAAAGCACTGATAGCATTCTACTGCAGCTGATCGTACATTTTCACCACAGAACATGTGTTAGCATTTGGCAACTTTGAACTGCTACGAATTCAATCAGAAAAGGAAGGTCCTATCCTTAAGCGAAGGGCTTGATCTACTAGTGATAAAACTGACCTTGACACACGTTATAGAAGGATACTTTAGAATGCGCTTTACGCTTACAGCTTCGTATATGCTGTGAATCTCACGCAGAAACGCAGAGACCGCCCTTAATTGTTATTGACTGCGACGGCTTTGAATGCTCTACCCATCATTCGTTTATGGAAAAGGACCAGCTAGTTCATTTCAGTGCTGCAAGACGTATCTCAAGCTTTGATCGTACGTGACCGCGTGAGATATACTTGCTAGCTTTCACTGCACAAAAAGATTTCACTCAATATGGTCTTGATTTCAGTCAGTCTTGATCATTTACCTATTTTTATAATTGTTATTAATGGAGCTGCGATTTAATACAAACAAATCAGTTAGATTCACATATCTGGAATGCTGTGGAAGATCTAGTAGCTGATTTTGATTTCTACATTGTCTCACAAGATATAGCGTTATCCGTCACAAGCACCGATCTATTGAATGTACCGTCATTCGTTTTCGCATACATAATAATATATTTGGATTTTTACGCCCTTTACCATTGGTGACACGGACCTCCTTGTCTGAGGGATCCCGCCCGGTTAGTCGCGAGGGCACGTGGCGCGTCCCCAGGTGGTGGATAGGGGAATAAACGCTAACCAAAAGCGACCGTGTGTTTCCCAGAGACGCAGGTGGATTCAGGGAGATGACTTCCTGCTTCTGCAGCGCCGACTTGACAAAACTCTATTTCGACGAGTCAGGTCGGCCAAAAGCCTGCAATCAAGCGGCTAGGAAGTACATGGGAGGCGGTTAGGAGTCGCCTCCAACAAATAAGCTCCTCCCGCTCCTCCGAGAGAGACTGGCAAGCTACTCGTGAGTACCCAGCCCCACGTTTAGAGCCTGGCAAGCTATACGTTGGGTATCAAAATGCCAAAAACTGCAACAAATATGGGCCTCATTCCCCTGACCCCGAAAAAGCCCCTGGTACGGCAGCGCCAGGTAGGACGAGTACGGAGAGGCTGCTAAATCTCAGGGCCGAACTAGGCTGCCAAGATCGAAACGGACTAAAATGACGATCTGTACCTACAACGCAAAAACCCTTGCTCACCAATCCGCTGTAGAAGATCTATTGATTCAAGCAAGAAGAATAAGGTACGACGTCATTGGCCTGGCTGAGACGAGAAGGCGCCATCCTTTTCACGCTGTTTATGACACCGGAGAAGAACTGTTCCTTGGTACATGCGCTTGCAGAGGTGTCGGGGGCGTTGGCGTCTTCGTCAAATCGAATTTGACCGTGAACATTGATTCGTTCGAACAACTATCAACCCGTATCGGACGATTACGGTTGAAACGATGTGGTTCTATGCCGGCTTTGACCATCTTCGTTGAGTACGCACCAGCATCAAGCTATAACGAAGACGAAGTCGAAGCGTTCTATATGGACCTTGAAAAATTCTCCAGAGAGGATCATACATTCTTCAAGGTCATTGTCGGAGATTTTAATGCAACAATTGGACTTAGAAGAACGTCTGAAGAACGTCACATAGGGACCCACGGACTAGAATGGAATGAACAGGGTGAGAGACTATCTGAGTTTATCATGACGACCCAAACCATCCATGGTAACTCGCAATTCCAAAAGCCTCTTTCTCAGCGATGGACGTGGAGTCTCCCAATGGAGAGTACCATAACGAAATAGATCACATCATAGTAAATCGAAGATTTTGCCTGAGCGATGTCGCTGCTGTTCTTAAGTTCTACACGAGATCAGACCATCGCCTCCTTCGCGCAACGTTCCGATTTTCGAGGAGAGCAGAGAAAGCCGCTAAATTCAAACAACGAAGTCCCAGAACTACCATAAACTGGGAAGTATTCAAATCATTAGTCGGCTCTTAGAACATACCGTTGTCGACAACATCGACGGAGAATACGATCGGTTCGTTGATTTTCTTCACGTTAGCGCTTGAAAGCCGAGAGTCCTAAGGTCACGAAGAGACGCTTGTTTCCGCAGACACTCGAGCTGATATGTCAACGTGGAATCGCGCGAGCTGCAGACAACCGAAACCTTACGTCCGAACTTGCGAAACGATGCAGAGAAGCGATAAAAGAAGACCTTAAAGAGAGAAGAGCAGCAGTTATGGCAGAAGCTGCAGAAGCTGGGAAGAGCATTCGCAAAGCCCAGGGAGGCTTCGCCAACTATAAGACTAAGATGATTGCACTCCGATACCCTGACGGGACACTTACAGCTTCGAGAAGGGCTATGGAGAAAACCATCCACCAATACTACTCCGCATCTCTTCGCTAGCCATGTCCTCTTACCGTCATATAAATTGAGAAAAGACGAATATGTCGTCCCTACCGGTCCTCCCTTCCGAAATCCGACATGCTATATCGTCGGTGAAGAACAGAACAACACGCTGTCCAGACAAGAATAGACCAGAACATCTGAAGAATCTGCCGCCAGTTCTCACCAACACCCTGGCTCGGCTCTTCACTCGCTACCTGTCAGAATGCAAGGTCCCTATTCAATAGAAAACCAGCAAGACCGTACTGTTGTTCAAAAAGGGAGACCTTCACGACACAGGCAATTATCGCCCAATCTGCTTGCTGTCCGTTGTCTATAAACTCTTTACTCGAGTCATCCTAAACAGGAATAACAAAACACTGGACGAAGGACAACCATGCGAACAAGCAGGGTTCCGAAAAGGATTTAGTACCATAGACCACATCCACACGATTACAAGACTCACTGATGTTTCACGACAGTGCAAACAACCACTCTGTCTCACTTTCATCGATCTGAAGAAAGCCTTTGATTCAATGGAAACAGAAGCGGTTTTAGAGGCTCTGGATAACCAGGGCGTAACTATTCGGTACATAATGATCCTTCGTGAGCTTTATAAAGATTTCACGACCAAAATATCTCCATTCTACAACAATATCAACATTGGCGTAAGAAGAGGGGTTCGACAAGGCGATACAGTTACGCCAAAACTATTCACTGCCACCCTACAAAACGTCATGCGAACATTAGAATGGGACGAAATGGGAGTGAAAATTGACGGTCGACAATTAAACTATCTTCGCTTTGCTGACGATATCGTTCTCATAACACCAAACATCAGCCAAGCGGAACGAATGTTGACCGATTTCGATAACGCCTGTGGAAAGATTGGTCTTCAACTGAATCTAACAAAAACAATGTTCATGAGGAATGGATGGGTTTCTAATGCCCCATTCACGCTCAACGGAACGACAATCTCCGAATGCTCCACTTACGTCTATCTAGGTCGAGAACTCAACATGATGAACGACCTAGCTCCAGAGTTGAGCAGGAGGAAACGAGCTGCTTGGGGAACGTTTAAGAGCATCGAAGATGCAGTGAAGAGGACAAAGAACATCCGACTCCGTACCCACCTTTTCGACTCGACCATTATCCCTGCCCTGACGTATGCAGCAGAAACCTGGTCGCTACGTAAGCAGGATGAAAGATCACTTTCCGTTATCGAACGCGCAGTCGAAAGGTCGATGCTAGGGGTATCCCGTATCTCACAAATGAGAGAAAGGATCCGAAGTTCCGACCTACGTCAACGATAGAAAGTCAGAGGCGCCGTTCTACACGCCAGGATTCGAAAATAAGGTGGGCCGGACACGTGATGCGCTGCAACGACAACCGATGGACGAGAGCCGATTACCGACTGGATTCCTCGGGACGTCAAGCGCTCTAAAGGAAGACCACTGACCCGTTGCTCCGATTTCTTCACAAAGCGATAGAAGAAAGATATGATGCTCAGCGAATTCCTAGAGCGAGGAGGACCCACTGGGCTACTCTTGCACGCGATAGGGAAAAATGGAAGAGTTGTTGGTACCCGCTCGAGTCACTCGACGATCAACGGGACGACAGGTGACAGGTGACAGGTGATACCATTGGTTGGTTATGTCTTTACCGGAATGTGACCACCACAGAAGAAATCTGATAGTAGAACATTTTGCTTCCTTCTATTCACGAGGGTGTTAATCTTTGTGCGATCATCTTAGTTACAAAAGAAAACCATGCTCACGCTATTCTTTGTCAAAGGCAGTTTCAAGGGATTGAACAAACGCGGTGCTGAGAAGAGTACGTACTAATCACTAATAAATTGTCTAATTAACAAGAACGTTTGATTGTTAAAATCGTACAATAGTAAATTGAACTCCTACTAAAAAAGGTTTTCATAATCTATTCAATTTTCCGTTTTAGTGTTCGAGAACTAGCTGTATATTGAAATATGAAAGAACAAAACGAGACAATGGCAGCGAATATTCAAGTGTTTTTGTCGTGTTACCGTCCGATGCCGGGAGTCCACTTGTGCACACCAATGTCCACGCACAGTCCCGGCATATTGCATTGGTGAGTGCCGCGCACCTCTTCGTGCTGGGACCTTTTGCAAAGGATGCACGCCGTGTTTTTTCTCGCGGCTGGACCTACTGCAATGAATGCGTGTGTGATACAGATTGGGTGATTATTTGCCAGATAACACTTTAACAATATTCTGCAAAAACAGCAAACAATTCACAACTTTTCACAGTAATATGCACAACACTTCCAAGCAAGAATTTACGATGCCAATCGAATCGCGTGAAACAAACAAATTCAGATACTTTTCCGTTGTCTAAGCGCGATTTCGACCACCTGTAAAAAACGTGTTTCTACGCCTTTTTCAACGTCTAAATAGCCGTTCGATAGCGCAAATCAAAAAAATTTGAATGGCATATTTCGTCTTTTTAAAAACTTTCTTAAAGCGCTGAAATAGCAAGAATAACATTATATTCCTCAGTCAAAAATTTGTGCTGGTGAAAGCTTTTTATTCGGAGCATAACTAATCAGTCACTAGATCAAATCTCAAGAAACGTAAAGATTTGTTGATAATGGACCTGGTATTACGTTATAACAGCCAAAATAATATTGAGTTTCGCAAAAAATTCATTACTTCAACTATCCTCTCTTCACTTCGATGCACTGGGAAAAACGTATTTTTTGATCGTTTCTAATGTTGAAATAATCAATCGATAGCTAATCAGAAGAATTTGAATGTTTTCAAATAAAGCCTTGTTATTGCGCTGAAAGAGCAAAAATAATAATTTGTTTCTATTTGAAGATTTCTAGCTGACCAGATCTTCTCTCCCATAGCTTTAGGAACCAAATGATAGATTCAATCTCAGGGATTGAGATTTCAGTAATGTTTCTGGTTTCTTAAACGGACTTCTTAGTGCTTTATAAAAACCAAAAAAAATGGGTTTCGCACTTGATGTTTTTTTCAGTTTTGCCAAGCCCAATCTTTTTTGGCTGTTACAGTGCAATGCGTGGTCTATTTTAAAAACAAAAAATTTGTTGGAGGCCTCAAAGTTTGATCTGCCGATTGATAGTTAAAGCTTCGAGGGAAAAGCTCTGATCAGCGAGAAATCTTTGAATAAGGAATAAAATAATATTTTTGCTCTTTCACCACATTAAGAAGACCTTTCAAAGTTGGCATATACCGTTCAAATTCCTTTCGTTTAAGCTATCAAAGGATTAGTTAGTCGTCAAAAACAGGTGCAAAATAGGCCATTTTGCAGGGTCGAAGTAGCGCTCAGATAACGGAAAAGTGCCCAAATTTGTATAGTGTACAGTACAAGTTTTGGCAAACAATAAGTTGTCAAAAGTTTTTTTTTAAATAATTTCAGATCCTCTTGATCATATCGCCCCTTTAGTGACGACGAAACCCGGACTTCCATGTGAGACTACAATATTGCCAAAAAGGCGCGCACCCTCAGCCGCTCGACAACGCCGCCAGTCGTTCGAAAAATCAACGTGCTACGGAATGGATTCATGTTAGGGAAAAGGTTATTTCACATACACGAATTGTGAGACCGTGCGAGACTGCAATCTTTGTGAAAATATGTTTTGATTAAACATCGGAGGGCCTCATATAGAGATAGAGGAGGGAAATCCAATCTTATACAAGTACTTCAATTAAACGATGATTTGTACATTTGAGGTCATCTGACAAACTGATCATCTACTCTGAAGGGATAACCGCAAATTGTTGATAAAAGCACTACTAATCAAGATGATTATGCGCAGTATGTGTACACCTGGGATGGCCAGTTGAGATGTGCACTTCCTTTAGCCGTTTGTATGGATTGTTTTTGTATGTAAGAGTAAACATATTGCTTTTACCACGTACAAAAATATAAGTCCACCGCCCTTTTGCTGTAATAGTAGTGAAAACAGCACTTATAAATTTTTTTCTAAGGTGCGTTAAGAACGCCATTCATTTTTATGATTTTTTTATGCAAAATATCCTATATGATGGTTTCTATAGGTCTGTGAAGAAGACGACTTTCGTACCTCAAAAACGCCATTTGTGAAAAGTTTACTTTTTAACCAAAACTAATTGAAAATGTTCGATCTCAATATCGGTCAACTGCGCATTTTCTTGCGAATGTTTAGTGTATAACTTGTCTCAATTTGCTGCAATATAGGGCTGTTGTGGGAATGTGGGAACAAAGTCGTTTGGTCCTCATGCACGAATGGCGCGTAAGGGCAAATGCTAGTGAAGCGTTGCGTATGATTAGTGTAGCCCCATATGGACGGCTCGAGAGCACCTAATCCTCCAGATTCCTGCAGACTGCTTTCTGCAAAATTTTGCGATCCACTTTCAAACCGTACTTTCTGCAACCATATCATCGTCTTAGCTGCCTTGATCATGCATGCTTCAAAATTCTGTTACATGATAACGCTCGACGTCATGTTACAATGTTGATCGGAAACGTCGTAATAGAGCTGAGATGGGAGGTTTCAGGTTTTACGTTATATACCTTACTCTCTCGACATTACACCCAGATTACCACTTGAATTTACCAACTTTTGATTACAAATTGATAAACTAAAAATGGCGTTTTTCGGGTACAAAAGTCTTCATCTTTAAAGTGCTTCGATGCGCAAAATAATGAAGAACCCCGAAATCTGCGGGCAACGGGCCTGAAGCAGTGTCAAAAATAATGTAAAGCTGTGCAGTTGCAAGAGCAGTAGTGCGCACTTTTTGAATCAGAGACATGGAAAAAAAACGGTTTGAAAAGGCTGGCCAAATGATTGGTTTGATAGCTGTTACCCGTTTGTCGAAGGTGCTCCTTTTAGACGAAAGGATAGTCACGGTCGAACCACTCCCTCGCAAGGATCGACGTCAACTTCTTAGGATAGGTTAGCGGATGTTCGCAGCAGCGAAAACCATAAGCCATAGCCATTTTCCGGCCTCTTTGTGGGCTTGATCGGTGTTTGGGCCACCGCTAAGACGCCGTTGACTACATCAACAAAAACGTCAAAATCAACACTGCGAAAAAGTTAGCAGACCGTTCTAAGCCTTGGAGTGCTCGAAATTTTGGCACCGACGACTTCAAACATCAGCAGGACTGAGTTCCTGCGCATTCGGCCTGCCCAACGATTTACATCTGTCATGAACTGATTCCTGGCCTTTGAGGTAAGGATATTTGGCTGTCAAACTCGCCACTTCTTAACCCGATGGGATATTTCGCGTGGTTCATACTGGAGGAAAAAGTCTCCGCCACTCGCTACATTAGTCCTTTTCCGACCACCCATTCACAGCTCGGTCGGCCAATGCGTATAAATCAGCATTTGGCGTCTTCATAAGAGTGTTAGGAATCATCCAAAATCTTAAATCCCTAGCTACGGCTCCCACATAGCCGACTCTCCAAAACATCCTTTTATGACGCTGTATAATCCAAAATAAAAATGTGTCTCACAAACTACGTGTTTTTTTTTTATCTCGCTTATATTTCGCTGAACAAAACTCCTTCGTTGAAGTGCTAATACTCATTCGATAGCACAAATTCAAGGAACTCGAAAATATGTTTTCTTTATGAAAAAGCTCTTTCGATAACGCTGCAGAAGAAAGACAGTATTTGCGCATTACATCTCCCCGAACAGAGCTCTTTTTTTCGAATGGTAGTAATCATTCGAAGGCATATTTGCTGCATTCAACGCTGTGCTTATTTTCTGAATAGATCGTTTCTGTGCAGTGCAGCAGGGAGATATGCCACCATCCAAAGCACGAATTGATCATTAGCCGCGTGAAAACGGCCGCATACGCCCTCTTCCCACCCCACAACCCCATGGATTGGTCAAAAAACACCTTGTCGCATATGTGAATCAATCTTATTTATTCTGTTGCACTGCAGAGAAACGATCTTTGCAGAAAATAAGCACAGCGTTGGAATCAGGACCGACGAAAAATATGCATGTCTGCGAAGCAAGAAATCCCCTTCTGTAGCAACGTCAAGAAAACCGTTTTTTTCAAAACCGGCGAGGTGGGGCTGTAGCCTGAAATCTTAGCTTTCGAATGGTTCCTATAAACACCTATGAAAAGTTTCTTTCCAGCGAACGAGGTCAATTTTTCCTTCGTCTCCTTATAATCAGAAAGAATCTTTCGAGTTTAGACGTTTATGTCCTGCCGTATAATTATTCTATTAATAATTCATAGATGCACCAAAAATTCGTTAAAGAACTGATTCAGGTATCGAGTGAGTTATATAGAAGATTCAGCGTTAGATTGCTTACATGGGAAAGGTCAGAGGTGTATTGTCACACGTTCTGAATAGTGAAGCTTACTCAAACAGTACCATAATTCTAACATAAGGTGCCATCTATTTGTTCGGCGAACTATAAGCCGTATTTGAGCCTTCAAAGAAATGGTATCGCTCAACTAAAAACTCAAGTGTTCGCCCACACCTATATCATCCAACACATCTCTCAGCGCTCTGTTGCGCAGTTAAAATGTAGACTGACACATCAACCACGTCAAAAATTTCCACCCCACTCACATGACACTCGAACGGTCTTAAGAAATTTAATGGTCAGTCATAAAGTCTATCCATGTTACACAGATCAGAGCTTCGACACTTGTCCCATCTTTAGCGTCCTTGTATATCGATAGCGAAACGTAGATGGGCCGGTCATAATAAAAAAATGATGGAGCATGAACGAAAAGAACTAAAATATGAGCATCACAAGGACACAAGGTTTTCTTTAAAACGACAACCGACACGCACGAACGGGTTTGTGACTAAGGTCAACGGGTCGTACTCACGGCTGGAGTTATTTTGGATCGCGATGTGATACACCCACTATTCAACGCACTCTAATCGAACCATCATCATGGACGGCGATCGCAGGGCAATTGAACGGATGGAAAATTTGTTGAAGACCGTGCAGCTCGTTAAAATGGCCCGTCAAATAATTCACGTGAGGAGGCAATGGAATATAGATTGAATATTTTGATTATAGATAATGATATAAATATGATGCACATAACCATGATGCTCCGCCTTGCAAACGGTGAACTCAAATCATTGCGATTCTAAAAAAGTCACGCTACCGAAACTTCGGCTTTAGTGGAGATTTATGACAAGCACATGTAATCTTAGCAATAAAATATAAAGCAATAATGTTCGAAGATCTTTGTGGACAATGAATGCGAGAAAACTAACCTAGTACAAGAAGAGCTGGTATGACACAGAAAATTGTGATAACACGTCGTTTGAGAAGAAATAATTCTTTTTTTTCCGAAACCCACCTCAGGTCCGCCCGTATACTCTATCGTAGACAAAACTGCTGACATTACTCCACAAATTTGGTCTCCATTCGTCGTATGGGGCCAATACATCCAATTTTTGTTCAAGCCATACATTATTCAAAATTCAAAAGGAGTCTGCGTGTTCACAGCAGTAGCGTTCAGGAGAACAAAAACTGAAATAATTGTAAGCTCACTTCATCAACAACACTTTCCCCACCGATCACGAAGAAGCATCTCGCCTGAAGAACAGTGTGGAAGAGATACCGTACCTTCGACCGTTACATAGACTTCGCTCCAGACAATGATAATGCGATAAGACGACAACACGTTTGAGCCTGTTATGAGGTCGAATAAAGGCATTTATGTTTGGTGCTGGACAGACGCCTGCTTCGTCGTAACGGCGGCGCTAGTGGGATCGCAGACGTAGGCAGCACGACATTCTTGCACACAGACGCACAAGCCGCCTTCATGGACTGCCGCACAAGCGACGGCGCGACGCCGCCTCCCTATCAACGCTGGTCTTCAGGGGGTTATTAGGATAGAGCTCTCGGCGTTGATCAATCCTGAGGTATGCGCCATGCATTCTTCTTCAATTTTTTAAATCGTTTGAGGTGACTTGATGCATATCTGGCCTTTACAATGACTAGCCGAACCTCCCGCTGTATGCCTCCCGTACAGGTCTGGGACCAGCCCAGACCGACCAATTTACCGTCGACTGCGGGAGGGACGAGGGAGAATGGCTTCGTGAGCTATCCATGAGCGCGAGATCGAACCATCGACCTTGCGCGACGCAGAGCACCTTTAACCGCTGCGCCACATGCGCTCTCATCCCTCATTCTGATGTAATAAAGAGGTTTCTACTTATGGGGTGTGATTGCTCAGTCGGATTGCCCAGGAGAATTCTTTCCGGAGTAAAGAGAGCAACAGAAGCAGAAAAAGCTACTCACTTCCTGTTGACGACGTATAATCACAGTTTTATTCTGCGCATACCACTACTTCTAGCATTCGATTCGTTTTTCGTCTTCTTCTTGAATGACGTAGAACAGTGTTTGGGCATGTCTCTTGCAATCTCGAGGATAGCCTGGCTGTGGCTTTCCATAGGGCGTTCTTGTTGACTGCCGGAGAGTGCGGGGGTGGCTGTGGAGCCAACTCCATGCGCGGCGCTCCGAGCATCACAACTATTCGGCTACGGAGCTCCTTCTTGTGTGATTACGACCAAAAACCAGTCATGCCGTCATTATTCGCGAGAGGTCTTCCTTTTTGTTTGCCTAGAGGTTTGCAGGTAAATCGGTTTGGACAAATGATTATTATTTTACTATTGATACTTCATTATGATCTAATAATGCAACTATCGTAGCCTATGACGTTCGTTTCGTCCCTGGAAGGGTGAGACGCGGGTTCGATCTCGCCCGAGGTTTGAAGTTCCGCACATCACTGGAAATTCTTGGTTATAAAGAACGATCGTGTTCATTCTCTTTCTTTTTCCTATTTTTAGTTATCTTTTAGACTTCTTTCCATTTTTCCTGAGTTTTTCATTTATTGTTTCGGTTGTTTTGTTCTCAGAATTCTTTTTATTTGACCGCCTTTAGCGGTGCAAAGATGTTATAAAATACCAAATGATAAAGAGTGATGTGCAAAAGCATTTGCTTCAGTTGAGATTCGAACCAACGTCTCACCTTTTCCGACGGTACGTGATGGACCGTTGGACGTCGGTGTGCGTCTGTAATGCAACGGTTCAGCACGCTCCCGGATAGGGTGAGATGTGGGTTCGAATCCTACCCGACACAAATGTTTTTGAATATAACTCTTTATTACTGTTCATCCTGCATTTGCTTCGAATGGATTGTTTACGTTAACCTCTGGTGGACCACGTGTACCAATTGAGGTACACGATTGTTCAAAGGCCTTTCTCGCTGAGCAAAACTTTTCTCTCTTACATTTGGTACTCCTTCGAAAGTTTAAATCACTACAAATTCAAAAATAAAGTTGATTTTTGAAGAAGGCTTTTTATTACGTTGTAGTAGCAAAAATAAGATAATGTTTCACACTCAGTTTTACTTAATTGCTCGGCTAAGGATTGTATATGGCTCTTCGCCAAACTCTTTTTAGCCATTCGATAGCCGAAATCTCGAAGATTTGAATGCTGTAATTGGTTTTCTAAGAGATTGTGATGGAACGCTGTAAGAGCGGAAGAAGATCACGTTTCACACTTAAAGTTTTCATCGCATAGAAAAGCTACGTATGCAGGAAAAACATATCACCATGTAGAGAAAATCATGATGTATCAGAGTAGCACCAGCAACCCGAGGTTTTACTCTCCGAATGGAGGAAAATCTCGAACTGAATAACAAGAATCGCGCGCCTCTTGCTAGTTGCGCCGCGCGATCGATCGACTGCCGTCTCCAGAGGGTCAGGATGCACTCAGTGATTCGTTACGATTTCTATCGTGCTATCATCCAATATTTTGTTGAACTGTTTTAAAAACTCTGTAAGGAACAAATCCATTAGCCACGTGTTCACTCTTTCAGAAAATGATGAAATGTGTCTTTAGGAGGCGCTTAGGACCACATGTGGCGCAGTGATTAGAGGTGCTCTGCTTAGCGCACGAGGTCGATGGTTTGACTCGGGCTCACGTTTCACTAAGCCATCCATCCCTCCGGAGTCATTAAACTGGTATCAGACCTGTCTGGGAGAAAAGCAGCACTGACTCGATATATCGCTGGGGTTCCTTTCGGTCATGAGGGCACTAATGGAAAATCGAATTCATCCGCTGGAGAGCAACTTTTCATCGGATAGTTGGTAATCATTTGGAAGCTGAGGTTTCTGGCTACAGCCCCATGTTGATGGTTTTTCAAAACACCTTTCTATAAGGATGTAAAATTCAAAATGAAACTGATCACAGACGTGCATATTTCTCACCGTACAAAGCTCTTTCTTTGTATTGTTGGTATCATTCGATAGCGCTGGGGTCAGCAACAATCACGCTATTAAATGATACTAGTAGTCCTAAGAAAGAGCTCTCTCCGCTGAGAAATATGCACGTCTGTGGCAAGTTTTATTTTGAATTTTGCATCGTTATAATAGGGTGTTCTGAAAAATCGGCGACGTGGGGCTGTATCGTCAAGTCTCAGCTTCGAACGGACACTAACAGTCCTATGAAAAGTTCCTGTGTATCCGAAGAGGTCGGTCTTTCCTCTGTCCCCTCGTAACCCGAAAGAACCATTGGTAGGCCACCGCGAGCCATTGTAAAGGCCAGATATGCATCTAATCGCCTCAAACCAAGCTAGAAGTTGACGACGAATGTATGGCGCGTGGGGGATTGATCAACGCCAAGAGCTTCATGGACAGAGCTCTAGGCATTCAGCTGGAGCAAATTTCTGTTCAGAAAATTTTTATCTTTACATGATTTAGGTACTCTTGCTTGTTCTGAGAGCAACTTATTTACTCCCACAGTTGTCGATAGAGTCAATATTTCATCGATCTGATCACTGTCATGCTAACTGGAGCAGTTGTTTAGGAAGCCTGGCGATCCGTCAAAGTTTGATCTGCATGCTCTGTTGAATGACTGCAGCTTGATATGGGAGCGAAATCGAAAGATGTTCTCTGTTCCCTCGTTTTCCTATTTCCCTGTATCTCTCCTCTTTCTCAGCTTCAAGGCTCCTTTTTTGCCTGTTCTTTGAGTGTTTAGAGGTGCTCTGCAACAGACACGTGATATATGGTTCGATATCACGCTGGTAGTTATCCTTTTCGAGGAGACAAATGAAAAACCAATCTCATTTGTTGGACAGGAATTCGTTTTGATAGAAGTGTTAGTAATCATTCAGAAGCTTCAATTTCTAGCTAGAGTTTCACGTGGCTGGCTTTCGAGAAAAAAAAAACCTATAAATCTGTAAAATCAAAAGCAAGAGTATTTCTTAGACGCGCATATTTCTCACCGGACGGAGCTCTTCTCTCAGACTGTTAGAAATCATCTGATAGCGTAATGCTTGTGATTCCAACGCTGTGCTTATTTTCTGGAAAGACCGTTTCTATGCAATGCAACAAGGAAAATAAGTTGAATTCACATACGCGAGCAAAGTAATCTTTGGCTAATTCACGTGCCGCTAAGTGAGGCGATCGCGTGAGCTGCTGACGCGATGCCTTCTCTGCACGTTCATATGCTCGAAAATCAATCGATCATCGCGTCAGCGCATGTACCGCCTTACCCAGCTGCACGTGAATTAACCAAAGACTATTTTGCTCGCATATGTGAAAAAAAACTTCTTTTCCCTGTCGCATTGCGGAGAAACGGTCTTTACAGAAAACAAGCACAGCTCTGAAATCGGCAAACATCATGCTATCGAATGATTTCTAATAGTTTTTAAAAACCTCTGTCCGCCGAGAAATATGCGTGTCTGGAACGCAAGAAATTACCCTCTGTAACGGCGTCAAAAAAGGCTCTTTCGAAAGCCGGCAACGTGAGGCTGTAGCCCGAAATCTACGTTTTTGTATGATTAGCAATACTCCTATTAAAAGTTCTTGTCCAGTGAATGACATCGTTTTTCATTTCTTGCCTTATAATGGACAAGATCCCTCGCGCTCAAGGGTAAGCAAGCCTTTCATTCCTACGGTCTTGGTGAATTTCCTATCGACTGTGTGTGACTCTTTTGCTTAAACAGTCGACATAGTGTGAAAGAATGTTTCGGGCCTCTTCAGAGATTTGGTAGTGGCATGTTTAGTAGTAGACATACGTTTTGGCGATCTCGCACGCCTCATCACTTGAAATAGTGCGATATTCGGCGCCGCTATGATTAGTTTAAGGGTGGACCGGAAGGCCATGTGGTACTCATGAAGTGTGTGAGAACGCTGAAACGTACGTCTCCTACTAAACATGCCACTGCCAAATCTCTGAGAGGCTCAAAACATTCTATCACACTATATCGAATTTTGGAAGCAAAAAGTCAACATAGTCGATTGGAATGTACAAGTGCATATAGCGCACTGGTTTGAGCTTCTCTGTAACACGCATGTGGTTAATGGATCGATGTCGCGCTCGAGGCTGACCAAGCCTTTCATCGCGCTGGGGTCATTGACTTTGTACCAGGCATGTATGGGAGCATCATCTAGTTCACCTCTCGTCGCTTTCATCGTCGAGTATCTCAAGCGTGCACCAGCAACGCTTTCATTATTCCCTATTGCGTGCAAGGGTGCGTATCCCAGTGGGTCCTCCTCGCCCTAGGGATGTGTAGAGCATCATATCTTTCTTTTGTCTTTTCATGAACAAGTCCGACCATCGGTCGGTGGTCTTCCTGTAGTGCGCTCGATGTCCCGAGGAATCCAGTCGGTAACGGCTCTCGTCCATCGGTTGTCGTTGAAGCGCATCACGTGTCTGGCCCACCTTATTTTCGATATCTTGGCTTGTTTAACGGTGTGTTAGATCTTCGATCGTTGACGTAGGTCGGAATTTCGTACCTTTTCTTTCATTTGCGAGAGACGGGGTACTCCTAGCGTCGCTCTTTGGAATGCGCGTTCAACAACGACAAGTAATCTTTCATCCTGCTTACGTAGCGACCAGGTTTCTTCTGCATACGTTAGGGCAGGGATAATCGTCGAGTCGAAAAAGTGGGCACGGAGTCGGATGTTCTATGTTCTCTTCGCTACATCTTCGATGATCTTAAGCTTTCCCCAAGCCACTCGTTTCGTCCTCTAGATAGATGTAAGTGGAGTATTTGGAGATTGTGGTTCTGTTGAGCGTAAATGGGGCATTCAAAATCCATCCTTCGTTCATGAACATTGTTTTCGTTAAATTTAGTTGAATACCAGTCTTTCCACAGGCGTTATCGAAATCAGTCAACATTCGTTCCGCTTGGTTGATGTTTGGTGTTAAGAGAACGATATCGTCAGCAAAGCTCAGATAGCTTAATTGTCGACCGCCAATTTTCACTCCCATTTCGTCCCATTCTAATGTTCGCATGACGTTTTGTAGGCTGGCAGTAAACAGTTCTAGCGAAATTGTATCGCCTTGTCGAGCCCCTCTTGTTAGGTCAATGGTGATATTGTTGTAGATTGGAGATATTTTGGTCATGAAATCTTCATAAAGTTCACGAAGGATCGTTATGTACCGAGTAGGGACGCCCTGGTTATCCAGAGCCTCTCTAACCGCTTTTGTTTCCACTGAATCAAAGGCTTTCTTCAGATCGATGAAAGTGAGACAGAGTGGTTGTTTGTACTCTCGTGAAACTTCAATGAGTCTTGTGATCGTGTGGATGTGGTCTATGGTACTAAACCCTTTTCACAACCCTGCTTGTTCGCATGGCTGTCCTTCGCCCACTGTTCTGTCAATCATATTTAGGATGACTCGAGTAAAGAGTTTATAGACAACGTAGAGCAAGCAGATTGGGCGACAGTTGCCTCTGTCGTGAGGGTCTCCCTTTTTGAGCAGCAATACGATCTTGCTGGTTTTCCACTGAATGGGGACCTTGCATTCTGACAAGTAGCGAGTGAAGAGACGAGCCAGGGTGTTGGTGAGAACTGCCGTTAGGTTCTTTTTTTGGGAGGAAAGTATCGGTAAGCCACCGCGAGTCAATATGAAGGCGAGATATGCATTGAAATCGCTTCAAACGATCCTTGATATCGAATTTATGGCACATCCCTTAGCGATTGATCAGTACCCAGAGGTTTATCCTTCAGCTCTATTCACAGCTGTTCTTTCAGGTACGTGATTGTTCAGTTGGCGAGTGTTATCACAGGATCGACGAGAGTTTGGGTCCGAGAAAGAGCTGCTGAGAAATTTTTCGGGATATTTCATGATCCGGCTTGTGAGTGTTTTTATCAAATTTCACTTTATTTTCCATCTCATCCGTTCTCTTGGTTTATTTATTGTAATTTCCAGTGGGTAGAAGCTGTCTATTCGAAGAGTCACGACGAATCAAAGGGAAGAACGAGCTCCCCAAGCGGGTGAAGCAGATGTATAACATTGCGAATTGATTAGTTCTCTTCAGTGATTTATCCTTTTAGTATACTTGTAAATGAATATGTTCCAAAGATGTGTTCCTCATTCACTCGAGTAGAAATCCCTGAGTACTTTTACGATTTTCCTACCAAATTTTCGGTTTCTATTTGGTTGGCAAAGAATTTTCTGGACCTTTTCGTCTTTGTCGATCATTTTTAAGCACTCAATTTTTCGCTTCTAGTATCTTTCAGTGCAGCTTGCTGCGGTGACTTTGATACATGACAATTATACACTAGTTCTAGGATGGGATTGTCCCTAAAGCAAAGACGATTGTTGATGCTACACGAGTATCGTTTGGGTTCAAAGTGCTGCTTTCGAACGCAACGATACTCGTCTAACATCAGTACAATCGTTTTTGCTCTCGAGATAGTTCCATCTTAGAACCAGTGCATAGGTCAAACATTTGAGTACATGAAAAATAGTCAACAGAGACGAGAAAGTCAAGAGAATTATTCGCCCACTCATTAATGGCATCTTGTTGAGCATAGAGTTATGGAATACGAAGAAGTGAACTTGAAAGGATCTGTGGAGGAATTAATGAAAGATGAAAAAATCGATATAGAAGATCCTGTGAAGGAATCGAACCTGATTGCCATAGCGTTTGCCGTTCTAGCCATTCTAATTACGATTGTGTTCCTACTGTACAGGTACGAGCTTGATTTTGAAGAGGTTGATCTCGTCAGTCAGTGGCTGAGGCTTGTTTTTGTAGGTCGCTGAAAAGTAGAGCCGATACTATCCTACTAATTGGCCTTAGCGATTCTGGGAAAACACGGATTTTCGCGAAAATAGCCAATAAAAGTGAGTATGCCTATCAAGTTTCATCACAAGAGTTCACTTCATTCGTTTATGAGAAAACAGCAGGTGTTTGGGCCCATATAGTGGACCATAAATCTGCCTTTTTTTCTTTAAAATGGCTTGAAATCGTGTGACGACTGTATCGGCATCCACATCAGGAGCATTCTGTCTTCTTTATCATCAGCAAGCTCCTGAGATGGGTACGGAGCATGTTGGGTCTAACAATGGCGCATAAACTCAGCTTGCCATCGTTAGATGCCATAGTCGGATGCAACACGCTGCGGGTTAAAGACACAGAGGGTTGGGTCCACGGTTCCGAAAGGGTATGGTGTACTTTGGACATTCTCCTAGGCATAGTCGTGATACTTCTGTAACGGTGATCGTTCCGTAGAATTTATGGACCTCGCCACGTCCTTGTCGAACCTATTGACTTCGCTGTGATTATAGTTTAACGATTATGTGTTCTTTTTTCTATCTATAAAGGTTGTTATCACTGTCTGCTTTACTTCCAGCTCTTCTTGATGTTGTTTCCTCGACTCGTCCTCTACAGAGGTTTCGGAGTGTTCACGTGCTGCCTCGGCTAGTGCCTCAGAATTTCGTCTTCAAGAATGTCGTGAGATGTTGATTCAAGCTACTCTCTTGACAATCTTGGGGGGTAGCTGAGCTAAGGCGATCCCTAGGATGATTTTACTTGACCGGAGGAGAGTTGGAGGGGAAGTTGAACCAGCACATTGCGGTACACTTACGATATCCATACCCGTTTTGAAGTCCTCGTGACGAAGGCATATTTTGCTCTTTCAGGAGTTCTACTAGTCGTTCTGTGGCCTAAATCTCACGAATTCCAATGGCCTTCTCCTTTTTTGAAAAGGACCGCTTGTTGCGCTGTAATGAGATTACAAAATGAAGTTATGTTTCTTTTTGGGCATTTTTCACTGGATAGAGCTTTGTCGTAGGCTTTCAGTAATTATTCGATGGCCCAAGTCATGACGATTCCAACGTTATACTTGGTTAGTGAAAACGACTTTTTGCTGTGTTGTCGCAGTCAAAGAAGATTGGGTTTCTTATTCGTCGCCTTTGTTATTTGCTAGGGTGCGTGAATGGCTGAAGTATCGATCGCGCAACTCATATGTGACGTGCGATTTTTGTTAGCCATTTTTGGTTTCTTCTCAGCTACGAAAGAAAACGCTGGATAAAACATATGACTCTGATATTACAAACAATTCCTTTTCACGTTCATATGCTCATGATGTATAGGCTTAAGCTCATTAGTAGGTTTATTTGGCAATATAAATCAAATTGAAAAGCGTACTTCCTCAGAGTGATGGAACAGAGTTTTGCACATATAACTTCAGAATCATCAATTCGTGCTCTAAATATTCCCTATTTTGCAAAAGCGCTATGGCTGGTGCCAATGTCACGAAATTCCATTCACAGACTGCGAAAGCCAATCATTTTTTGGCTGCTACAGCGTATTCAAAAGTCTTTTCAAAATCCAACTATAACAGAGAGATCGACCACACGTGCTATCGAATGATTACTACAACTTTAGAGAGAGCGGAAAACACGTTTTTCCCAAGGGGTTGCAGAAGGGTACGGATAACGGAAAAGTAGTCGAGTTGCTCCTTTGATAGCTTTATAACTCACTGCATTCTTAGCCACTGCGCTACCTCGTCTTCGATGGTTCAGTGTGGGCAATGAGGAACATGAAGACCGGCGGTATTCCTTGTATTTTTTTCAATACTGAACGTCCGAATTTCGCGAATTACCAACTTGAGCTTAGCGTTTTACGTAATCTTCGTCTTTTGATCATCCAAATAGTAGTCTCATTTCAACCTTTGTTATCTGCATTGCTATGGATAGAGATTGAAGCCATATAGTGTATAGTATCAGTAGCTGTATATAGCCACTTAAATGAGCTCTATAATATCGGGTTCTCTTTCCAAATCAATACAAGACGGACCTTTGTTTTTGTTGTTTTTCGTGAAAGTATCCGTAGACGTCCAAGCTCCCCGCCTTGGCTTGTGAAAGTGGAGGCAGGTACGCTTTCTATTAACTGCACATTCGCTTGGTTACTTCTGGAATAAGCGTGCTTAAAATTAAACGAAGCATATGCATTGAGCAGAAGACAAAGTTCTGAGCTCGTCTCCACCAGAATACTCTCGTCCAACTTCAATTTTATCCCGTTTTCCACGCACTTTTCCTAAAGTCTGTTCGTCGGACCACTCCTTACTTCAGTTATTCTCTAATTCTTCAATCCCTGTAACTCACCTTTAGAGATTATCTCTCGCAGTCAATCGTTCACCGTTCACTGAAGAGAGTTCATCTTTAACTTTCCGAACATTTTCTTTTACATCTCTTAGTTCATGTTCATAGAATGCTATATCATTTCAAAGAATCCTAAATTCATTGGCATTGACATGACACATTGGAGAAAGACATGAAATTAAAGTTGAGTTTTTTCTGATTAGTATGGACAAAATGAAGAACTGGTCTCATTTGCTGGAGAAGAACTTCACAGGAGTGTTAGTAACCACTCGAAAGCTGAGACTCCAGGCTACAGCCTATATTGTCGGTTTTTAAAACACCCTTTTGTAGCCTAGCAGCATCCAGGTCAAAAGTTATGTTTCACACTCGCCTTTTGCCTTCATTTTCATCATGCGTATAATTCGATGGGAGCCGAAAAGCTTATGGGTGTGTAGAGGATTTTTCGTAGTATCTCAGTCAGTCGTTTTATCTGGATTTCCTCCAAAACGAAGGAAAAATCCGAAATTGAATAGCAAAATATCGAATGTCCCGATTTGCCGCGCCCCTACCACGGCCTCCGTTTTGTCGAATAGTGTGTAAACAGCGTTATCAAAAATGTTAAATTCGATCTTATTTTTCCTGTTCAACCGTATTTCCAGAAAATAAGCAATTCATTAGATCTGAAAAACATTACGCTATCAGATAACTACTGATAGTTCCAACAAAGAGCTCTATGCGGCGCGGTTTAAAGCACAAATCAAAAGACTAGAGGAAATCGATAGATCAAAAGAGCTTTTCAGAAAACAAAGCATATTTTGAGTTCATTGAAAATTGTGCTATAGTTTGAGTACTAGCATTCTGGGGAGCTTTGTCTAACGAATTATAAGCGAGATAAGAGAAAACCTGGTTCTATGAAGCATAATTCCATTTTGATTGTTACAGCGTTATAAAGGGGTATCTTGAAATACCGGCAACGAGGAGCTGTCGTGTGAAGTCTCATCTTTCGAATGATTACTAACATCCTGTGAAAGTTTCTTTCCAGCGAATGAGGTCGGTTGTATATTAGTTCCATCCAAATCAGTAGAAATCCTATTTCGATTTCATGTCTTCTTCCAACTTAGCGTATCGGTGATAATGAATTCGGATTTGTCGAAATGATATAGCATTCCATGAACACGAGCTTGGAGAAGTAAAAGAAAAATCTTAGGTAAAAATAAGGATGAATTTCTTTAGAGGAGACTAACCGATTGACTGCGGAAGACAATCTCAAAAGGCGAGATTGGAGATTGAAGTGGGAGCACAAACCGAAGTCAGCCAGCGGTGTGACGAACTGAATTCAGGAATAGTGCATGAAAGAAGACATGAAGTCGAAACTGGACGAGAATATTCTGACAGAGACAAGCAATCATATCAGTGCCAGTGAATCTCGCATTTTTCAAAATGATAATTTTTAGGCGCTGATCATTCCCTGAGAGATGAGTTAAGCACTCGCCTTTATCCAGCATTGTTTGAGATAACTGAATGCATATTCAGCCTTTGCAGTGACTCGTGGTAGCCTACCGACGTATCTTGTCAGTGCTAATATCCTCCCAGACAAGTCTGGTGCCATTTTGGCGACTCTGGAAAGATTGAAGGATTAGTCTACCTTGAGAGGGAATCTGAACTATCGACCACGTGTTTGTCTTATGGCACCTTCAGCCACTGTGCCACGTGCGCTCTGAAGATTATTAGAGAGCCGGCACAACTGAACATTAGGTCCTATCTTATCATCCTCATTGGTCTTAAGGGTGATGCTATGCTTATTTTTGATACAATAACAAAACAATTCCCTTGAACGTCTGATTCACTGTCTGTGCCTTGTATTTTGACCAATGATATAGACTTTCAAGACTAATTGTGGGCATGTATTGAGTAGGCGGCTTTCCATATTCAATTGTGTTCAAATAGTGTTTGTTTTCAGACAATGAACCGGTGACTTACACATCTTTCCAAGAAAATATTATGGATATCGACGTAAAAGGAGCACAGTTGAAGGTAATAGTCTGGTCTAACTTGTAGTAAATCTTATGACAATCTTCTCTATCGTCTTTCAGTTGCCTTTTACAGTTAGTGGATTTTCCTGGTGCCGAACGTCTACGAAAGCAGTTGGTGGAAAAATGGCTAAAGAAGGCATGTTTTAGTTTGAAATTTTATGGTAACGAAACCGATTTGATGCTGACTTCAGCAGTTGTTTAGGGCCGATCTTCTCTGCGTGGTATAGTATTCGTTGTCGATTCGTCAACGTTTTCAAAGCGATCTCGTGACGTCGCCGAGTTTTTGTACGACGTTATTTTGGAGAGCGGAAAAAAGGTAATTCGTGAGATTTTTCATATAAAAGTGGAAGCGCGAGTAGCGCGATTGGTGGAGGTGCTGTGCGACACAGACGTGATCCATCAGTCAATGGTCGATTATTTGACTCCGCGCTCGAGGCTCACGAAGCTTTCCATCCCTTCGGAATGGTAAAGTGGTACCAGTTGGTAGAGTGATACCACACTTGTATGGGACGATAGCACCATTAACTTGCTTCATTGTTAGTTCACCAAGGTTCACTGTAAAGGCCAGATTTGCATTTGACCATCTCGAAACATTTTAAATGAGGGCGAATACATGGCGCATCCCTCTTATTCTGATTATCGTCGAGAGCTTTGTCCGATAGTTTACCAAGAATATCACACCTCTTGTTTCGAGTGTTTTCTTAAGATCACCCTCATATTTCAACATGCCTGATAATCGCTTTCTGAGCCATGCATGTGGTCTGTTATAGGCTAACTTATAAAGCCCGATACACGTGCTTTGACATTGAGAGTCTTATCAATCGGGCGATACCTTCCGTCTTTTGTCAATCCTCTCGCTGTGCTCCATTCCTCCATACTAAGAATAGGCGACGACAAACATTTTACACGTTCCAGTAAGTTAAAATGTCACTCAATGGGCAGATCATGATTATAGGAGTTGGATTCACCCGAGAGGATTGGGTAAAGACAAAAGGTAGTGAACGAATGACGGGGCTGTCAAAGCCGAAACACGTGTATTGGGCTCTGTAAGTTTGCCCAATAACAGGCCAGATGCATGGCTCAAAAAATGATTATTATGCATATTGAAAGTTGCGCATGGTTTGGAGAAAACACTTGGAACATGCTTCATTTGTCTCATACCAATCGCTTTCTTAGCATTCAAGAGTTATATATATATATACTTGACGCTCATGATCGTGGTTGTGGAGTATCAAAGAAATATGGGAATCCCAAACCTTATCGTAAATTTTAGAAACAACTTCGATTAATCAACAAATATCGCACCTCACTTGCGAGTTGCACTGCGCTCGGCGAATTCAACTAGGTCCCGATTTGGTTAAATCCAATATGTGCCTCCCAAACCAAGCTCGTTAACGGTTAGTTACTAACAACCGTGATGCCTTATATCAAAGAATGAGTAGTAGCAGAACTGTAGCCTCCATGGTGTAATATTAGTAGCCTGCGCTCCCGGTGTGGCTGAAACATCACGGGTTCAATTCCCGCCTGGGCTCGAAAGTTTTGTTTATTACTCGGCATCTTTGAACCGAAGCTATATCATCATTCCGATCTCCTTTTCGAAAGGTAACATTTTCTTCTTGGCGTAGTAGAATCAAATTGCTATCAATCTGCTCCACTTCTGTTGGTTTTTTTTTTCTCACGTAAATGCAGCATGCTATACGATTTTTCAGATACCAGTGGTTGTTGTATGTAATAAACAGGATCACGAGCTTTCAAAGAGTAGCCAGGTAGATTTTGTTTGCTTTAGACTTTCATAACTATCTGAATACATTCAAAAAACCGCCTAACTGTTAACCTCAGCATTCTAATAATTTATGATTTCTTTTTTGAAAGCTAAACACCAGTGTTCATGTTGCAATTTATTCTGACTGCTAACGTTTTGGTGTTGCCTTCTTCAGGACTTCGAAATATCAGGTCATTTAAGCAGGTCCATTACTTCAACAGGAAAAATTATCGCCAAACCTAGATTGTATTGGAAGTCGTCTTGTGCTTGATGTGAATGAGGTCTGGATTCGGTGATCATTTTATCTTGTTGGCGTAATGAAGGTATTTGGCTGACTGAGTTGTGGGCAAACTCATCTTTTCGGACTCCGAAGAAGGCGAAACTTGGAAACGTCATCTCTCAGATCTCGTAGACCCTCGTATCTGGCATGTATCACCTGTCTAACTTGGTCTACAAGAGAAAAACTAAGAGTTCGAATACATCATTTGTGTTTCTATGTAACGATTTAAAAATTGTAGGTGATCCGGGCTTCTTTGGAGAAAGAAATTGGTCTAATTAACAGGACTCGTGCGGCTGCGCTTTCTTCGACTGATGGATCGTCTGTTTCTCGTACGCTCACTAATACTGGTGACAAATTCACATGGAGTGATCTACCTACGTCAGTGCTTTTTATCTTCAGTAAGCCCACACACCCCACACGAACAACATGGAGGTTGTGTTTACCCTAACCAAAGGTCCACACTACCTCTGTGCTGATCGCTTTGACTTGATCAAGTTGCTGTGTTTTCCAACTACCGTACTGTGTGTACTGATTCGATAACTAATCTAGCGGAGATTGAAGTGGCCGAGGGGCATAAACGATGCTGTTTAATAATTTGCAAGAAGCACGCATCTAGACGAGTCCGTTTTCCGGTAATGCACCTTGATGTGTAGTACATTGATTAATACTTTGTATTCACAGAAATAAGATTTCGAGAGGACTACGCACAAGTTATTTAGCTTAGTATTCGTTTGTCCCTTAATTTCCTCCGCACTGTTGTTTTATTCAGTTCTTTTAAATTCCAAATTGGGTTGCCAAGGGGTTGTGATATATTGAGAATGTTCCACTAGCTTTCACAGTCGCTTATATACGACCGTAGCACCACCGTTCACCATCTGAATGAAATGGCCTGCCGCAAATAGATGTCTCGGTGAACACCCTATGTATTGACCGACCATCTCGCATTGCAAAAAGTGACTCGCCGAATTTGAGCTGGACCACGGGACTACACCCACCGTATAGCCCTGATATTGTTCCATCGGATTGTCATCTCTTCCGCGCTTCAAAGCAGCATCTGTAGGAGGAAAAACTTTGAACACTAAAACTGGTTCCAAAGTGATCTAAGATTCGACCGCAGGCCTCACTGTTCCTGGCAGGAAGGCATTCAATATTGGCCCTGCTGATGGTTGCATGTCAGTGATTACTTTGGTGATTAAGTTGTTGATTAATTGATTAATAAATAAAGAACAACTGAATTAACAAAAGTGTCGCCGGGCGAATGTATATTATGGGACAACCTATGTTGGCGACAATGGAAGATTTACTTGGTTTGTCGCACTGCATGATTGAGAATTTATTAATTTGGAATTAGTACTCAAAACCACCTATACTTCTATTCAAAACAATTCTTGCCGGTTAATCCACAATCTCACCTGTGAGCACGGTTTCTTTCACGTGAGATTCCACTTGACAAGGGTTATATGATCATACACAGTTGGAATGGGTGTATTTGAGAGAGAAAATGAACTGAACACAGTTAAGCTTCAGTCTGCAACCGTGAGTCTTAGTATCTAATTATTTTTTATATTCAATTACACGTTCACGTTTTACAGGGTTGTAGATTTTATCGAGTGCTGCGCTGTCAATGGCACTTCAGTTGGTCTGGAAGCTTTGCGGTCCTGGATCGAACAATAAGGTCGACTTGGGCTGGATTCAGTCCTATCTTGCGGAATACATCAGCAGAAGCAGTACACTTTATATTCTGATTCTCATCTCATGCTTGTTTTTTCTTCTTCATATACGTCAGCTTGTTATCTTATGTTGAACATGAAGCTCCTTCCCCTTCCCCCCTCCTCCTCCTACTATGATACTACGCTATGAATGTGTAGCGGAGGCAGGTGAGGGGGTGATTTGAAGTTGTATCATATCCTTTTCACCCTCATTCAATTTTTTTTTTTTTGCTATGCAGACCTGTTTCGTATCCACTTTGTACTCACTCACTCGATCCGATGCAAGTGTTATGTTGGGCGTGGTCCATGAGAAGCTTTTCGGCCACATATTTTGTATACAACGTTTTCTCTGTGAGTCTGTTTTGCGGCAAGAACCTATTGCTGATGCTGAGAGTATGGAAATGTCATAGAGTTGCCAGTGAAAGGCTCATGTAAATTCCTTTATTTAGATACTCTAATTTGATTCTTTATGGAACGCCTTAGCCAGGCTATCCTCAAGGCTGCTAGGAGAGTCGCGCGGCCAGTATTTTACGACGTTTAAGAAGAAGACAAGTAAACGAATTTTATGCTGGAAGTACTGGGATCCGCACAGTGAAGAAAAAACTCTGAAGACGGATCGGTACAGTGTCAAAAAGTGTCGAGTTTGACACTAGCTTTTCGCTGGATAATATGTCCCACAGATCTTCAAAAGTCTTTCTTGGAATCACTTGTTGCTCAGAAATCATGCTTTCAACAGAAAGTTCAGTGCACTTTCAATCCATTACAGTTGTCACAAAGGTGCACAAGGATGCATGCTTGAGGCAGACATCCAACACGGGTAGTATGTATCTTGATTATAATGTTAATACAATCATAATGGCGCAGAGGTCAACGTAAGCCTGTCCAGGGCTAGTCTGAACACTAGGAGGATTTACATGGCACTATGCGAAGTCTGCGAAGTTTATATGGGAGCAAATTTAAAGTGAAATAAAAATCAGAAGGCGCGTGCGGCGCAGTGGTTAGGTCTGCCGTGCAGCTCAAGCGTCGTTGGTTTGGTCCCGCGTGCTAGGTTTTCGTTTCTTAATGCCGTGCCGCTCTTATAAGCGCAAGTGTTGGCGACAGCATGACACGCAGGGAACGAAATGGCACGGATATTCCGAAATTTCAGAAAAAGAGGCACTCTAACAAAATATCAAGTAAAGACTTCGGATACAATTCCCTAACCTCAATCCATCATTCAACTTTTTGGAGACGAGGCTTTTCCCGCCTCTTTTAGAAGTTTCAGAGGATTTTAATAGCCCAGATCTCGGCGGATACAGTATTCTAGTTCGTTTTGAAATTTCTCCTCAAAGCGCTGTAGCAGCAAAAATAAGGTTACGTTTCACACTCGATGCGAGTTTTTTGCTCTGCTGTGCATTGTAGATGATTCTTCGATGGACTACTAGTAACTATCTGATAGCATAAGTTCTGGTGATTCTGAAGCTAAATTTGGTTTTCGGAAAGATCTTCATAGGGCGCCGGAAGAGTGGGAAGAATAGTACGTTTTGCTTTGCCAGGCCTAGGCTTAGGCTTGAACTTCGTAGCGGGTTTATTCGGCAATATACAAAAATAGAAGCCTGGATCCATAGAGTGATAGAACAAAGTTGCTTCTACAGTTATGATACGAAAGCCAAGAAATGTCTACGAAACGGAGAAGAAATCTGAAGGTAAATAGCGAAAAGACGCGCGATAATGCCCGAAGCGTGTTCAATTCAATCTTGTTATCGCTGCAGTAATGCACTAAGAAGTCTTCTTCAGAAACCAAGTACAACATTAAAATTACCGAGATTATGCTGTAGTGGTTACTAAAAATTCCGAAATTAAGCAAAGAAGGTGGTATCCCGAAAAAGCTGATATAAGGGAGTAGAAGTAAAGTAGATGATCGCCTGCAACAACCTACGTTTTATTTAAAATTATCTAGAACTGCTTACAACACAAATTTTTCTGCTGCAGAAATATTTCTCTTGATGAGAGAAACAGAACTTGCTCATAAATGCTCTAAGAAAGGAGACGGATAACAGAGCGTAATTATTTTTTGGCAGTAATTTGATTTGTAAAACTCTTCTTGGCTCAGTAATTCGGCATAATCTCTGGTCGTGTCCGACATCTAGACTCTCGACAATAATATAGTCTGGAAACTTCCTACTCTATCTGATTAATGATTACACAGTTATTTTTCAGTGTGGTTTACTTCTTTTAGAAAAGAATCACTGAATTATTTCGTTTATGGAAAACTAAAACCTCTAACAGCTACAACTTTCAGAACTCAAGTTACAAATTGAATTAGACATTCTCGCAAAAGCGAATTAATGTAGTTATAGTGTAAGCTACCAATTACCTATGAGTCGCATGAACACTTAGGAGAGTGAGACGTTTATACTTTTAGATAACGAAGGATTACTTCAATGAGAATTTGAGTGGAATAAGCTAGATTATGATAAGAAATCATTGAAGCAATTGTTCAAATAGAAAACTATAAAGGTTTTATGCTTGGGAAATCTTTGTATTTTCGTTAAATAAGAGCTCCGTTCACAGTTCTCAATTCTGACGAATATTCGCACCATCGATGAAGCCAGCAGAGTTTGAAAAAGAAATTCTATTGTCTGAAGAAAAAGTTTTGTAACAATTTCACACACAATGGAGGACAAAGAGAAAGAGTTGTATCACTGTGAGTTGTATCTATGCGTCTTTCAAGTTTTTTTGATTATGAAGAAAAATTGACTATTAAACTACAGCATTGTTTCACCGAATGTTCACGATCTATAGAAAAATGTAATCTGTGGTTTTTCTTTTCACGTCAAAGTGAAACCGAATCTTTGCGTGGACACTTTGCTCTTCTCAGTTGCTGTCAAAAAATAGTACTTATTATGAACTGTTAACATGATAGGTCAATGAAGATCTTTCCCATTGAAATCCACTCGAGGAAACAGAAGCCATAAATAACTGCCTTATTTGACACATCCACTGCGAGCAACCATGAGGTCATGAGGTAATAACGCGACCATACATTATGGACATTCCGGCACATTTGTAGAAATTATGCATGCACCAGCTAATTCCCCTAAGATTTTTCCCTTAGAATCTACCTTTTTGTGGCCTTAATTTTCTCCTTTTGTCAACCGAACAAAAAGTCGAACCAAGAGAACAATGATCTGAAAAAAACCACTCGTCAGCGCCTGGTTTGAAGGATCAATATGAGACGTTGTTACTGATTACTGATTACTTAATAAATACCGGTCATAGTACATATGTCTTTCGTCTCGAATACATTTACAAAACGTTTTTGTTCATCAAATTTCGAGGCTGAACGACTCAAATTGGTCCTTCAAACGTTGTAATTTATCTATCACACTGCATTATTAAACATTTTTCTATTGGAGGCGAATCTTTGTGAAGAATAAACACTAAGAAGAAAATTGACACACGCAGTACTTGAAAATTTCATTATTGCTGCCTTTCAGTAGCTTTATAGCGGAAATTACTCAATAAATCACCTTTTTCATCAATAGTCTAATCAGGTCTCCATCTAATGAAGGTAATTGAGGCGAATGGTTGAAATCTCATATAACGTTTATCAAACAGCAGGTGACGATACTATGTACGAGTCCAAAATCGCCATAAAGCTAAGATGTAAAATGGATTCATGTGATGGATGACCTCTATGTACCGTATGCGATTATTATATAAAACCTTGTGCTCATTGAGATAGTCATTCATACGTATATCAGTATAATCAGATGCATTTAGAACGATCATGTTAAGAGTGCTTATGCAGTCAAGTGAGTGGCGAGTGATTTTACGAATAACGCAGTTGGAGCCCATAAAATCTACGGAAGTGCTCAGTACGACATCTTAGACGTCACAATGACCATAACAAAAAATAAGGCGCCGTCTTCTTCGCAACGAACTCGTGCTTAGTTGTCCTAGTCGGAGTTGCAATAACGAGACGTCCAGTGGCCCAACGGTTTAGCACACGCTCCCGGAAAGAGTGAGATCTGGTTCGAATCCCGGCTGACGCAAATGTTCTTGCGCAACACTCTACATTACTGGGTTTATTGCAACATCCAGGAATTTCGGCACCCAAAGGAGTACACTCTTCTGCTGTTAGTGCAGAGGTGCACACATACAGCGTATCAGGCTTTGCTGTAGCCAGTCTTCAACATACACTCTTTCGCTTTACGAACATGGTTCTGTGCATTTTATGTTTCTGTACATTAGGCATAAGTGTCACATAAGTGGCACAGTGTCATCGTGGAGTTATCAGGAACGTACTGAAGCCGCTGACACCAACCTCGAAAAGACTTAAAACACTCTCTCAGACTTTATAGATGCTCATATCGAGATTAAAAAAACAGTCGATTGCAAGACAATGTCCACATGCTCAGTATCAACCGTAAGTCATCAACTGAAAAATGGTATAAACTACTATTTAAAATGGTTTGGACTGAATATGTTTTCCCTTCCCTATTACCAGTAGGGTTGACTAGTGGAACGTGTGGCTCTGATGAGAGGGCTAGACAGCCGAAACGTACGTAAGCCACTACAAAGGCTTAAAACAGTCTCTCAGACTATAGGAATAGTCTCCTCACTCTACTCGAGCCTAAACGTGGTCGCTTGTGGAATTAATTAATTCTAATTCTAACACTTGAAGATTTTCGAAACAGTTTCCTATTGAATAATCACAATATTGGATGCGTAAGGGAGATGCATGAAATCTTTTCTAAGCTTTTATAAGTCTTCGAATGTCCTAAATTCATATTATAAAACTTCTTTCACACGTCACATCACAATCAGGTATTCATAAGATAGTGGGAGAGAGTCCTTGAGGGTTTCCAAATGAAAGAGTTTCCAAGTGTATGAGAATTGACGCTCTAATAAATTAGTCAATACGACTTCTTTGTGAGAAAGACATCTGAATTCAAACATTGACGTGGAAAATTGTGCTGAAAAATCATTCATATTGATAATAATATTGAGGGAATATTCTGATTAAGTCCTAATAACATCTGCAGTCATATTTTATGTCACTCAGTAATTGACTATTTAGTCAGACTAAGTTCTCTTGCTCTCATATGTCCAATAAACTTGAACGCTTGCTTTAATCCACCATTTACGGCACCACTCATCTCCTTTGTTATACTTATTCTTCCGCCTAGATACTGCTTTGGCCAGCTCTCAGGAGGGTGTTATAAAGCTTATAAGATCTCGAAACTCATACATATTGACTATTACTTGCCGTCAACTTCTATTTCTTAACGAGACCGTACGATGTGAGGAATAATTGCAAGAATGCTGAAATACGAGCAAAACTTGAGACCTCGTACCTGCTAATGTACTCGAATCACGAATACTCAATCTGGGGTGGAGCGCTTCGCACTACACCATCGAACCATGAACCATCGCTCTCCACTCACACATCTTGCGCCACGATTTCAGTTTTCGATTATCTTGTTTTTTTTCTATTGTATACATTACTTCACCATCTATACGTTATGCAAATCTAATGAGGACTTCCAGATTATAATCTGCTTCGTCGATTTGCTTTATACGTCGCCGGCAGGATTGTGATCCAACCCCCTCTTCAGCTGAAGCAAGGTCAACAAGTTAATAAGCATTCCACTGCTCAACAACTGAAAGAGCATTCAACTGAGAATCTTTTGTTTCTTCTTAAATTTCCGATTTTGGATACTATCTACCAGTATCGAGTGAACAAGTACACTGCCTCGTCGTTGGTTTTGATCATAAGGTATTCTAGCTTCTATCTCCGCCTTACTCTTCATTTTTCAACCTGACCGAAAGCTTTTCTTGAAATGCTAGTAGTGAATGCTAAAGAAAGAGCAGTAATAGCTTTCTGATCAACTGTTTTTGAGAACTCACTCAAAACAATAAAATCTGATAGCATATTTTGAGCTTTTCAGGGGTTTGGTAAGGTATCTCTAGTGTGCGGCATACGTTTTGGTCTATTCTCGCAAACCTCATCAGTAGCACGTGCCTTTCGATTCAACCGATCCCCTTCAACTACGGGCAGCACCGCTGAACATTTATCACTGCACATCAAGTGAAAAGATCAGTTGACAATACAGTGATTTACAGTCGATTGCTCATGGGCGGGTAAAAACACACATAGCAGTACCATTCTAATGTAATCTGATTATTTTAACTCTTTCAGAGGTCTGTTATGACATCTCTAGTGCGAAGCGTACAATTTGGTTTATTGTAACAATCATCATTAGCAGCACATATACATGAATGAGAACTAATCGATCTCAACTAACGCTATCCAATAACGTCTAAGGCACTAATCTATCGCAAACTATAGATTATCTTTCATAATTTGAGTAGTTCAAAGTCTTCGAGTTTAGATCTCGAAGAATTCATGGCGGATGTTTTGTGACTTTGAAAGGCTATTCAAATTTTGTGCAATAATGTACAGTTTTTAGAATTGCTAAGATTTAAACTTCAGAATAAATTATTAACCTAATTGCAATTTTGAGGTTTCCAAATTCCAAAATTCCAAAGAAAAGTCGTTGTAGCCACAAGCATTAAATACTAGATTTTCTCATAAGCTTTGACACTAGAGCAAATATTCTGCTTCAATATTCTGCTGATTATAGCATGATCACAGTTGAAACGTCGTCCCTAATAGTCAGAATCGACTTCCTCTTCAATTGCTTAGATGACGACCTCTTGATCAAATTCGCGTGAACGCCCGGAGCAGAGCTGGTTCTTCAAGTTGGTGTTGCCGGTCCGAAACTTAGCAAGGAACTGAAACACTGCTTGTGTAGACACAAATCCTTGAGCCTTTGCACGGCCGATGTTCTCAAAGTCGGACTATGCATCGCGTCCCAATTCGTATTCGTGAAGTAGCGAATTGCGGCAAAGATTTCCTTGAAAGGCCATGATGCGGTAGGTATGGACAATTTTCTGAAGCGAAAGAAAAGCTCAGAATTTTCTGCACAAAGCGGTATTGACTCGCTGTCTGAGAGATGGCAGGAATGTGTTCAGGCTCATAGCACATACTTCGAATAATCTTCTTAGCAATTTTAGTCACTCCTGATTGATAAAATTGGTGTTTATTGCTCTAGTGCCAAAGTTTATAAGACCTAATGCATACAGTAAACAATAATACCCAATCAAGTTGGTCAAAGTCCCGTTTGCTCAATCGCTTTCCAAATTTTTTTTTATATTGTCACACATTTATACGTTTCCATCACTTCTTTTCACTGGATTCAATTCTCACATTCTTCTTTACGACGGTCTCCAAATTTTTGGGTGGCTTCGGCTGCTCATTCAAAATTGTCGGCTTTTTTCTTACGAATGTCATAGAGTGCTGGTCAAAACAATTCGTCTTCAAATCCTGTGATAGCCAAGACAAGCAAGTAATGCAATAAGTATGCTCTTTATCGAAATCTAATTAGTGAGAATGGCATTACCATACTGAAATTCGATAAAGAAATTAAGTTAGCCGACGGTGAGGTTAGCAGAAGTTATTAACTGCGAAGAACTCGGTATGGTCATTTTAGATGACGTCGAGTAAATTTTCGCCATTGCACTCTTTTATTACTTTTCAAAAAGTCTTGAAATTTAAAGCTGGTCGAGGTACTTTGAGCATTGGTGTTGATAAATCCCTTGGAGATGTCCTATGCATTCGACTCATTCTAAGCATCGAACGAATGGTAAAAATAGTGTTCAGCCGAAGGGTTTTGTCGTGCAGATGATGTTGCAGGTGTGATATTGGTGAGAATGGAAGACATTTAAATATGAAGGATACGATAGATGAAGTAGCTCATAACCGGAGATTTCCCCATGGCCATCAAAATTACATGGTAAAATTTCATTCTATCAGAGACATCGCTTTTTCACTTGACAATTGAGGAGATGTGGCATAGATGATGGCGAGAATCGCTTGCTGAGAGGTCGTGAAGTCATTCTGTCATTTGTTTTCGAAACTCGTGAATCCATTCTGTCATTCTTTGTACACTGTTCGTCCTAAAATCTAATGCTTAACTTTGCCATGAGAAAAATCTGTAGAGCTTCATCTAACATTCTTCATCGAGGGTTGAAACCCATAGTATGTTATACCGATCTTCTTACAATATTTCCGTAATTGTTTTAACAAGGTTTCAGAGATTATAGAGCATGATTGCACTTGCAGAACTTCCTCCGAAATTGTTATCTTGGGCGAATTTGATTGCTGAAAAATCTCAGTGTTTATCCCTCAATAAGACTTCGCCATAGAGTTTTCCACACAGTTATCTTTTCGTGGAATTTCGTAATCAAATTGGGAAACGTTGTTTTTGTTTCATTATTAGAGCTCGGAACAAATATCGTGATGAAAATCCCTGCCATTTTATCAAACCATGCAACAGAATTTTTCAGTTTCTTGTCTTGGAAATTTCGATGAGAGATGCTGGAACGACCCTTTTCATGCGTTCTTCCGCGAGCGCAATTTGATTCGTTTTACGTAGACCGGCTTCATCTAATACTTTATTTGTCGTATATGACGCAAACCTATTTAAATCTCACAATCTTCACGCAGCTTTTTGAGCCAGCTTTTATTCGTCTGATCATTAGCGTTTTAGTCGACAAATATTTCATCAATAATATCAACTCAACTGAGTGTAGACTGTGTAACGCACTGGTAAGATGTGTCTTGATGAACACTGGCTCGATCGTTAGCTTGATCCCTTTTCCAGGCCTCACCATGCTTCGATCTCTGAGTCGGTAAGCTGTAGACGAAGGTGTCTGAGAGGAGAAAAACACTGTCTTGGTCTATCGGTGGGCGACTGAAGGTTATTGGTTGATCACACATCTTCACCAAGTGTGATTAAGCACATAACATATTGCTCAGCGACTGATCAAAGCCGTAAACTTTATCCTTCACCCCTAGTGTTAGCATCTCTTGCAGAACACATACAGAAATAAATTGATGCGCAAAATCTCTGGGTATTCTTATTCTTTTTATCTGATCTGCTAATCGGAATAGGGCACAAAATAGTACAAAGAAGTACGTGATCTTTAGTGTCAAATTCAAGCACAGAATGATGCGTAATGATGTGAACTGATTGTAGTATAATTTTATAGACAGGCAGTGTTGATGTCTGAAGAGCCACGAAGCCATGAAACTGTACTATTACAGACTTGTGGATAGGCCAGTGGCTTTGATAAATGTTTTACAGCTGATCTCCCAACCAAAGTCTTTCTGCATATCGTGCTTCTCATCGGCATCTTGCTTGGCCACTTGACTGGAAGCAATTGGACAGCTCCTAACACACAGGGAACCGGCGGTAAATATATGAACAAATGTACTCGTGGCGGACCTCCTTCATAGAGAACAGCAGAGAGTAGCACCACCTTGCTGACTTCTTTTTGCATAAGGTGGTGCATATAGTATAGATCGCAGGTAGAGTCACAGGGACGTTTCAAAATGTCGGGCGGTGAAATGTTTTTGTCTGAACTCTTCCTTCTCTCTTTTTGGTTAAACTGTAATGCTCTCGTTAAATTCTAAAAAACTGGTACTGTCTTATTATATGGCGGAACTATTGCGAAAGCATCGACGGCCTCAGAATAATCCTGATGTTAGCTGAGTTTGTTCATGAAAACAAAATTCATGTGCTGTTTAGATTTTTAGCGATTCAAATCAATTGAGTAACTTTTACAGTTTACGACAGAAATAGTGATTGTACTGCCAACACCAACTCAACGACTACTCATAGTATAGAGGACAAGATAGATATTTCTTCGTGGCGCTGGATAGGACCTCAGCTCTTTGGAATGATAAATGGCGAAGCGTTTGGAGTGAACAGTACGTTGAAGCCAATTAACTCAGTCTTGATAATTAATGTGAAGCGTAAATGGATATCAACTCAGTCGTGAGGTTGGCTAGCGACAGTTCATCATCTTTAAAACCGTTTCTTTTTGCCGTTCATAGGCTTTCATGCTGTACCTTTTGTGATATCTTTTAAAACACGATAAGTACACTATGGCGTACATCCAGCATCTAAAAATTCTTCGGATGCATCAGTCAGTTGGTCGATTTTTTAGCTTGTGAATTTTTTCTTTTTCTTTCTTTGTATGTAAGGCACAATGAGGCTCTCTCGAAAGACCCAGTAGGTCATCCTGTTCTAGTCTCATAAGAAATAGGTACGCAAAAGAGGTACACCAGATATAGCACTTCAATCTAACGTTCGCTTTAGGTCGGGTGTTATGAAATACAACAGTTAGCCTAACCAATTCAGTTCACTATAGTGAGCATGTGGCCTCAAAGTTTGCACTATATGTTACAATTAACATAAAACTATTTTGAATGAGAATGCCTCGTAGAGTGAAGAATACTGCTTTTTAGAACGTAAAAAGACATCCGCGAACATTGAATTTCGTCATCTATAGATATATTTTTGCTAAGGAAAGTGCGAAATCACTGAAGAAAGTTATGTTACTGGAGGCTTGCCATAAGAACTACATAGTCGCCCTTGCCAACAGAATTGCTTGTGGAAAAGCTAAGCCTTCAGCAAAATGTTACAGTTCTTCGTTTATCTATGATTTTTATAACATTCTACTGATATTGCAATCACACTCTATTCGTTTTGCTCCATAATCTAAAGCATTTGTTTACATTTTTATTTACCACACAGCCTATACTCCCTACCGATTATTCACATTCGTATCCTTTTCTTATACTTCTGGTAAAGAATTGACAACTTGTAAAACGCAGATATTATGCTAAATTAAAGCCCTACTCTGCACATATCATTCGAAAACATATCCGAGCTGGTGCATTGACTGGCAATTTGATAAGCAGTTGACAGTTAATTCAATTATGATCGCTATAATAAATCATAGTTATTATGTGGAATTCTGACTTCATAAAACGCAAGAAACCCAATTTTTCATCGATGCTCAAAAGCTGAAATGCGAAGCTATTTAGAAAGAGGGTTTTTTTGTTCTATATAGCATGATGATTTTTATATGCTTCATAATTATCAGGCATATCGAAATTTGCGTGTGGTCTCAGGAAAACACTCAAAACGAACGGTATGATATTTTACGATTACAAGCCAAGAGCATTATAGTGTACAACACTGTCCGTTTGGTGATTTTTATCATGTCATTTGATGGCGCCTGTAAATATTACTTCTGCGGCTCCTCTATCTGAGGGAGTTCTCCTCAAGATGCATTGGCTCATGACGAAAGACATCGTGCAAGTGACGAGGCTGCAAGGACGAATCACGTGTGTTGCACTGTATAAGTACCATAACACCACGTGCATGCCTGAAAAAAAATAATCAGGTATGCTGAAATTTGAATGTTGTCTTAAGAAAACACTCTAAACTAATGGCGTAATGATTTTTACACCGTATTGTTCACTCTTACGCTAAAAAAACATTGTTGGCCATTATTCCTGCACAATTCTAAAGTCCATTTTAACTTCTGAAATTAATCAATTTTCACGTACCAAGTCAAGTCAGGGTGGTCGTTTGGAGCGGGTGGAAACTGAAAATACCGATGTGCATTCCACATGTCTTGTAACAGACTATTGATTTCTGATGATAGCATGGTTATATATATAATATATATATATATATATATATATATATATATATATATATATATATATATATATATATAATATATATATATATAATGGACTCTTTTACCATACAGTAGAGTTTCAAATGTCTGAAACTATGAAAAAAAATCATAAATTGACCAACAGGCTTGGTTGGATAATATAAAATATATAGAAGAGATCTCGATCGTGGAGCGGAACTAGAGCAAAAAGGCTAGGGCCGCTTGCTATGGGGCATCCACACCTACTTGGCTTGGCATCAATGCTTAGGGTGTGGAGCATCTGACGTCAGTCAGTGCGGTGACCATCGTGAGCTGTATTCACTAGAGCACTTCACTGAAGTGTTCAGTTCGTTTTGTGACTAAGTATTTAGTAATCTTGTTATTGTAGTATTTTTTAATCCTCACTTTTCTGCGACTCAAGTGAGGAAACTCAAACAACCCAAGTTTTTTGTCATGATACAGCACCTTTCAAAGGATGACGCTCTCGGAAAACCTTCAATACAGCACAGTGATATTCCGTTTTCCATAAGTTGAAGGATAGCGGAATGGTTACCGATGAACTCTATTAGGACTCAAGGTGCTGGTTTCTCCCACTTCCCTAACGCTCATCTGCAATCGACGTGGAAACGGCTCAGCTGGCCTATCACACGGATTGAAACGAAGATCGATTTGATTAACATTTTGCAATACTCATAAAGAGGACAAGAACCCTTAGGTAGTGGCCGAGGTCACATACGGAATGTTCGAAGGTGTTTGCACAAGATGAATACGAGAAAGTGAGTCCACAAAAAATGCTAAAATCTCACGTAAGATGTGACGATGAGCCGTATAAAAGCACAGTTTTGTCATAAACAAATAATTTTTCCAGTTCATTTCATTGTTTTTGTATCCTACTCGCATGTTGTATAGGCTCCAACACTTCCATTCCTTTGCTGGCTCGCACCATTCACTCAATGAGGTTGTTGAGTTCGTATCTAGATGTTACTGCTGCTCAAGAATATGTTCTCTTCTAATCCAAATTGATGTAATGTGTGCCTTTCTTTGACATATTGAAATATTTGTGGTAATACACTTTAAGGTGGTTCACCAATGCAGATTAATATAAATTAAGTCGCATTGACTAGAAATCCTCGAGAGCGACAATGATTTTTGCAGCTCATGAATGCCCCTCCGAAGACTATCTAATAAAAGCCCATCAAATTATCATCAACGCGGTTCAATGTTTTACTATCTACTCCAGGCAGCTAGGTTTCACTTTCTTACTAGCTAGAAAAGCTGGAAGGTAATGAGGTTACAACGAGAACTAGAGCATAGGTCATTTTTGGTTCACCTTTTAATTTATACTAAATTGTTTTCGCTTGCAAAAGAGAGAATTTGTTACGAGCTCAAATATTGTGGCTACCACTACAGCAATTAGTTGATTTTCAGCGAATGAAGAAGTCATTTTCGATATGACCTTGTGTATACCAATACCTTATGGCTTGTCTAAGCTATCTAACGAGTGATTGTATTTCCGCATAGCTTTCCAGTTTCTCATCTCTTTCTCTGTTTTTCAATGCCAGCGCAACTCCCACTTGAAAACATTACACGATCTATGGGAGTCAAAATACAAAATGCCCTTTCTCTTGAAGCTTTGTAAGTCTCTGCCATGACGTTATCTTCATCGTAATGATTATTAGCTATTCAAAAGTAATGAATTTCGATTTTAATCTGGTGAAAAGTAGCCTAGATTTCTCATTATTGCAGGTGCAGATTGGTGCGTACGAATAGCCTAATTATTTTAACATCAACGCTGATGATGTTCGCTACAGTACAAAGTCGAGCAAACTTTGAGCACATTTAGCCCTACTATTATTCTAATTTTTCTTTAGTTTAGATTTATGAAATATTTGGTAATAGGAAGTACAAGCATTTCTGGTTGTGCCAAATCTAAGCAGTCGTTGATAAATGGAGTTTCCATAGCGTTTTTATGTTCAAAAGTCTTTTGTGTATGGAGGAATTTGCGTAATCTATGATCAGCACATATCGAGTGATATGTGACTTTCATGAGCATGCGCTACGCCTTGAGCGACCGATGAGAGCTCTATATGGTCGTTTTTTATGGTATTTTGCCGCACAGGGTGTAATTATGCTTGGTGATGATGCCGTGCATCGCGAGCACGGTGCTTGTTCGACCTCACGGCGGACCCATTGAGTCTCCCATCCTTTCCGGGTTCGAAAATAAGTGGGAGACTTGTGTGAGATTATTTCGCTACGTGACCTTGGCTCGACTGTTTCCAAGTTGTAGTGTTGATCGACTCGTCCCAGCATTCAATGACTCATGTAAAGAAACCGAAAATCCATAGGATCAGAAGCTGCGAACAGAATGTTCGAAAAGCTACGTGAATGCGAGGGAACGAATCAAATGCAAGAATTGCTGTTAATCGTGCAATACATGGCGACAGCATGTATGCAGATAAAATGAGGTTTTGAAAAATGTGTGGTAACATATTCTGAGCTCACCATGAGATCTGTCATGGCACTTATAAAATTCTAAATACGTATTTTGGCCCTGCAGCCTCATCAGTAACAAGGTGCATTTCGATTCTGCCAATCCTTTGCAGGTGATAAGCTCTCTACATATAGAGGAATCGACGTCGAATATTCTCAAATCACCGCATGTCAGGTGATAAAATCTCCTAACATGTAGGGGTATATTCCTCTCTAAGGCATTGGCTGAACCGGAAGGCTCCGTGCTACTGATGAGACAGCAAGACCGGAACCCATGTTACACCATTATAAGTGCCATAACAGACTTCATGAAGGACTTAAGAATGTAATTAGATTATATATTGTTTAGAGCGAGGTCCATAAAGAAGTCGCTTGAAAAGGCAAAAAATTCCCCTTACAAGACCTTCCTTCTACATGTTTTGCAATCGATAGGCTGTTCAGCACAAATTTAATATAAGGCATGACCCATGCAAAGCTATTGTCTACACTTCGATGCCAAAATGAATTCCATTGAAATGCTAAGGATAAGAAAGCAGAAAAAAAGGTTTTCATCTGCTTCTCGGCGTCTTGGTTTTCTATCCTAGATTTTTTCTTTCTCGTTGACATTCCTATTCCTTCAGTAATTCTCCAACGGCACTTTTATAGAAAGTATTGCGTGCACTGCTACCACCATTCCACCATCTGATACAGTAAATCTAACTCGTACTTATCAGCTGCGCGATCGGTATGCATGAATCGATGATGATGATTTTTTTATCGGCAGTGATGATCAAGTAGCTAGTGATAATCAGTGCAGGACTGTTCCCTCACCAACACTCTCCGGCAATCAATCAACGGACACCCTGGCCTAGCTATCCATGAAATTGCAAAGAGATTTACCCTCAATAGTCTTAAACATGAATGAAAAGACGAATTCCGCAAACAAGCGATGATTGTTAGGGGACAAATCGAATGTCAGAAGTATTGGGACCTGCACAATATGATGTGGAGATGGGTCGCATGAAAATCGTGTAACGTATAAGATGAAGACAGGGATAACCAAATAAGGAGAAAAGATCCCATATACAGGTTACTGAGTCTAATTTCATTCTGTTAATTTCAAGATTAACATGATATTTTTTCTATCAATGCTAATGACTTTATTGAATTCCTGGCTAAATTTTGATATAGAGTTTGTTTTATTTACTTGTCTATCTCCGGTTATGCTCAAGTAATGAATCGTGAGAATGAACGAATCGCAGTAATTGGCTGCACACGACGCTCGCACACGCTTCCGCCTTGTTCGTAACAGGTGCGTATCAAAGTTGAACCACTCCATAATCACCATAATCGACTTCAAATTTTCAAGGAGGGTCAGCGCAAGTCTGCAGTAGCAACAGCCATAGACCCCAGTCATTTCCCGGCCCTGATGGTCTAGGCCAACACTTGGGCCACAGGGAAAAACGCCGTTGGTCTTCATCAACGTTCCCAGGTATCTATCACCAGCAACTTCACGGGGTATGCTGGCCTTGTAGTGAGCACTCAATACTTTGGTGTCGACAGATTTACGTTTCAGCAGGCGTGAGCTCGTGCACATTTGGTGCGCTAAACGACTGTCATCTGTTAAGAGCAGTTCTCAGGCTTTTGGCGCAGGGACAGTTGGCCGTCAAATTCACCTTATTTCAACACAGTGAATCACTCCGAGTGGCCCATACTGGCAGTAAGAGTGCTGGCTACTTGCCAGACTAGCGTAGGAGCATTTGAAGTGGCTTTGACACCCGCTTGGGAGGAAATTACGGTGGAAACATCTGCGAGCATCTTGTGTGACTTGACTACTGCGGCACGTCGATTCTCATGATCCATAGCTTGAGTACAACTGAAAATAAAAATAAATAAAGCAGATTTTGAACCAGAACTGAGCAGAGAATTCATTGAGATTATTAGCAATAACGATAAAAAATCGTATCAATTCTAAAGTTGGCAGAACTTTTTCCCTACCCTGTAAAATGGTAAGATATGGAATGGATGGATGACAAGCGGCCACCACCAGCATTCATGATAGATCTTTTTTCCGCGAATGACAAGGGCTCCATTGTTTATTAGCATGTGATTCTGGCTATTTATGGGTTAGGAGAATCACACGGAAATGGATGCACACTACAGCTTTGAGGAGAAACTTCAAGAATTTGAATTCTCTAAGTGAGACTATGTTGTTAACAGCAAACTTGATCAATATAACTGGTTACTTTACAGCCTGGATAGGTCAACTGACACGAAATCTTCTCAGTCGAGCACTTTTCACTCCCTACAACTCTAAACAAACATAAAGTTTGACTAAGTAGATTGCGTGTCAACTTGACTTTTCATGTTTTGAAGAAAGCGAAACTGCCACAACGTCATCTAGCTGCATTGAATGAATTTTGCAGTTGACAATCCTGTGTCTCCTCTACAAGAAAGCACCAAATGAGCCAATAACGATAAACTCTCAGTACAATCGGCAAACAAATGGATGTATGTTTGTAGAGACCACATCTTAGCTATATAAAGAACATTCAATGACTAGGGCAACGTTGAAGAGAGATGATTTACGAGACAAGAAGTACCATGCGTTGTTAAGGATATCTCAGAGCAGTGGCTGACAATTCGTGCCTTTTCCTACGCGTCCACCTTTGCAAATAAAAAAGGAACAAATTTATTTTTGCCGTTTCGGATCAATGACAAAGCCGTTTCCAAAATGAGATAGATATTCCAGTTCTTCAAAAATTGAGCTGTCGAATGACTACTCAGACTTTGTAAACCAGCGGAAAATAACTTTTGCACGAGCGCTGGAACTGAGACCACACAACGGAATGATCTCCTTTTCAACTTCATTGTTTAGTAGCATAGATTAGGACGAAGCCTAAATGATAGTGAAAGACTCGAATATTACTCAAAATCCATTTGATTGATGCCTTGTGTATGATCTGCTGTGAAGCGCTAGTTTTGAATTCAATACTTATTCGAAAAATCCAGGCATTTCTTCCAACTATTCGATTCCACATTTAACAGCGTATTGAGACAACAACCCTACAGCTTCAAGTCGGTTAGGCGAGTTCAGATGGTGTTGGTTCGAGAAGTCTTAATGAGAATAATTTATAACCGTAGCTGTTTAACCTACGCAATTGATTACGAAGGGAAAACACTCGTTATTTATACCGCATTTTGTGGATATAAACGTTTGATTGGTTTCCTTTTTTTGATGACATATCGAGCAGGTTGTGAAGAATCTACAGTGCCTGCCCATTATTGATTTATTTTCTTTTTGAATAGGATAACACCATCCTTCATTGTGCTACTGGTGCTATTGTGTGCTATTGGTTAAGCGAGAGCCCAAAAAAATTTTTAATAGTCAGTAGGCTCCAGTCAAAAAGAAGCAGGTGATACTGCGACAACTTATGTTATCTCTTCTACTGAGTAGGATGTCGGCTGTAGGTTATCAACGCGATATCACTGTTTAATCTGACTGATATGAACTACAGTGGGCAGAATAAGATTTTCTTCAGTTACTATGTCTGTGTGGGAGAGGGAAACGGAAACTATGCGTAGGCTCGCATTAGCAGTGAAGGCGAGCCGTCCAAGTATCCATATAGGTATCCAAGTAAGATTACTTCTGTCTGCACTGTTGTAGCTGTGTTTGTAACAATTGTGAATTTACTGTTATTGAATGCACTGCTAATATAAAACGTCATAGTCGTGAAAAAGAAAAATAAGAGTGCTCATCCCATATGACAGTTCCTATGAAGTTTTCTGAGGCTAAAATTGTAGACACGCGTGGGCGAAAAAGGCGTTGTTCTTGTTATCAATAAAATTTACTCTCACTTTTGGCACGTTGTAGAAAAATAATAATCACTGGGCATTGAAAAATTCAAGACTTTCAGAGTGATTAAATTGCTTGGTCAAATTTTCAATTATTACTGTCAACATAATAGTATAAATCGCCACTCAAATAAAATGAAAGTAAGGGTATTTGATGAACAAGTCGAAGACGAAATTCAGTAAAAAAAAAAGAAATGTTGGAATTGTTTGTGAACTCACCATTTATCTAGTCATCGGGAGTAGTATAAGGAGTCTTTAACACGTTTGGAAGGACACGAATGCTACGGTGTCGATGCGAAGGTCGAAGTGCCCTTTAGATTACGCTCTTTAACACCTGCCTGTCTAGCCTGTGATTTCTTATTTCATTCTTCTCTCTATGGGAATCGAACAATAGAGAACGTATTTCAGGGAACTTGTTCACCATTTCTTATTCCAGATCACTCGTAAAATATGCGCTTTACCGGATCTACACCGCTATCGAACGGAAAGCGCTCTGTGTGGAGTGTATTAGAAATTTTTGTGCTCTTTTAACTGGGTCCTAAAAAAACGGAATTTGCAATAAAGGTATTACGAGGTTTTCTCTGATGATGCGATGATGAATGACTGTATGCGATGATGCAATCTAATTTCAAGAGGAGAGCCCTCCAAATGAGTAATCATGCAAGACTACGTGGTATTCGTAGTATGAGCCACTTTTCTCGTCTCTGGCGGATTTACTCTGACGCTGATGCGCTTTAAGTGGATTTGAATTTGGTAATACACATCATTTCCTCCGATTTGACTTGTGGTAAAAAAAAGTATTGCACTAGGTGCTTGTGGGGCGACTGTAAGAGGTGTCCTGAGACACACGTGATCAAAAATTCAATCCAGCATGTTGAGACCCATTGAACCTCTCATATTTCCGGGGTCGAGAACTTTATTAACCTAAAAGCCACATATGTATCCAGTTATCTCAAACAATGCTTGATGAAATCTAATGCATAGCGTATCTCTCAGCAATTTGATAAGAAAAAAACTTAAGCATTTTCTCTCCCGATAGCACTGTAATCAAGCAACAGCGAAGTCCATGTTCCAAGTAATAACCTTGTCTGAAGTAAAACATGTCTATCTTGAAACCGATGAAAAGGATAACATTTTGCCAGAAAAAACAAGTCTGCCAAGTAGGCATGCATGTGAAAAAGACATTTCACGTTTTATTGTCATTCTGAGCTGCTAATAAGCGAAAGGATAAATGGCAATCTGCACTAGCGACTCCTGCCAACGATCATAATAGGGTTTATATAATGTTAACGTAGGTTGAAAAGAGTACGTCGCACTTTATTGAGTCGTCTCGAATTGAAAGCACTTGAATCTAAGCTCTTCTGTCCATATAGGTTCTAAAATTTCTATTAGACCTCAGTATCGGCATTTTATCGTCAGGCGAAAACTTACGTCAACGGTACTGGTGCAGCTTAGAAGTTCTACGCAGGACTAGCTATTGTCTTAGAGCATGTTTAACATATTCGCAAAAGAATATGACACTAATCACCAGCGTTTTATTGCTTTGAGCATTTTGTTGCTGTCGAGCTCTTCGTTGAGGAATGATTTACTATGGGTTGTTGCGAAAAATGTTACATACTACTTTTTGATTATGAGCTAACAACGTGAGAAAATGATAAAAAGACGATATTAAGAGAAGAGCGAGAGTACTGCTCATAGCTTCAAAGCACCGGTGAGAGAATACACTTCTCGTTGAGATTTTCGCAACGCAAACCGTGTCGTCGTTTTGACATCCAAACGAAGAACCATTTCATTTAGAGGCGTATAGGGAAATATCCAAACACATCATATCCTCTATAGCAAATTTTTCTAATAGCTCCCTCAAGTTCGATTTCTTTGAATTGCATCAATCAGCATACTTAAGAGATTTCAGGAGAGATAGCATCGTCCTAGAGATTCATATCTTTTCAGTGCTACTAGTGATCTGAGTTTTGTTATCCTCTCGGTGGAATTCTATGTAATGCTTGTAGTCGATAGGACCAGATCACAGCATTGAAAAGCTTAGGCAAGCCCTTAATTGCTATCTTTATTGATGCAATACAGTGAGCTTCTCAAAACCGTCATATGCGAGTGTTTCTTATATACAGGAGAAAAAAGGAGACCTGCTCAACATCGCCATGTGATCCTTGCTCTCTGTGGTCTCTAATTTCTTCTATAAGTTATTCTACACAAGGCTGGAAACAGATTTGAACTAAGGAGAGCAGATTAAAATGCGTGAGTTCAAATATCACTTGCCGTGGTTGATCTCCTGCGGTCAAGAATCCAGCTGAAATTTTGAGGACATGGTGACGTTATGATTCATTCTCATCACGTTATAAAAGATTTTTTTCCTGAGATGGGACAGAAGCGATCATGAGAGAGATCATTTTTTCAGTTCTAATAAAACCAGGGAGCATTATCACTTTCAAGCCACACGTTTGTTACTTATATTTTTCTTTGTAGGTTTATCAGTGAAAATTGCTTTCCACGCAATAATTTAGGTCATGCAAGATAATTTTTGTAATTTCACAAAATAAAGCCAGGTATAAATAGACCATTACATGTTTGATGATATATCAGAGATTGTGATGTATCGCTTTTTAGAAATATCCGTCAATATCGTCGTAGATTTGAGCTAATTTTATAGGATATATCGTTCTAATTAACATTCGTTTCAATTAGGCAGTTTGACTTCGCAATATTTCATATCAGCTTTTGTCCAGTTGTTCTCGTTTAATCTTTATTTGACTTCCAGAAAGTCTATAAGTTCTTTAATACCTAATTGCGACTTTGTTTGATTAATACTAAATTCAGCGTTTAAACGTTTCATTAACCCTTTCGGGAGAGTAGACCCACGCCTCCGCATCTCTATTTGGCAATTCTGGACTTTCTGCTCAACCACACCTCATCTCAAATTCCCAGCGGCCACTGTTAGACGCAGCAGCTTGTCATTGTTGGACGGAGCACGCTGGGGACAGAGATGCGGAGGTGGTGGAGCAGAAAGTTCAAAGTTGCCAGTTAGATGCAGGGGCTAGGTCCACGGTCCCGATCGGGCTAATATAACACATTTGCATAGATTTGAAAACGAGCTTCCCCACGACTAAATAATATCAATTTTGTTGAATTGAGATATAATCATTAGAATGCATGTCAAGTTATTAGAAACGTGGAGCTCTATCTGGCACTAACTTCACAATAAAGAAAAAATAAGTTAAATCGTTCCGAACTTTTTTGTCATGACAGGAATATTAAAAGCGAGTGCTATGAGCCAGAAACGTAACATGTATCAGGTTTAGGACAGAATTTTTAGCAGCTGAAAGCCATATTTCTCTCGGTTTAGAGCAAATGGGAGACAAACTTGGTTTGATGGTTACCTGTTCATTACTTTTTCTCAGCAATCAAGTTGATAAACCTACTAAGATTAGTCAACCTACTAAACTCAGCTTCACGCAACAACATCCAGAAGGAGCTACTTCATCAAGTGCACAATCTCAATTTCTTTTTATTTGATTTATTTCGGAAACTTCGTGAATAATCAAATAGTGAAGACAGATATGTTTGAGTTCTGAGCTTCTCCTCATTCTTACCCTTCTAGAAACCTCATACAAAAGCTCTGAACGCCCAATAACCTTTTTTTAATTCATCGCGGAAAAGTTAAAGTGCAGGGGTGGTTGTAATATGGCCTGAATGGTAAGCTCAGTTTTGCTGTTTTCCTCTAGAGAAGCTCCAGTGAAGATTGATGAGAAAGAGGCCACATTCACCTCGTCAAAAATTTTCTTGACTACGGAAAGCTCGAAGACTACGAAATTGGCATCGTGTGTCAAACCGAAAGCAACTCTAGCGGTTTGCAATTCAATTCAACGAAGGAAAAATTAACTACGAGCGCCCCGAGACTAATTACAGTCTTACAAAAACAAAATGCAGATGATATTTTTAGTGTACTGCTTTGTCTGTTATCCCTGAAGATTTTGATGTGTTCGGAAGCGAAGAGCGCAAGTGTGATTGCAGATACAAGACCCTTCTTAGAGTGATTAGTAAACTCACCTGTTGCTTGGAAAGGTTTCGTGGAAGGTGCATTTCCGTTATTCTTTGTGTGGATGAACTGGGGAAGCAAAATTATATTTCAACGTCAACTCCTTCCTTGAGAGATGTAATAGATTCTTTTGGATTTCCTAGTTTGGATCCAAAGTAACATAGGGTCTTCGGTAAACGAGGTGTTCCAAAGAGGAAAGGCGGGAATGAGGGCGTGTTCAATAGCGCGAATGTAATTGGTGCTTAGGCATCCTTACATGACTTCCGGTTTATGAGGTACACCACGACGATCACGGAACCTTCCTTCATTTGACGATTGTTCGCCGGCGGAGTTCCTTCCGGTGTTAAAGCATTCTGACTTAACTCCCGGTCTACATGGTACACTACTCGATTGAGGAGCGTTCCCCTATTCATGCCCGTAGGCGGATTTCATATAGTATTTGTGATGGATAGATACATTAATCAAGAATCACAGCCTCCATCTCATGAGTGGGCGATGTCATTTAAGCAAGCAGATGAACAACCTGTTTTCTGTCCTCGTTTGACATAGCTTATTTATAAAGTGTAAGAAGTAGATCTTCTTTTATTGGAGTCACCAGCAAATGTTTCTACTTTTGACATCGCATATGAATATCCGGTACGTTCAAAAGACAGACAATTTACTTGTTAAACATAATTTATTTAGATATTCTCTTGCAAATAGTATTTTGGAAACCGCTATCGAAAGATTCCTTTCTAGTTGAGTGTCATTCCGAGACAATTTAAGAAACATAGTGACTCAAAATTTCTGAAATGTTATTTTTCAATAGTTCCTACAGGTATGTGAGTGTTTGTTCATATGGAGTGTCTATAATATTTTAGTATCCTCATTGGTTGATCATAAACTGACATTTTTTGAGGTTTCGCACTTTTCGTCTCTTCCAATGTAGTCAGGGACAATTTTCTTGATTCAATAGAAATAAGGTGAAAGAAAATCCAAAATTCAACATTCAGAAGCTTCAAGTGCTTAAAAAATTTTCCAATTTGCTGATTCCTCTATAGGGTGCATCATGCTAAAGCTGATGCCCAAATACTTTGAAACAAAGACGTACATTAGTAAACTCTGAAGTACAGTGTGCTTCGAATCTTCTTTTTCATTCAAGCATCACTGAGGACGATAAGTAGTTAAATATCTTCTATTCGGATCATATGATTCCTCTCAAAGCATGACAGTGCTCGAACATGCAATGAAAAGTGGTGAACTTGTTACCAGTTTGGTAGCGACTTCGTCTTTTTTTAATTTAATTTCAGGTCTCTAAATAAGTTCTCAAGTGAGTTATCTTCTTCCTCGTTCTCTGCCCTCGTCGATTAGTTCTTTATCTCACTTGCACCCTGAAGAACACATAGTAACATCACGTGGCTCAGACTTTTTATTTGTCCTCATAAGCTTTACTGGGCACTTGAAATTTTCTAATACACAAAGAGGTTCGTGATGCAATAAATGATGAGTTCGGCGCTACATACAAATCACTGCGTACTCACTGCGAATCACCTACTGGTGTGTAAAGACATCTTGCGCAGTTCCTCTTCACAATACTTTATCAGTTATGACGACTACATCTCGATGTTTTTTTATAACCTCTGAAAAGGTAGTAGAGACTGGGTTTAACTGCGAGGATGTCATTTCTGAATGGACTTCGTAATATTCATATTTGACACTAACATAATATCACGAAAAATTCCTATCAACGACAAACGTAATTTAGCAATAATTTGTTTCTTGAGATTCAATCTTAAGCTTTTGAGCAAAAATACAATGAAGGATTGATAATTTTCGGTCTCAAAGAAACTTTTGCCAGCTTATTCATGTCAAACTCATTTAAAATCTCTTTTACATTGTTCGCATACAATTACGACTACCTAATCATTCATCAAAAGTTCCATTAGTTTAGCACATGCTGAGCAGGTGATCTCATGTAGTACATGTGGCTCTACTGAGAATCAAGTAACTCGAACAGCCATCGTAGATTCCGTTTCTATTTATCGCATACTTACCATCTCATAAGGGAGTTAACGTTTCAGTGAAATTTCTTTCTAATGAAAAGGAAATCATAGAAGGTCACAGGATCTTCACATAGTATTTGTTTACGCTTGGGTGATTTGAGTCAATCATAAAACTCTCTAGTTCGGAAAACTAAATGTGCATTGCACATCGTAGCTCGCAAAAAACCATGCGTACCTTAGAATTATAATAATTAGGAAAGAGGAGAGTGAACAGTTGGTGGTAGAGTTCTGAATGCTACTAATTTTCAGTGGTCTTGTCCAAACACATCTTCCTCAAAGAAACTATTTCACTTTAACCATCATTTCAATAGATTCTACTCCTGGAAACTCAATATTTTTGAGCAGTCCTGTCACAAGTGCTGTTTCCCACCGAAATGTTAGCTGGGATCAAGCAGTTATTGCTTGTAAAGTGTTCTGTAACACATATTATCAATCAATCTTTGGTCAGTGGTTTGATCCAGCGCTTAAAGCTCGCCAAACCCTCCATCCCTCCGAAATCGGTTTGTTGGTGCTAGGTTGTCTGGGAGGATAGCACATCAACTTGATACATCTGTAGGACATCGCGTCATCATGAAAGCCAGGTAGAATCCAGACCTCAAACAATGCCAAAAATCCGTGGCATCGATTGTTTTTGAAACCTGCTTTTTTAAAAAGAGAAAGACCTTAATGAGGGACGTGGGCCTCTGACGAGGAGGGCGAGACCTCCGAAACACGCGTGTATGGCTCTGGCGTACCAACCTCGGGTAAGGCTTTGAACATTCTTAAAAATTATATCGAAGCCAGAGACTCCACTTATGAATATCTTTAATCTTCGACCCATGACATTATTATAAAGTCTTCTGAAATACGAATTATTTCAAGCGCTTCGGATTGCAGCCAATCTACTTCAAAAGTTTTAATGTTAATAAGAAGCCATTTGTAGCCACAAAGTGACACATTCACTCTATTTCCTCGAAATAAAATAACACTTTCCAAAGAGATGGGGGAAAGTTGGAATTCCTTGACTGCATGCATAGAATATTAAGGGCAATTATAGATTTCATGAATGAAGTAATATTTCAAAAGAGGATTTGACTGACTTGTATGAGAATTCAAGAGTAAAAAACGTGCTGCAAAATAATCCGGAGGAAGTCAAGAATTTCGAATGGACTGTGGGAATAACCGGAAGAATATCTGGCCCAATAATCCACCAAGAAATAATTGCGCAAAATTTGCACCTTTTTGTTGTCATTTGATTGTTTCATCATACTGAGTCGTTCCATAAGCTTTGACACCTAAGTAAAACAGCAGATTTATGAATCAGAATTGATTAAACTTTCATTATTTTGATGTCGTTCAGGTGCGAACATTAAATATACAACTTGCCCATACTTGTTTTGAGATGGAGCTGGATAAGCTAGTGTAGCGAAGTGCACGATCATCCAGAATGGACTTTCATGGCATGGTGAAAGTTAGCAATCTACGAATCGTTAACAGGTTTCCTGAAATGGAAGGGAATAAATTGAGCCAAGATATTTGAGGCTTTTTATTTCCGTTGAGTTGACAGAATCGACCAAAATGCCATGGTATGCGACACATAGGTGTGGAGTTTAGTGGTTCTTCTCAAGTTACTTCATAATTAACAAAATAGATAGTTAGAGGTTGATAATTGTTTTACATTTTGCAATTCCTGATGGATTTTTCGTAGCTTGGTGTGTTCTTGATTGTTCGAGAGGTAAGGTGCTCTACAACTCAACCTAACTTTTATGAAGACATTTGAATTTTAGGAAAGAAATGATACTGAATAAGAGGGATTTTTAAGCCTTTCAGCGGTCTAGTATGGCAATTCAAGTGCTGGACGTTCGTTTCGGCGTTCTGGAACACATTATCAGTAGTAAATGCCTTTCCGCTGGCATCTACAACTAAGGGTAGATACGCCGAAGATGTAGCACTGCACGTCAAGTGAAAAGATCACTTGACACTGTGATTTAGAGTGATATTCAGCCAATTGCTCAAGGCTGGTAAGAACACATACAACAGTATTTTCTAACTAACTATTTCTGAGAGCGCTCTTAGGAATCACTATAATCTTAGAGAATATTCTAAGTCTTTCTGAGGATTGGTATGCATCTCCGGTGCTAGACGTACGTTTCGGTGTTCTCGCCCGAAAGACATTACTCAATGAGTAATGTAGTACTAGAAAATAGCTTTGAACTCGCGTAAATCTCTGTAGAATCACGCTATAATGCTTCGCACTGAATTTCATAGAAATATTCTCCCATGTTTTTCTTTTGGCTGACTTCAGTAGTGTAGAAGATAATACGGTTGACTTTAGTGGTTTAGAGGATAATACGTGCGTGAACCTGCAGAAGCTGTTTATGTTTACTTATTTCTGTGTTTTACTCTAAATTGAGCATTTCTGTGGTTACATTTTACATCGTGCTCTGCTATGAGAAAAAATAGGTTGTAAATGAAAAATGAACATTGTAGCTTCCCAGAACGCTTGCTGAGTAAGTTTTCGAAATTTGCGTTAGAAGCAAATGAATTTTTCAAGAGTGCACTAGTGTGTGGGCGATTCGAATGGGCCTTCGTTTTAATGTCACAGTATATAGTGGTGTTTACAAGTGTGACTGTCACCAGTTTTACTGCTTAATGTGTGGCTGTCCTCTGCATATTATTATTGACTTAATGTGGACATCTTGTAACCATATCGTCTTTCAACTGTCTCGATTTCATCCGTTATCTATATAGTACACAGATATTAGTTTGGTTACAGCTGGTACTTGCGACTCTTGTCCTTCTCATGAACGTCGTTGAATGGTGGTCGAATTGATTTTCTCTAAATTAATAGAATTCTCCAAATATATATTTCTTAAATAAGCATCCCACCATCCTTTCATATGACATGTTTCAAAAAATCGGCGTCTTTTGAACACTTCTGATGGTTTTTCTATAAGAAAAAATGGCACATTTCCAAAGGACGAAAAGTGATTCGGATTATTGCAATTCAAGAGGACTTTTTTTCTAAATCCTGGAATTCTCAAAAGAAGTAGTAGGTAAAAATATTTATGCCTTGTTATCTGGTAAGAAATAGGCGGATTTATTAGAGAAAGAAAGAGCGTGGAAAACAGGATGGATGAGTTACGAAATGAAGAGAAGGAAATGCGAATGGGAACTTTTATTTACAGCCAAAGTTCCACCATGTGAATGGACAATGACTTTGAAGACCATGCTCGGATTTTGCACTAGACGCATAATGCCATGAGCTGAAAATTCATCATTTTAGTGATCTGAAGTGCAAGGTTTAATTTATGCTCCAAGCCTCTTTCTCTTTCTCTTCCTTAATCTTATTCTTTTCAATCTCATTCAATAATTATGTGAAATGTAACAAATATCGTTGGGTCATACACACTGTCATGCAGTCATGTCCAATTCAATCAAAGCAGCAAAGAAATATGTTATCTTCTTAGAAACTGTCGAAAAGCAATAAATGTATAACTGGAACATTTATTTTTGTCATGAACGTTTTTTTTCAAAACTTTGAAATTATAAAATTTACTTAAGCCCACATCCGACAACTGACGAAACTTTCAACCTTTTGGGTCCTGATGAATTTTCTTTATTTTTGAACTTGCATCTCTGCTCTACTATTCCTTTGCATGTTTCTTCTTGCAGGCATCTTTACCATAAGTTGGGCAGAATATACATGTCTTTCCCAACCCACCAAAATGTGTGCGAAGCATTTCGTTTGCAGTTCAGGCGGTCCTAAATTTTCTCGAAAATGCGCCCAATTCTCAGCAGAATAGCATCAAACAGTATATTTAGAGCAAAATTCGTGATTTTCAGGTATACTAAATGAAACTTTCAATATCGCTAGTGGTGGCGTTCGTCTGCGTGATAGTAGTGGAAGCACGACTGCAACGATTTGAGAGTGGAATCATAGATCCTACACAGGACAGAGAATCATCATTGTGGAGTGACTGGGAGTGAGTTAGTCAAGGTACCATTAAGTTATATTATGTAACAGTGTATGAGATAAGTGATTAAATGCTGTGGGACCTACCTATGGAATCACTTAGTAGTTGAAGTGAGAGATTAGAAAAGCACGATTTGTTCTATCCTTCCAAACATGTTCCCAATAATTCAACCCTCAAAACCACTAAGTCAGTGCTACTTCACCTCATATTTCTAAGCACTTTTTCTTCCAGATCATGATAGATCTTTAATAATAATATCTATAACAAATGTGAAAATCAGTTTATGCATTGATAAAGTGTTAAATATTTCAGATACGTTCCACTACGGACATCAAAACGGAATCGCATGTGCTTGATTAATGCAGGGCTCTCTCAAGGATGCGACCTTTCCGATATTCTGCTGGCTAAGCAACAGGTGCCATACCCATTTTTAAGTCTCTGTAATATTCAAATTTTCTAAGAAAGCAGCACTGTAGTGAAGAACTAGAGTACTGAATATCCTTTTAACGACTGCGATGTACCACCAATTACCAAGATGTTGAATTACGCATAATGTTAGAAAGCAGAGGTCCTAAGTGCTCATAAAGTAGAGTTCAATGATAAAAATAATCGTAGTACAAAGAAGTCCAAACACTATTCTACGAATCACCGATTATGGAGAGTGTAAGTCATAAACATACCTTCAACACGTCCCGAACAGCCTTAAAAGGTCATGATTAAAGCGGGATTTCTATATTTATCAAAATCATTTCACATCTTCCGTGAGGTTTGAAAAAGGTGGAGTCTATTGCACTTTCGAGAAAGTCGTTCTACTGCTTGGTTGTAGAGGAAAATCAGTGCAATGAAAGAGCTACAGGCCAAAAAATGCAGCTCATAAAAGGCGAATTTCAAAGGACTGTCCAGTGGTGTTTACACAGTACATCGTTCATACTGCCTGAAATGTTCAACCCTTTGGTGGCGCATTGTGCGATTTTTATTACACTTATTTAAAATTTTTTACGCGGAAATTTTTTCCACTGTTTTTAGTTCTCGTCCGATAACTTGGAAACAGCGAATTAGCTAACGCCAAACTTGCGTTTTAGAAAGGACTTCTTAGCACGTTTCCGCAATAAATAAGACTACGTTTGGTATTCGAAGCGGTTAGCTCGTTAACAGAATAACCTAAAATGGTTGATTTCTAGTTTTTACTTGCAACAATATAAAATTTGGAATTCAAACCTATACTATACAATCGCTAGATCAGTGATGTAATGCGTCTGCGATCACTTCCTGATGAGCAAAATCAACATTCCAAATAAGATCGCATCTTACATTCGCTACACTTCGTGCTCACACGTTTAGCTTGTTTTTCAACATAAGCGGCATTTACATCCTCTGCCAAGTTTGCACAGAATCCAACACAGCGTCTAGATCGCTTTTGGAGGATCTTTCGATAATGTGACTAATTCTAAGTCGAAACGTTGTCGTGTTTTATGTAGCTGTGATACACTCGTTTCTTGAAGTCGATGGACCTTACACTTGAACGCAGTCTCTATAGAGTATCCAGATTATCTTATGAAAGTTTTCTTTTGTTTTCCTTCACTTCTGATAACTAAGCAGTAAAACGCTGTCTCAAAAAATCCAATGAACTTCACCATCTCCGGATGCTATAGGAAATGATTTTTGATGATGATGATTTTGATTTTAGTAATGATTTTAGTGCACCTATGAATCACGCTTCGATCGTGTAGCTTAGGACGTGGTCCGCCAAAGGCTTCCTTATAGGTTATGGTCTCCCTAGTGTTGATTTGTAAATGTGTCCGTAATTTCTCTTGATACATCGCTTTCAGTACATGTCCTATTTTATGAACTCTCAACCCTCAGCTCTTTTCCCTTATGTATTGCTTTGAGGTGTTTTTCTTCATTTGAAAACTGTTTTCGAGAGCATATTGAAGCTGATGGAGCATTTTTAGTGTCTAGTGGGAAGATTCATATCGTAGTACACTTTATATATCGTAATAGAGTCGATTAAATGCTATCAACACTCAAATTTTGTAGTGAACGAGGCTTTTATCTACATAAATAAGAGTTATGTATGCATTCAAAACATGGGGGCGATGTATGGAAGGACATGGAGCATCAATTTATTTATTTTGCTTTATTGATCTTCTTTGTAGTGTTTTTTTTTTCACTGTGTGGATCCAGTACTTCTAGCATTCCAATTGTTGTGTCCTCTTCTTCTTGAACTTGGCTGAGCTGGCTAAGCGAGTCTCCTTGCAATCTCGAGGATAGCTTCGCCGTGGTGTTCCAAAAGGCGTTGTTGCTGACTGTCGGAGCACTGGCGGGTGAAGACTGGCTCCACGCGCGCCGCGACGCCCCCGAGCATCAAAATAATAAGAAAACCAAAGTCGCTCTGCGCGAAGCGATTTCAACTGCCGTCCCCGAAAGTTAGAACGAGCAGTATAGTGTCTCCATGGAGATGAGTTCTAACTTACACAATGATATTTTATTCTTACGCAGCCTTGCTTTTGTCCTTATTGTTCAAAAGTGGTAGTATAAACATCTTTCTTTGATGATAAGCCAACGTTATATAAATGCTGCTGATATTTCGTTCTTTGGCATGAGTTTAATAGATCCACAAAGTAGCTGCTGATGTTGTCGGCCGTAATATGTCATTGTATCAAATGATCTTTCGAGTAAGAGTTTTATGATACGGAGGTATAGTTGCCCCACTTTGATTTCATTCCTCGAGATTAGGAAGGTCAAGTCGATTGCAGTTTAATCAGCCAAATACTTCCACTTCCCTGACAGAAAATTTGAGAAAGAATTTTCAGCCGCATTAGGTCAACTGCAAATCCCATGTCAAGGTTGTTAGTAAGTCGGTTTTGAAATTGAGCCAACAATACATGTTGTTACTTAAGAAGGCAACCCACACGACATGGACAATTATCGCCCAATTTGTACGCTGTCTGTTGTCAGTGTTTCCTTGAGCTGTCATCAGTAGTATTGTCACAACCCAAACGACAGACATTAATATTGCGAAAGTACTGGAGTGATTTTGCTCATTTTCTACTCATTTGGCTGAGATGTTTCACTTAGTCAAAACAAAGTTTTTTTTGAAAGCTCTAGACAATTAGAGATTCTCGCTTAAGCGGATGATGACTCGCCATTAATCAAATAGAAACTTCATAAACTATGTCAACCCGCTATAGGACACTGTTATCACCAAGACTATGTTGTCAACCTGGCAAGGTACTCAATCTTATCAGAGAAATTTGCAAGAGCTTCATAAACTCGCTAGAGAATCGGATAAGGCAATATTGGAATAAATAACACTGGTTGACAACTAGGCCACTAATACCTCGTCAAAAACACCTCAAGGCTTCAAACGTTGGTCAGACGGGACGGATTGTGACTAAATTCGCTGATTCCTAGTAGGGAACATTCAACTCCAGCCTAGTTTGAGAAAAAAGGCCTTTATGAGGATGGAGTCTTTTTTCATAAACTTACCTAAGCAGTTCTTTTCAATTCATTCTTTTCGTTTCTTTAAATTTGCGATGCCTTTCTTGGGCGTTTCTTCATGCTAAATATCTTGGGATGATTTGATTGATCTGTGAAGAGACGTCAACACGGTGGAAGACATAGCTACAAAGCTCAGTGGAAAGGACAAGTATCTTGCATAACATGCAGGATTATTAGAGATATAATAAAGCGGAGGCATAAAAATGAATCTTCTTTTGAACGCGACACTTTCCATACAAGGTGATGCAATCTGTTTACTATTTTGGTTTTAATATGAGTAAATGTAAATAGACTGGAGAAGTTGCAAGAAAATTCACTTATCAAAGGGTCATTACTATTTATGAAAGAGAAAACAAGAGTAGATTTTCAATCAATAGTTGGACGAAAAACTAATCACAATTCTTTCCGTCTCTGATCTATAAATATTTCAAATTCAACTTAACTAATCTTCGATGAAGCTGATATAAAGTGATGATGGCTATGTTCATGGATTTTTATGATGATTTCAGGCCAGTAAATTCATGAGCTTTGCTGGTCCCGGCCGATGATGACATTAGCGATCTTCAGAAGCACACAGTCAACATATCCAGTCAAAACAGTAACAAGATGAAGAGTTTTCTTATTGTGTTCATAGTGCTGTCATAAAGAATGTTTGATTCAGAATAGAATTCGAAAATAGTGGACAGGAATCAGGTTCTTGCTAGACGTTTAATGCCTCCTGTCGTAGTGCCGCTTAAAACAACGAGGATATCTTGATGAATGAAACAAATGCTTAGATTATCGAAGGAACTAGAAGTCTTGCCAATTTCACAAAAAGTTACCGGCTACTGATTTCTAGTATTTGTGGTCAACTTTTAGCCGACGTTTGAGACGAACATCGTTGTTTTGTAGAGATTAATGCAAAATCACTGGAATCAAAAATAAGCTCGCCCTTCTAGGCAGTCTTACACTATAAAACTAAGCCTTGAAGACATCAGACGAAGAAATACTGTTACTGAATCAATATTGGAATATTGCTTACAAATTCACTTCGTTCGTCCAACAAAATCCAGGAGTATTCTACGTCAGCCCTTGATTAACACAAGACTGTCGACAGATTATTATGCTTCCTGCAGCTGTTTATACGAGAAATAAAAATGGAGGCTTCGAACACCGTATCAAATATGCGATGTAACATTGATTCTGAAAGTTTGTGATTTTAACGTGATTTAAAACAATTTAAGGTGTTCCGTTCCAGTTTGCCATAATCGATTGCTAATTTTTTCGATCTCTGAGTGGAATTGACTTAAGAACAACGGTTTGGAAACTTACAGCAACTAAACACAAAACATATTTGTTCGTGGGACGTTGAGTGTTAAGAACGAATACGGTATGATGGTTAGTGGTAATCTGTGGCGCACACAAGGTCCACGGTTCGACCTCCCACTCATGGCTGACTAAGCCGTCTATCCGATTGGGGTCAGTAAATTAGTACCAGACTTGTCTGCGGGAAGTAGCATTGGCTCAATGCAGCAGTAGGCCACCGCGAGTTATTATAAAAGCCAGATATGCATTCAGTCAGCTCAGACGAAGTTAAAAATTGATGATCATTGCACAGCGAATCCCTCAGGGTTTGATGGACTTTAAAAAATTTATCCTTTTGTAAACATTTAATGCAACTGAAAAATCTCAAAAATACAAATAATTGTTATTATCAGTTTGGTGCAAATGTCGCTGTGGTTTCAGTTTCCAAATTTCACGGTGATTTCGATTTTTATCATATTTCAATATCAAGCAGCAAAGTCTAGCTCCGTATAAGGTTTAACTACTTTACATCAACGTAACAGGCCGATAATGGTCGCTTTGTTGTATGCCTGACCACACGTCAAGCAAACAGCAGAAGCTTGCTTCATCCACCGTGGTCATCAAATTTCATTTCATAAGCTACGACTTAAATCAAAATTTGGACGAATATAAAGAAATCGAGAGTACAAAGCTCTCGGAGTCAATCTTTGAAGAATGCGCCATGCAATCGTCTTCAATTTTTAGCTTCGTATGAGGTGTTGAATGCATATATGGCTTTTACAATGACTCGCGGTGGCGTATGGATGTATCAGGTCAGTGCACTATTCTCCGAAATTAAAATGATACCAAAGCGCCAACCTCAGAAGGATGGAAGGCTTGATGAGGCTTGAGCGCAAGATCGATCCATCGACAAGGTGTGTGTCGCAGACCACCCACTACGCCACACGCGCTGTGCTAGTATCGCTCATATAAAAAAACGGCTCAACGGTGGTGATTCTAACAGAGTGATATGCTGTGATGTCCCATACATGATGATTTTTACAACGTTCGGAGAATTTTGGATGACTTTTCCCTTCGTGTGCAGATGGACCGTCCTTCAGAAAGCTTTGAAAAAAATTTACTACTCAACTATGAAGGTTGCAAGAGTAATTCAGAATATTTTCACTACATAAGAAAATTTGTGTTCTGGTTCAAGGTATGCAGAACTGAGAATTTTCTTGAAAATCTGTCAGAACTGCATAAACATCGAAACCTTAAAACCCTTCGAAATAGTCCTTATATTCGAAGAATAGTCAACTCTGAAAGACATTTCGTAATAGGTATGAAAAATCTCTAATGGCCTAAATCGCTCTTGAAAATACCAGTGAAGAACTACTCTGCTTTAGAAGCTACAGTTTTATCAAAAAGGGCTTATTGTGTTTCCATTTTGTTTTGACAAAGAAAATATTCTGGACGAAGCAGGTCATCTTTATATTAGAGTTTACGACAATTAGCTTTTCATGTGTAATTCGCATTGTTGAGAATGGGCGAAGTAGTTATATCCGACTTATTTACAGCAGTCGCCATTTTGGGAGACTTCGTTCCTCAGAGCCTCGAAAGGCCAATTTGATTGCGTGCTCAGCCAAATACCTTCATAATCTGAGTGGAAAAGACAACATTTAGATTTCAACCTCATTAAAAGTGAAACAACTTTTCGAACCGCCTACTATCAGTTTCTAAAAGCCATTTCACGTAGAGATCAACCATCGCAAAGTCCATGCGAATCGGTAATACACTTCTGTCGCATCAAATACCATTCTAAGGCTGTGAGATCACACGAAACTTGCACTTAGTGTCTATATCCTGGGCGCCTCGTAGTGAATTTGATTTAACTTTATGTTCACCGACTGCGTACTCCTTTTTACTAACACAGAGTTATCTACCCGCTTCGTCAATATATATATATATATTTATTTATTTATTTATATTTATATATATCTCCATATGTTTTATAAGAGATCATGTACACCTTGTCCGATTTCACGCAACCGTTGTCACTACCGTCAAGACATGTTACGCAACTTTGCTGTGCGTGTACGCAATCATAAAGGATAAAAGGATGAAGCTCTCGGCGTTGATATTACCCGACGGATGTGCCATATATTGGTCTCCAATTTTTAACTCTTTCAAGGTGACTAGATGTGTATTGGCCATTAAATGACTGAAGGTGATCTCTTGATGCATCAAGTCAGTACTGCAATCCTCGCAGACAAGTCTGCTACGATTTTACCGACCATGGCGGGATGAGAAGCTTAGTGAGTCATGAAGGCTGCATCGCATCTCGGCGCACTGCGCCAGCGCCACACGCTCTCTTATAAGGGCTCATAGAGGATAAAAAGCACGACGAAATTTATGGTATTTTACGGGGATAAGCGTATCTCAACTTGAAAGCAAAAAATTGTATGTCTTTTAACCAGGCCGTCGATGATATAACGATCTACATTATGAGTTCACTCAATTTTCAAAGTAATTTGTGACAACTTTTCACCCCTCATTTCTAAATGTCTCGCTCTTCTAGACTCTCAGGGGGAAAAAAATTGTCAATAAGCTATGCTTGTGATTGCAGACTAAAAAAGGAGGTGCCTTTTTCAAAGCTGAGACCCTATAATGGATTTTAATAGTTAAACTTTATGGAGAAATCTCATAAGCAATGGTGTTTCCGTTGAGCAAAAGTCCTAGCTACTTCTGGATAAGAAAGTTGACTCAAAGGTTACTTTGCCATTAGCTGGTCACTAGAAGCGAGCAACACTTCGAAAACTTTTTTTGAGTTGAAGCACTTAGATACTACGATGCGAGTTTTTGATAATTAGTCAGTGCTCGATTTGACAACACACATAGCTCAAATGATTAATCGGACATGCTTCAGCGTTGCTGATAATTTCGTTGATTACCTTGGGTGATATCTAAACTCAAATTCGATGCAGTTCAGTAAAAAGTAAGGTTTTTCGAATACTGATGTTAACGCAGTAAACAACCCCTATGAATGAGTGATGACGTGCAAGATGACATTCATGCGTAATAAAGAAATGGATACGGATTCTGAAATGGATGCTCTGCGATCTTATTCTCAAAATAAAAGAAAACAAAATCGGAATAACGAAAGCCGATGAAAAAAAAAAGTTCAAAGAAAGAGGTGACTTCTTCCTATGAGATCTAAGATAGAAGCCGTTTGGTGACGTCCGAAAGTCGAGAAGAAATGCGAACGTCGGCAGATTTATTGTAGCCGTCTGCACAATAAATGCCGTTTGAGTCACTTAGCGAGCTCTTAGTTGACAATAGCAAATTGTTGAAGTTCATTTAGTTTTTTTTTTATTGAAGACAATTGGCACATCAATGAGAAAACCTTCGCCATTATGGACTAAGAAAATAACCACCGGTGTCACATTATAGAGGGTCATTCAACATATAATTACGGTTTGTGCTTCATCCAAGTGGAAGTGTTTACGCGCGTAATCAAAACTGACTTTTATTTTTATCATAATCATAACAGATCTGAAGGCAGACACTCAGTTTTGTGTATTATTAGGTTTTGACGAATATCAAAAACGATCCTTTTGTACAGCAAGGTCTTTAGAATTAACAAAGTTTGATATTCAACTTTCTGTAAATATGTGCTTCGCTTTTCAGGGATAACGCTTTTGTCGATTTACTTCTGGAAATTCCTATGATGAGCCATGAAGAAAAGGAGGATGGTAAACGTTTTCTCAAAGATAGATAAAGACGAAATAGTTTAGAATATCACAATAGCATAAGCGCTTCTTACGCCTTGATTTTCTGGAAGAAACTTTTATAGTACTTTTGCCACTCAATCGGTCTTGAGGGGAAATGAGACTTAGCTAGACTCGGCCTGAGTTGAACAGTGACCTGATGCGCATTGGACGACATCAATTCCACTACGAAACATACGAGAAGGGGACACCGAGGCTTTCTACTTTAAACTCAAAGCCCTTCCTAATTGACAACACGACTGTTTTACGATCAATCAGGGCTCCTTAGCGTGGTTATGTCAGGCAGAACCACATCTGACCAGCGATCAGCATTATATAGTATATTCAAAGACCTGCTATTTATTGCCTTAAGCATTCTACATTGCTGCACAGTTTTTGCGTAAGCCAAACGCGAGGTTCCTATAGAACGCTATCTGAGAGCTGACGTATCGGCAGTGTGGCTTTCTTTAGAGTCTAGAAAAATCAGGCTGCCTACAATCTAGTCAGCGAAACTCCTTCATTACTTGAATATGAAGGTCATTGAACCTAAATTTTGAGCTCATCGGGTGCAAAACAACTTTTTTAACATACTGACCGCTTCTAATGAAGCCTCCAATAAGTTGTCCAGGTGAAAAAGAATTGTGCGAGATTACTTAAACTGCGAAGCTCCTTTCTCAACAAAATAGCAGTCTTATAGCTGCGTATTAGTTGGTCCGGCCAAAAGCTTGCAAGCAGCTATCTGGGAGCGCGTGGGAGGTGATTGAAAGTGGTCTCTACCAAGCAAGTCTCGACTTTGAAGGAGGAGGTGAGCTACCTGTAGTTATCAGTAGGCAAGTGTAGTAAAACTAACAGTTGTTGCTAGGCAAACTCTCTTTTACTAGTCAGACCTGGAGTGATTGAGGCGACGATGTTTGTCTACAAGTCACGTTCATTAGTATCCAGATCTTCCAATGACGCCAGACCATATAGATAAAATGGCTTTGCAGGACATCGTCGAATAGGCGATGACAGATAGACACCGCCCACATGCGCCGCCTGTGTTAGCGAAAATAATGCTCCTCCGATTATGCAACAGTCGAGGTGTTGCCATCCTAGACGTCCATTATCATGAGTTCGGCCAGGAACGTCGATTTCTTTGAACAGCAGGCATTCACTGCTGGAGGTTCACAATTGAAGACATGTGCTCCCTAACCGACTTTGAGAATTGCTGTGCCTACGTTGTCAAATTGATCTGAAACTTCAAAAATCGACTGTCTTTGAGACCTCGCTTTAAATCAGTACATCTGACAGCATACTTTGAGCCTTTTTTAAGGTCTTTTATGGCACTTACACAGTGCAATACACGTGTTTCGGCCTTGCATCCTCGTCAGTTGCACAGTGCCTTTCGTCTGAACTTACCCATTTTGGAGGATAACCCGTTACGAAAAGGGAATCGACAAATAAGTTACACCACGTGCAAAGTAAAAACTTACTTCACCCACGTATAACATATCACTGCAAGCCCAATGATATAATTACCGGACATTGCATTGATTAATTCGAAACTGACGTCAGATTCTGTAGTACACGCGTGTACTATGTAGTAATCGTCAAACTCGTGCGAGTGGTCCCACACGCAAACTTTATAATCGTTTCTGTTAATTCCTCTCTTATGTATTTTCACTCATTCGTTTTTCAAACTTATCGCTATCTACCTGGAATAGAACAACTACTGCTGGTATCCTCTTCACATTCGTCTTTTCTTCTCTTCTTCTCTCATGCAGCCAAAAAGCTGCTTATATAAGTTAAAATAATTGCTGTCACAACTAAGTTCGATTAGAATATATTACTCTTGTCAGATTTACTTCTTTCTAACTCATGAAAGTATTGAGATAGGGTTAATAGAAGAACCCTCTCCATAAATGAGTTGGCTTTGAACCTCAATGTTGTTCTTTCTTAATTAGAAATTTGGGTTCTTTCTGATTATGAGAAGAAAAATGAAAAAGCGATCTCGTTCGTCGGAGAGAAACTTTTCATGAAAGTGTCAGCAATCACTCGAAAACTTAAACTTCAGACTACAGCCCCACGTCGCCGGTTTTCATAAACACTCTTTCAAAATGATGTAGCATCCAGAAAAAGATTGCGTTTCAATCACACAGTGGGCCTTCATTTCTACACACGTGTTTTTCGCTCGAAGCAAGAAATGTATAGCGGCGTGTAGATAATTTTTCCGTAGTATTAGAATCATAAGTTTATATCTGAAGTTTCCGACGATGCAGTGAAAAATCTCAAATTGAATAACAGTATTTTGAACGCGAGCGATCTTCAGCCCGCCCTGCACTGACCTGACTCTCACTCCGTGAATTGGCAGGTAAACATGGCCGTCGAAAATGTATAACTCTATCGATTTTCCCTGCTTAAGTTTTTTCCAGAAAGTAAATAGAACGTTGAGATCTTTGGAGTTTGCTATGTCGATTGATCAATAGTGGTTTAAAGGAAGAGCTCGGTCCGGTGAGGTTCAAAGCACAGATCTCTTTTGCTTCTGCAGCGCTATCTGAAAGCTTTTACAGTAAGCAAGCACATTTTTGAGCTCTTTGAAACTTGAGCTATCAAATATGTACTAGCACCCCGAGGAAGAAGTCCTGTTCAGCAAAATATAAGCGATAAGAAAAGTACGTTGTTTTGTGAAACTCAATTTTATTATGGACTTCACAGCGTTCTGAAAAGATGTTTTGAGAAACCGGCTATCCGACCTTTTGCCAAAAATCTAAGCTTCCAAATAGTCACTTACTTTCTTGTAAAATCGTATTCTGCAGATGATGAAGCTGCTTTTTCATTTGTCTCCCAAAAATCATGGAAAACCGACTTTTGTGCCAATTATTTCTTCGTGTGGTTTTCACTTCATTCTCCTTCTCCAGGTGATGATTAGATTATTTCTTTGCTTTCTAAAACGGTGTATTGCTTTTGAACTACTCCGCTTATAAGTATATAGGCTCTCTCCCCTAAACATGCGCCCAAATCGTAGTAGAGTAGCAGTAAGCAATGCTCTGAAAAAGTATTAAATGCAGATCTTAGGTACCAAATGAAACATTCAATTTGGTTGGTCGTGACGTTTCTCTGCGTTATAGTAGTGAGAGCGCGAGTGCAACAATTCGAGAATGTAGATCCTATACAAGACAGAGGAATGTCGATATGGAATGACTGGGAGTGAGTCAGTTGAGGTGCCTTTATGATTGTTGAAAGAATAACTGATAAGAGAAATAAAGCGAATCAGGGTAGCCTACTAGGCTATTTTTGTTACGTTTCATGCGACAGTGCCTAATAGTAGTGATTCCAATTCTGAAACACACGCGTAATCTCATTGATTAGGTAAAGTGAGACACAAGAAGAGCACCCCAAAATCATAAGCCCAAAATGAAAATTGCACTTTGTATTTGGTTTACTCAATTTCTCTTATAGACCATGACTACTGATGATTCATACATAGTGTAAAAGCTGTCTTTGACTACTGATTAACGTTTTTACTGCTTCAGATATTCTCCATCGCAAACGTCGAAAAGGGATCGCATGTGCCTGATCAACGCGGGACTCTCTCAAGGATGTGACCTCTCCGATGTTTTGTGGGCCAAACAGCAGGTATTACATAAATTTATGAGTAGCCGTAATCGTGATGATTTTCCTGGAAAAAACGGCACAGTACGAGAACTAAAGTTCGGAGGAGCATTTATGGGTTCAGAGGTTCAAAAAGCATAACAGTTTCTTAAATAAGGCCTTATTATGAAAAAATGCAAGAGCTATTCAGCAGATCACCAGTAAAGGAGATCATCCAGAAGAAAATTTACGAACGAAGCAGTACATTGATTTGATGGAAGCAACATTGACTCTTTTGTTCACAACACTGCTGGCAATGATTTTTCTGCCTTGTCCTTGAAATTAAAAATCGTTAGAATACATCTCTTTCGTATGATGAAAGTCCAACCTCTTTTTATAAATAGGTAAAGTAGTTCTCACATAATACTTGTAGATTGCTAAAAAAGCCTGATATGATATTACCACTGCGAGAGTTCATTATGAGCACCTGGCGGTGTTTGAAATGAGAATTTTATCGAATGAGGGATAAAGCGTTTCCTATTTTGATAAAGTCAAGAGCCATAGTTTTCCTGTTGAATCAATCTACTCTCCTCTGTCCCCTTGTACCTCAATTCTTCTTTTTTACCGTTTACTTCACTGTATCTGAATTTTTTGTTTGTGGAAAACTCGCGCTTATTACTGGATAGAACGTACTAATTCTTAGATAACGTTGGTGTATTTGAATAGTTATCTTCTATTATTTCGTTACTAATCTACATTTGATGTTCTGGTGCATGTTTATACAAAGGTCTAATTCTCCTAGTGTGGAGTCTACCGATCAACACGAACAGAGTAGACGAAATCTATTCATCCTACTTCTTCACTTTTATGTGTCCGAATGCAATGAATCTTTATATGAACCTTAACACCATTGGTTTTCACAAGCAGTTTTCCAATTATGGCAAAGGAATGCTCTAGTCCCTTCCTTCCTATTCTCATGACAAAAATTTGCCGACGCTCTCTATCATGAAAACTCAAATGAAAGGTTTCATGTTTGAAACGGATACTAAGCTGTTCAGCACACGCCATCTGGTGAAAAGGAGCTGGACAAATCGAGCAAGCTTCACTAGACTTAGGACATACAAAGGAACTGACCCCTTATTCTACTAATCCAGTTGAACTCATATATATCCCGCGCATGCTATCGTAAATTCATTTGCTAGTATGTAGATTCTTGCCTTTATTGCTGAAAATTCGTCGGAAAAGTTGTGTTATTTATATGATAAGCAACTTGCGGTCTCTTCGAATCCCCAATTTGGATACGTGTGGACTAGCGAAGTTCTTTGGAGCAACCGCCGTTCACGCTCTATAAAACTAGTCCAAAGACAACATCGTCCGAATGGATTCAACTAATGTGTAGCACCTAGAGTATACTGTGCGTCGAAACAGTAATTATGGCCGCTTCTAGCCAATTACAGAATCTTCTTAGGCCCTTTCAGATATTTTTCCATTTTCTGAAACTGGTAAAAGCGATGATTCAAAAAATCAATTATCATTGTTAAAGGTGATTATCTGTAAAGCTAAAGCAATACTGATTTTGATGCGACGCTGTGATTGGTTCGGACATTATTGAACAGGTTCTCAGTAAAAGGTTATCACTGAGGACCTGAACAAAAAAATTAGTGCCAGAACACATATGGATCTGATACGACTAATGATCAATTAGAACATGATAAGTGGGATAAGTGATTGCTTATCAAGATTATCAAACTTATTCATGATGGATCGAAACTCCAGAAATTGCTCTCTACGTTGTCCATGAGAGTCGATGAGAATATAAGAATAGACCAGACCGAATTGGAACGAAGGTTTATACAGCAGCTTGTTTGTTGTCTCAGAATTTTCCATGCATATAAAACTATCGTCTTTGTGCAGTATTGCCGTTGTAATACTGAAAAATTACTGCGAAATGCATTGAAGATATCCCAACTATAACAACTTTGCACTCATTAACTGACATCTACGAAGTTCTCGACATTATCGATGAGGAACTTTACCGACCCCATTGACGCAGTGATATCAAACTGTAATTTAGACACGGCTTTCACGAGGGACTCACAAATGCAGACACGGATTTGTTCGGTTTAATTTGTCACCAACTTAATCTCAAACTTATAAAGCTGCAAAAAAGAGAAAAAGTCTCGAAAGGAAACTGCCTCAGTGTAGACGTGGAGTATTCAGAACGAGCCACCTGAGCCATTATCTGTAAAACCAAGTAGGCATTCTATAAAACCCAGACTAAACAGTGATCAAATCTAAATCAAAACTGGAGTTTACCCGAAACTTCAACTGATCTCTTATATAACACGCCTACTCGCTTACGTATCATTTCAATGGACACGTCATCTCAATGGACCTCGATTTCCAAGAGCAGTATAATGCGACACCAATGAAGAATAATAGGTTACGGGGATGGAGAAGAGCTGTGTCAAGTGGTTAGAAGCAAGCCTGGTCGCCCACCTTCACTTCTCTGCGGCAATCAACCACTGAGAGCACTGTGTTATAACACTTGGAGGCAACGCAAATTACAAGACAATTATGGTCCAATTTTCCTTGAAATTAACAGAAGTGGTCCGGAAGCTCTAGATAGTCATTGTTTTACTGTTCAGTTTTAATAACTCTCGCGTTCCAATAAGCTTAATGAAAATTCAAAAGCAATAATTAATTTTTCTGCCACGCACTGACGTAATCATGGGATATGTGTTTGACAAAACGCTATTATTTGGTCAAAATTTTCACAGGCACTACGATAGACGTCGTCTAAAGGTTGGAATACGCAAAACGAGAGTCATTAGTGCAACGGATTAGAGCACACGCTCACGTATAGGATCAGATGTGGGTTGGAATCCCGCATGAGTCAAAAGTTTTGCACATCACTGTGCATCACTGGATATATCTGTGATTTCACAGCATCACTAAAAGCGGTCTAATAAAAAGTATTCGATTTGACCCTCCAATATAGGAATAAGTGTTCAAGATGAAACTCAGCGACGTGTGGAAAGTCAGCTACGGATCGATTTCTCATTAGCAGTTGCGATAGAAACCAGTTACAACATTTCGTATTCATCTATGATATCTATACACTTCATTTCAATTCTAATTCAATCCTTTCGAAGGACAGAAGGCATGATAAAGTATAATGGCAATCTTATTAACTTTGTTCTATTTTTGGAAAATTAATTTATAGGGAATAATTCAACGAATTCAGGCCACTAAGTTCAAGAGCTTCACTGGCCCCGGCAGAAGATGACTGCAATTTGATGTTCAGTGACTGGAACTCAACCTTCCATCTCGACTACTAGCAAGATAACGAGTTCTCTTATTGTTTTCAAAGTTCTTCTATAAAGATTGTTTGAATCGGAATAGAAAAAACGGAAACTATACACTTGAAAGATTCTTGTTAAACATTCCGTGCTGCGTAAACTCTTCTTAGGTTGCGGTGAAAATGATCACTGGATACCATCTGGAGAGTGGGGAAGCCTTCATAAGATAGATGATAGAGTAATTGAGAGAGTCGAAAGTTTTATGCTTTCAAGGCAGTCTAATGTCTGCAAGATCATCCTTTTTGTAGCGGCTTCTCTCAGATGACGCTCAATATGAACATCTCTATTAGTAAGAAAGATTATATACGAAATCGGTTTTTGATAATGACGTTCAAAATGAGTAAAGGAGTTCTTGGAAACGTTTCTAGCCGTGTTTCAGAAGTTTGTTACATTATATTTGGATATAGCAATAAATCACCATACGCGCGTTTCGGTGGTATCGCCATCATCAGTACCTTTTCTCATGCACTCGCCTCTATCATAGAGAACGAGCGTCGAAAAATGTTAAACGTCGGCAAGAAAGTTATGATTGACAGCGTATCTAAAGTCGATGCCTTCTGGCCTGTATGAACAGTATAAAATCTTCTTCAATTGACTGTTTCTTGAAACCTCGATGAAAGCATTCATATATAGTCTTTGAGTATGAAAGAAGGATGAAGAAGTATTTCAGCTTGTTACGGTTTACTGAAGAAGAATGTTACGCTGCTGTTTCTGGTAATAACATTTAAAAGAACGGATGAAGGAGCGCTTCATATGATGATGCATGTATATCCGAGTGGGAAGCGTAATGTTTTCCGCCTTGTGAAGACCTTTTCGAATAACAAACCCAGTTTCGAAATCATCGTTTTTGAAGGTATTGAGTATATGCTAAAACTTTGTCAAGAAGCTGTACAAAGACGTTAGCCGAGCAGAATATTTTCGCTGCTGCAGCGCACTCTATAACGTCTTTTTGAAAACCAAGCACAGAGTTGAAATCACGACATTCAAGCTATCGATCTATGTTGTACTATCATTGTCAAATGGATAAACGAAACGACTTGGTCTCGAGAAGTTGAACATCCGGAGTGAAGAAGTTGCAGCAAGATTTGTCTGAGACAATTCTTTCTTTTATCCACGTGAGAACGCATTAGCACAGCTACCTAAAGATGCCAAAGAGATTTGACTTGACAAGCCATCGACGCTATTCAATACATTCTCAAACAGAATTCTCAAACAGCAGACGAATCCAAACGTAAAAGTTCTAAGAGTTTCTTGAATGTTGTGTGATAGGAAAGAAGTCGAATGCAGGAAGTACTGAGATCACTTATACTGCCTTGGAAATGATCGCCGTATCCTTAGTGAACTTTGCATTTACTAAAGCCTCCTCGTCTGTCATAAAACTGGGAACTGCGAAATGAGAGAAAGGAGATACTAGAAATGAAAAAAGTGTCTACAACATAAAGCAACTTACAAACTAGCCCCAATATTGCGATAATGCCGATAAGTGATTAATAGGCTGAACCTGTTGAAAATTGTTGCTATTAGTTAATATCAAAGGGTGCTACGAAGCAGTGGCTTCGGTGATGTGGTAGCTTGCGCGGCCGGCATGGGTGAGACGCAGGTTTAACTCCTGCTCGAGATCCAGTGTTTTCCATGCCACAGTATTTTTAGGATTGCAGTTACAGCATCATAACAGCTGAGAGGCAATAAAAACAAAGAACTTTCAGGAGCATAGGAGCATTTCATTCTGATTTAATCGGCTATTGATAATTTGAAGATGTTATGTGAGAACATTTAAACACATGGGGTTGATTTTTATAGCAATTGAAAAAAAAATAGCTTCTGAAAATTCGAATCAATCTGGAAAGTTCAAAAAAGTAATAGCTAGTGTTACCTATAATGAAACGGACCAATATTTCGGTCCCTGACCAGCCACACGTCGTGCAAACATCACTGAAAAATTACCTCGTTTAGGATACTGATCGCATCCAACCTCTTCAGGCTACCTCTTTATAACCAACTAAACAATTAGTTGTATAGAAGATTTTCCAATAACCAGTCGCTTCTGAAAATGTGGTCAGAATATGCGTTTCAGAAGTCTAAAGTTTTCCCAAAAAGGAACTTTTGCCTGCATCTCCTGAAGAATGAAGTGTTCTGAATGAATTCAAGCTTACCAACGTCGAACAGAAAAGCCGAAAAACTTTTATATTGCAAGTTGCTACAGATAGTAATTAAGATGTAAAGCATAATAGTTTTTTACTTTTGTCCAAAGTTGTACTCCACCCAATGGATGCATAGCCCTTATCAGTAAGAGTACCTCGATCTAAGTGTCTCTCAGAAATCTTACAATATAGAACATATGCTTGCGAGCCACATTGTTGCAAAATCAAAAATATTTGCATATATTTATATATTGAATAAAATAAGGGCGCAGTGGTCGAGTGGTTGCAAAACTCGTCTATGCACGTTTTGAGCCGAGCTCTACCCCCAGTTCTTTCCGGCAGTTAACAACACAGCCTTAAGGAACATCACAGCCAGGCTATCCTCGAGATTGCAAGGGAACTGGCTCAAGCGCATTCTACGACTTTCAAGAAGAAAACGAAAAACGAATTGAATGCTGAAAGTACTGGAATTCGCGCAGTAAAAAAAAAAACACACTGAGGATGGATAAATGAAGTGTCAAAGTGTCAAAATAATTTAAATATATTCTTCTATACTATGCGCTAGCTTTTTGCTCCCAATACCTTCGCTTTTCAAAAATACTGTGAAAAGATTACTACTGTCAAGTTCGTTCATCTGTTCATTACTTTTGCTGGCTCAAACTCATCAAAATCTCATGTTTTACTTGCATGGGCTGCAATTTTTACTGCTTATTGAGCATTGCCACTTCGTACAACCTCATTCTCAATGCTAGCGTGACTATATTTCCTCTAAAATATCGTTCATTATGGCAGCATTCAAACCTAAGCTTTTTTACAAGCCTTGACTATATTATATTGCTACCACTGCTTCAGAGGTATTGCAACCTCAAGTAAAATTTCTTCTAACTGTTATGTCAACTCCATAGTACTATAAACGTAAACTCATCATTCCTAATATGTTAACGTCATTGCATCGTTATTACGGATTGGAGTTCCTACAAGCGTACATGTGCCTCCTACAATAGTAAACTCTTTGCTCCCGTTACTGCTGTACACGACATGACACATGTTACTACGACATGAGACTTGTACATCATATAACTCCACAGATCTGTGACAAAGCTGGAATTTCAATTCAGAGGTAACCCCTCAATTACTAAGTTGTGTTCGTCGACTTCTTGTTCTCATGCTGTCTCTCGAGATGTTTTCGCATTGTATCGTCATTACCGTACTGCTATCGTTATAGGCGGTTCAGTAGCGAAAGGATGAGATTTCGTTGTAGCAACAACAAGAGCTGACGCAGTTAAACGATACAGGATCAATCGATCCACTTTGATCCATCTATAATTCGGATCTGACCACTGAGCGGAACTATAGTTTTTTTGGCCGCCGCTATGGATTTCACGATTCTTGGACACTTGTTGCACAACAATCAATGCAGTCGACTATTTTGAGACCTCGTTTATGAACAATATAATCTGACAATGTATTTTGAGCCTTTCACGAGGTGTACTATGGGTACTTATACAGTGCAAGAACATTTGGCGCAGTGGTCAGAGGTGTTTTTGCGTCACTCGAGGTCAATGGTTCGATCTCGCGCTATGGCTCATCAAGCCATCCATCCCATCGGGGTCGACAAACTGGAACCGGCTGGTCTCAAACATGTCTGGGGGATAAGCAGCACTGACTCAGTTCAGCGGGAGGCCGCCGCGAGTCACTGTAAAGGCCAGATGTGCATTCAATCACCTCAAACGAAGTTGAAAATTGAAGAGGACTTCATGGCGCATCCCTAAGGAATTGATCAAAACCGAGAGAGTTATCCTTTCATACAGTGCAAGACACGTGTTTCGTCCTTCCAGCCTCGTCAGTCCACGGTGCCTTTTTCGTTCAGTCACTTCTTCGGGGATCTACCCCTTACATAGAGGAACTGACGACGAACTTTTTACGCTCAACGTACGAAGGAATAATCACCGTGCCGAGGCTGTGAAGCCGTAACAAGTGTCTTACACTGTACAAATGCCCATAACAGACCTCATGAAAAGCTCAAAATACATTGCCAGATTATATTGTTTATCAACGAGTTCTCAAAATAGTCGATTGCATTGATTGTTACAAATGCTCACATAGCTGCTGTACGCATGCATTCGATAACCACTCTGGAAGAACATCATTGTATTCTAAAATCGACTGTTTTCAAAACCTCGCAATAAACATTTTAAATAATTCCAAACAAGAAAGAATGTCTAAAACCTAAACGAGTTTGGTACGCCAGGGCCATACACCGGTGTTTCGGAGGTTTTGGCCTCCTCGTCAGTGACCCCACCCCACTTTAAGCCCTGCATTGTAGCAAGGAGGAAGGCGCTCGTGATGATGGTAGTCGATACATTTTGGCTGTTAGATCAAAACTGACCCATAAGATCGACTGCTTTTGAAACAACGCAATAAACATCGAAAATAAATCCAAAAAAAAGAATGTCTAGAGCTTAAACGAGTTTGCTACGCCACGGCCATACAAAAAAGCATGTCTAAAGCTTAAACGAGGTTGGTACGCCAGGGGTCACTGACGACGAGGCTAAAACCTCTGAAACACCGATGTATGGCTTTGGCCTACCAACCTCGTTTAGGCTTTAGACATTCTTTTTTTTAATTATTTCGAATGTTTATTGCGACGTTTTGAAAGCAGTCGATCTTATGGATCATTGTGATTGTTTCACCGCACGTTGAGTGTAAAAAGTTCGTCGTCGACTCTTCTATGTAAGGAGTAGGTCCTTAGGGAACTGAATGAATGAAAGAACACTGTGAAACTGACGAGGTTAAAACCGAAACACGTGTCTTGCTCTGTATACGTGCTCGTAACAGACTTGCTATGCAAATCGTTGACAATTTCTATCTTTTACGGTGCCGCAAATATGCAGTTACGTGCTTTGAAATGTTCAATTCTTTTCTGACTTTTAGACTTAGGAACTAATGTTTATACAGTCTTTCATTGAAGTGCCTTTGAACTATATGGTATCCTGAGTTTGTATCTCTAATCTTTATCGTCTCTAGTTCATAGTGTGTGCTTAAGAAGCTTGAGTTCGTTTACTTATCGGCGGAGATGCCATGTGAAGCACTACAAAAGAGAAAAGATAGGATAGAAAGTTATACACAGATTGAACCATTCAAGACCCAAGATGCAGAATGACTTCAGATAGCCGTAATTCATATAGGGTATTGTAACCTACTTATCTGAAGGCTTGGACGGTCCATATTCACAAAATGTGCGGTTCCCAACACATTTTCCATTCGTTCCTTTTCCTCGCAACGGTCGCCCATGGTGATGGTTTGATTCGAGCAAGGCGGCCGGTGCGAGTTCGATGCCGTGATCTGTTATATATCGACAGCTGCTAGTACAAATGATTAATTCTTTTTGCAAACACGTCCACACAACGTTGGGGTGGTTGTCCTCGAGGTTTGATGTGATCACGTAAGTCGTTTCGCCCATCTGTCGTCTGCTGTTCTTACAATATGACCGGCTCATCTGTGTTTCGCTATCGTTGCGAACTCTTCTGGATCACAGAGATGAGACAAATTCAATATCACATATCAAATTGTTTTAATCTAATGCTGATGAAACGCCTTTTTACCCATGGAATGTATATTCATCGTTCAAAATGCTGATTATAATTCAAAACATACATAAGGCGAATTATACTCCATTTCTTAAATGAAACAGATTGATGATAACATCATTATTCACGTACTGCAGATCAAACTCACAGAAGGCTATAAAACAGTCCCAGTATTTCAGCAAGCAGTAACTTTCATATAGAAGTTGCCCAAGGCTAAAGTCAATGAGGTAAGTGACAATCTGTTAGAAAAACATCAATTGATGGGATTGATAGAACTTTTTCTCAATGCTGGATTTATCCAGAAAATGGCCGATTTTGTCTTAATGAATTTAGAGACGCGAGTATATTGTTAGTGTCCAGCACTGTACAAGCGCCATAACATATTTCATGAAAAGCTCAAAATATGTTATGAGATTATCTTGTTAGTACTTATTGAGCATATTGTTCTTTTATACCATTATAAGGAATGTTCTTGTTTAGCTCCGTAACGTTTGCTCTCAATCAAATGTATGCCGTTTTCACTATGAATTAAAACTTTGAAATGCAACACTGGGCATCTCAAGTTGCAATTCGCATCAACAAGCAGTTTCAACGTCCTGAATTGCAGAGCATCAGAAAGATAAGAAAAACGCGCTAAGAGCGCTTTCTTTAGCTTCAACGCCTTTTGAAAAAAAAATCCAATACGAAAACCGACGTGGCTAAGCTTTGTGATAATTCGAGGTGAAGCACATAAACATTTTCGATATAAAAAGTCGGCATTTCTAGACTGTTGAGAGTTTGCAGTGACTGTTGTGTAGTTTGAATCGAACTGGTCCAGAAAGTCTCTTGAAACAAGTGACCGCAGCAAAATTATACTACTAAGAAAGCAGCAAAATGTCTAAATGACACTCGCTTGCTCATCGCGAAAATGCCTTCAAGAAACTTGACTTGCATGTGAATGATAAAAATGCCGCTCAAAATCGATCATTGCTTTCGATTGAATTCAGTGGCTAATAAGAATAGTAAAACATGTTTCTTATTCTCACATTCTTTTCTTACAACGAAATCTTGATAAATTACTATTACTCACATGCATGCTCTTGATCACACGCGGTTGTGTGGATTTTCCACAAACTTTGGTCTTGGAATCCTCAGGACTTTGCCAGCTCCGCCGTTCTATATCGATCATTAGAATATTCGGACCAACAACGAACCTGCAACGACGAAAAGCGCCTGAGAAAAGGAGAAAAACGTTTGTAACCCAGCCTCACAGCGTTAATTATTATACCTTCGACAACGGGCAGAAGTTTTTTTTAGAGAGAACAATATCATAAATTTATTATCAACCAGTTCCTTTTTTCTACAACAAAACTTCAATGTTTGGGTATTACGAGCTTGTTATCAAAGATATTGATAAAGCATATGATTGTAAAATAAGCCTGAATGCACGTTTGAATGTCCGGGTGAACATTCGCAGGTACTTTCATTCTATACCCCTTTTCACTGTCAATGTTAAGTTGAATTTAACAAAAAGTAATGTCTTTGAGAAGCAGTTGAATGGTCTATTTTGTGATGAGTTTAGTAATTGAGAATTTTCCGCACGTACTGATCGTATTTCATAGGCATCTCAATCACTAACGTTTGGTCCAATCACAGTGTCATAATCAAATCATATTGATGTATCATTCGTAAACAGATCCGACAATCAAACTGACTCCTCAAGATCAGTTTTTGTTCACTTTACGAGATAGAAAAGGGGCTTAAAATTGGTTCGAACAGGCCACGATTGCCATTCGTGCGCACATTATAGTGTATGCGTTGTGCATAATGGTATGAAACTTTTTTAATATTCTAAGGTGTAGTTGACGCAAGTACTTTGAAATGAGGTTTCCGCTCAATCCAGAAAAAAGAATTTGTAAACAAGAAAGCGCAAGAATTTGAAAATCTCAAGCGTTCGGATTTAATATGCCTTGCAATCATATTTGAGCCACGCATGTCAGTGGTCTGTCAAAAAGGGCTGACTTATAGAGCCCGATACACGTGTTTCGATTTTGCGATCTCGTCAGTCGGGCAGTTATCCTTTCTCGTCTATTGCTAATCTCTGAGGAAGCTCCAGTCCCCGCACTAAGAGTTAGCGACGACGAACGTTTTACACTCTATGTCCAGTGAAAAACTCACCAAACACAGAGTGTTGTACGCTCGATTGCTCGTGGATAGTATATTCAATATATCATATATAACATCATACCACAGCAAACGGCAGTCAAAATAAAAAGAATTTGAACTGTTCATCGATATCCAATGTCTGTCATCATAAGTGAGTTCAATGCCGATAGCGGCTGCCCCGCCAGACCGTCGACTGTTGGCTGTTAGCAGACAACTCGTTACAGCGTAAATAAGAGTGCTGTGCAAAGCGAGCGTCGGTAGTGCAACGGTTAGCATACGCTCCCGGAAAGGGTGAAATCGGGGTTTGAATCCCCGCTGATGCAAACGCTTTTGCACAGCACTCCACATATTGGGACTATAACATCATACCACTGCAAGTGGCAGTCAAAATAAAAAGAATTTAGAATAATTGTCAATATATCATAACTTTCGTTTCGAGTGTCTTCTTAAGACAACAGCTCAAAATGCAATATGCCTTGCAATCATATCTGAGCCACGCATGTCAGTGGCCTGTCAAACAGGACTGACTTATAGAGCCTAATACACATTACTGTACATAGAGTGTAAAACGTTCGTCGTCGCTAACTCTTAGTGTGGGGACTGGAGCTCCCACAGAGATTAGCCATAGACGAGAAAGGGTAACTGCCGGGCTGACGAGATCGCTAGGTCGAGACACGTGTATCGGGCTCTAAAGTCAGCCCTGTTTGACAGACCACTGACATACGTGGCTCAAATATGATTGCAAGGCATATTGAAATTTGAGCTGTGGTCTCACGAAAACACTCGAAACGAACGTTCGGATCCAGTTTGATCACCCCTGAGATTTGATTTTGAGTGAATTTAGTGCTTTATCATGAGCACGTGCAAAAGTTATTATGACAGCTTGAGCTTACAAGTAGGCCGTTTGTATTCCATATCGATTCGAGGAAAGAAATATCCATGGGGTCATAGACAAGAAATATCGACGCAAAATCACTGGAACGTCTTGAGACTCAAGCAGTGCAGACGGTTTGATGCTAGTAAAAAGCTGCATAACATAATAACGTGTGAATGTACAATCGAGCTCCCATTAAGTTGGTGGTTCAACTTTGTGGCAAAACACTGATGACCACCCATCCATTTATGGTTGATGTAACACAGAAATGGATTATTCAATTGCTTCCCAAATGACATTACTACGACTGGTTGATTCTAAATTAACAAATCAGGTGATAGGAGGCTATAGAATGCATCTAAACCCGAATGTTCACCCGAACATTCAGATGTATATCAAAGTTCTATCTTGCTATCATACATCTCATCATTACCTGTAGTAAAAAATTTTGTAATAGCCAAACGATAAGATTTTGTTGTAGAAAACAGGAGTTTGATAAAAACAAAACATATGATACTGTTTTTCTGAATAAGCAATTTTTGCTCGTTGTCGAAGATATTGCAATTAACGCCTGTGAAGCTTGGTAACAAACGATGCTTGACTCTTTATTTCTCAAAATACCTTGACATACTTGCGCTTTTAAGGTTTCTTCTCCTTTTCTCGGGCATAATTTGTCGTAACAGATTCATTGTTGGTTAAAAATTTGGATGCTCGATATATAATGGCGGAGCTGTCAAAACCCTACAGACTCTTAGGGCAAATGTTGTGGAAAATCCACACAACAGCATGTTATTGAAGGCATGCATGTATGTTATAATGATCTCTCGAAAATTCGTTGCAACAGAAGGATGTAAGAATGAGAAATTAGGTTTTTCGATGCTTGTTAGCTATTGAATTCAATTAAAAAATGGTCAAAACTAATTCAAAAGATCGACTGTTTTTGAAACCCCCAAAAAAACATTCAATATAATTCCAAATCATTCTTTTTTTAAATCATTCTTTTTTGGAATTATATTGAATGTTTTTTGGGGGTTTCAAAAACAGTCGATCTTTTGAATTAGTTTTGATCTAACAGCAAAAATCTATCGACTGAGAGGTGGTGATGGTACAGTGTCATAGTACACTGTGCCATCACCACATACGCCTCCCTCCTTGCTTCAATGCAGGGCTGAATGTGGGGCAGGGGTCACTGATGAGGAGGACGAACCTCCGAAACACCGGTGTATGACCCTGGCGTACCAACCCCTTTTTGAGCTTAAATCATTCTTTTTTGGAATTATTTCAAAAATTGGTCGTTGTTGAGCAGCATTTCAATCATTCCAGTGCATGTCAATATCGCTGAAGGCATTTTCAGCGATGAACGCGCGAGCTGTAATCTTAGACGCTTTACGTTTCGTAGGCAGCAAAATTTTGCAGTGGTCACTCATTGCAAAAGTTTCTAGACTAATTCGATTTCACGGTTTCTTTTTTGCGATAATAATAGTAAATCAAAAGTGTGCAACTTCTTTTTTTTCTTTTCGAACTGCGTTTAGAATATTATTTATTTTTTGTTTGTTATGTACAAAATATTTCATGTAATGGTTTTATACTGCTTTTAAGATATCGACTTTTTTACCCGAATGACCCCTTTTTTTTAATTAACTAGCTTGTGATTTTTTGGCAATTTCAAGTGGAAATCTAACGGTGCAATGTCATAAGTGTAAGAATGGTAATGTGATACTTCTCAAAACCTCTTACCTCATTTCTTTTATGACGTTGTCAATCTGCTTTGTAATATGAAATCGAGTATTTTCATGCAGCAAATTGCATAGTTCGTGCCGTATTGGTTTTTAATACTATTTTTGCAATGAAATAGCATAACCTTGGTATCGTTTGATCGCGTATTTCCTTGCGAACATTTTGGTGCACAACTTGCCTGTACCTGCTTAGAGATGGAGCTTGCTCCAAGTTCCATTTATGCTGCACGCCGCTTCACTAGCACCCTTCCTCACCGCACCATGAAAAGCGGGCGAATTTGTTTCCACGTCATCTCCATCTTGATGCAAGTACAAGCATGTTGTTATACCAAAATGTTCAAGAGAAAACTCACGATTGAATAATACTAGGAGCAAGCAATATTAATTACTTTTAATAAAGAAATTCGCACATTAATTTTTTTTGCAAATGGCGCAACACAACCACGCCCATTGTACAAGTGCCCATCACCAGTTTACATGGCATGTTATCTCAAACAATAATGAAGAGATATACTGAAATTTGAGCGTGGTCTTAATAAAACACTTGAAAGAAAGGTATGAACTGATTAAAAAAATACCAGCCAAAGAGCAATCGAGTGTACGGCACTGTGGCTTCGGTGATATTTTCACATGACTTTTAGTATAAAGCGTCTGTCTTCGATACCTTCTAGTGTGGGAACTGGAGCACCCACAGAGGATTGACTAAAAAAATGTTGAAAAACGACTGGATCTACTCGACTGACGATACTGTAAGATCGAAACACGTGTATCGAGCTGTACAAGAACCCATTACCACACCACATGATATGTTGGCTCAAATAATAATGATGACATCTATTTAAATCTAAGCGTCGTCTTAATAAAACGCTGAAAATGGATTTATGATAAATAAATAGTGTTTTTAGCGCACTTTCGAGCGAAGAAAAGATTCGCATATTTCATAATTATTATCTAAGCCAACATGTCATGTGCTCTGTTAATGGGCTCTTGTGCAGCCCGATACACGTATTTCCACCTTAAGTCTCGCAGTCGGGCAAAACCCTTCGTTTTTAGTCTTTAGCCAATCCTCTCGAGAGGCCCTACTCTCTCTATAAAGCGATAAGTGACGACGAACGATTTACATTGCACTGCCGTCAAGTGAATAATCATTAACTCACCACATGACATGTTGGCTCAGATAATAATTAAGAGATATATCAAAATTTGAGCGTGGTCTCTAAAAAACACTCGAAATGAAGATTTGCGTATCTTTATTTCTATTGTTATCACGGAAATAACAGCGAAGCCATATTTGTACACCTAATGCATTTTTTATCACTTTATCGATCCGTCTTTACAGTGTCTTTTTCACTGTGCAAATTCCAGTAGTTCCAGGATTCAATTGGTACCTTTATATCTATATCCTTCTTAAGAGTCGCTAAATGCTGATTGAGCACCGTCCTTGCAACCCCGAGGACGGCCTCGCTGTGACGTTCTATGGGACGTTCGATATAGATTGCCGAAGAGCGTTGGTGGACCGGGTATAGCCCGCGCGCGGCGACTAGCATTACAATCATTCGGCGATCCCCGATAAACGTTTGCACATATATGTATATGTATATATATATATTCATATGCATATTTACATAGTATATATATATGTATGTACACATGTATATATTTATACATATATATATATATATGCGGCGCAGTGGTTAGAGGTGCTCTACGTCGCACACGAGGTCAGTGGTTCGATCTCGCGCTCATGGCTCATTAAGCCATCCTTCCCTCCGGGGTTGGTAAATTGGTACCAGACAGGTCTCAGACTTGTCTGGGAGGATAAGCAGCACTGACTCGGTTCAGCGGGAGGCCACCGCGAGTCATTGTTAAAGCCAGATATGCATTCAATCACCTCAAACGAAGTTAAAAATTGAAGTCGAATGCATGGCGCTTCCCTCAGGGATTGAACAACGCCGAGAGCTTCATCCTTTACTTAGCTTTTTATATATACTTATGTATATCATACCGTCGAATCAAAAAGGTGACCACCGAGTTTGAGACCTGCTATCTCGTCGGCGGCTTCATTGCGAGCTCCGGTTGCTGCCTATGCTGCTGTCCTAAGTTCAAGATACTCGTACGAAGTACGTAGTATATATATATATATATATATATATATATATGCACGTAAGTATGAAAATAGAAATTTGCATATATATGCTTATGTATATGTTTATCCATGGTGCGTTTTGATAACGACAACGACCTGTGATAAGTCTTACGATCGGCAATGCAGTTCGAATCGAGGAAAAAATATCCAAACAAATTACGAAGATTGGGTCCTCTCGAGTCTACATTTAAAATCTTTGCGCACACTGCTCCTCGAAAGGCGCGCGCTTTTCGTTATTTATTCTGAGCTCTTTTTTGTGCTATGAAAAAAGTTTTTCATTTTTTTTTCAGTATCTTTATACATCACGATTTTTTCTACATGATCATAGGCTTTTGATGCAAATATCTCTAAATTAGAAGCAAATATCTTTTTTCGCAGCATAGAGATCTACTTGAAAATTAGGCCCAACATCCGAACCGACTTCTTCCAACCTGTTGAATAATCAGCATTAAAACATCCAGAAAGCCTTGCCGAGCCGAAGGGGAAAAGTTACCTTCTCTTGGCTACTGCAGTACACGAAGAAAGTGTACACGAAGAAAGTGCAGTACACGAAGAAAGGAAATTCATCCGGCTTCCCATCCTCTTGAGATTGTGACATTGGTGCAACACTTGCGTGGGAGTATAGCAACGCTGGCTGGGTACATCGGCAGCTCACTGTTCGTTGTTATATAGGCGGATGTCCATTCAATCACTTCTATCGGAGCTTAACGAAATCCAGTGCATAAGCATCCCTTAGATATTGATCAGCGCTTAGGCCTCATTCTTCTGCTTTTTTCAGTTTATCAAAACCCGAGCTGTCAAACTACACGAGCAGGTTTCCTTATGTAGATTTTTCACCAATGTTATTCAAAAACAAACGTGTTTGATTGACTGGTAGTCAAAATACCATGTTTAACTCTGTAGTTTTGAATTAGCCACACAATAGAAATGATCCAATTACGTTTATGAGCTTCCTTGGAGATTCGATATGGCACTTCCATAGTATTAGACAGCTGTTTCGCCTTTCCAGGCTTGTCAGTGGTACCGTGCCTTTTGGTTCAGCCAATCCTTTGCATGTCAAGTGACAGAGTGCTCCGACATTGCAATGACCACAGTCGAGCGACCATGGCTAGTAGAATGAATCAAATTTTTACTCTCCACTATCCATATAGACCTTGCGCAAAACAATAATGTGTATTCTAGCAACATGTTTGTTAATCTGATGACAATCTGATATTAGATAACAATGGATAGTCTTCCTCGGTGATCTGATAATCATCTGATGATCTGATAACTGCAACACAAGAGAGATAAAGCCAGATTTCATGGGACAAACATTTGGAGTGGGCGCTGTGGCCGAGCGGTTATGCTGCTCGTAGCGGCGCACGTGGAGCCGAGCTCCACCCACCAACACTTTCCAGCAGTCAACGAGAGCTCCCTATGGAATGCTACAGCCAGAATATCCTCAAGATTGTAAAGGGGCATGCTAGACCAGTATTCTACGTCATTCAACGAGAAGAAAAACGAACCCAGGGTTAGAAGTTTTGAGATTAGCATAATAGAAAACTGTGATAAGGGGTCATGTAAATGAATAAATAAAGATCAGAACTTTACGAAGCTTTTATTAGTTGTTGTGAATTGAATGAAAGGTCCAATCATGTTAAAATAAGGTTATTTGATTTTTGTTTATCCGGACTTTCCCAGTTCGAATACAGTTATCAAGGCGTAGTGGTCCGATGGATAATCGTTTTCGTAGTGGTCGGGCATGACCATTAACGGTTCAGATCCAGCATAGGTATACGACTCTACGGGGTACATGTTTCCTAAATCCATACTGCACAAAATGTATTGTTTTCCAAGTTAGATGGCCTGACAACCTTCTGCTATTTTCACCTTGTTTTTAAACTTTTGGAGAAGAAACATGCAAAGATTGTTTGTCGCACTGTAAATAAACGGCAGATGTGATGTCATCTAGTTGAGCACTATCATTCTGAGAAGATTGGCGAAAGAAAAAGATTTTGGGATTTTGATCGCGATTAAAAATCGAATAGCGCTTGTACATTTTGCAACAGTGACAGTCATATCAAATCCACATCATATAGAAGATTCAAAACTTACGTTACAATTCTCATTTGGTTAAGAAATTTCTGGTTATTCTAGGGTAGTATTTTCAACACTCAGAGGATCTAAAAATTTCGGAAAGCGCTTAGACTATAGAAAATGCCTTGCTGTATCACTCTATAGGAATGAACGGCGTGCTCCACTATTTATAATTCTTACCGTAGTTCATAACTTAAATATTTTGACACCGGCAGCTAGAAGTATTATTTTGCAGCTTTTATTCTGAGGTTATTTCTCTACTCTTCATAACTTACCATTCAATATGGTAACCATTATTCGTCCTAAATCACAACTAAAACAAGATTCCATTGTCACGCAAAATACTAAGTAAGGTTATTGTTCAAAATGGATTCTTTGTAAAGTCGCGAGAGCGAAAAGCTTTTCACGAGCAGCCTCTTCCATATATATCAATGAACGATCTCAAGGTGGCATGTAAGAAGGTTAAGTGGTGTTGAATGAATAAATAAAAGGTAATCATAACTTTATAGCAACTTTGAGTTTTTCTTAGACAGAGGAAAAGATGGAAAATAGATTCCTTGTTGTGATAGGTCAGTGCGTAAGCTTACCCAAAGATGCATGAGGGATATTCTCATTTACCAGGTTGTACCTTACAAACCGATTCAGTCAAAGTTGTGATTAAGCCTACTGATTCCAAACGAAAGGTGGGTAGGAGTCGTTTCAAGCAAAACTAGCTAGTAAGTTCTACATATAATTTGAAAAATCTGACAATGTTCTCGTGAGTACATCCAGCCTCCAGGTTTTGGCTCAAATAACTAAACGTGGATTCAAAATTTCACCGCAGTAAAACAAGCTGTCATTCTTTTAATCCTGAGTGAACCCCCTTAGTTATAATAAAGAAGAAAACGAGGAAGTCGCTAGGATTTTAGTTCTATTCCACCTAAATTTGGGGTAGTTAAGACGACGACTTGCACCTGCAATGCACACTCAGTTGCTCTTGAGCCGTTTCTGGAGGGCCTCATCAAGAGGATAAAGTGCTCTGTTGCCATACTGGCTGAGTAGACGCCGCCTACCTACCACGATCTTGTGTGGATGAACCCTTGCCTCGGAACATGCGACGACAGTAGTTGAGTAGTAGATATCCTCGTCAACATAACTTCAGTTATGGGCATCGATTTCTTCGAACTTCTGACAAGTCGAATCGGATGTGTGCGACAGAATAGATGCGTAACAATGATAGTTGTGGCAATTGTCGTTGTCTACTCTACGTATTCACATCCAGCTGTAGCCAATACGAGATCGCAGCTTTCTATATGGACTCAAAGAGGTTTCACAAAGAATATCATCATTTAAGGTTTATATTGGCCCTTTCATGGTTGAGATTGATTCTAGAAACATCTAAGGAGCGTCACACTGGATCACCCGAATCAGAATGGAACGAACATGGTGAGTAGCTGTCTCAGTTTATCATAACGACCATGAGTGTCCATTAGCAGAAAGACTTCAAGCTTGATAGTTAAAGCCTTTCGAAAACCGTAGAAGAAAAAACTTGGCGTCCAGAAAGTGCGCAGTGCGATTGGAACCTACAGACCTACAGACCTACTCCTATAAACGAAACTAACAACTGGAAAATTTACTAACGTCCGTTCAATTCACTTGAGTATCAACCAAATGCCAGGTGATGGCCATCAGTGTGTTGATGTGCTATGTAGTAAGCTAAGCAAACAAAGCAAGGCAAACTAAAAAAACAAGCAAATGATGTGTGAAAATGCACACCTTTGTAAAAGATGAAGTCGATGCGGTCTTGAGGCTCTGGAATTTTGTACTCCCATTCGGATAAGAACTTATCTACAGTCGACCAAGTGACTCCTAAATTCTATCAGTGTTGAGTCACTCATATTTTAGAAAATGTTCAGAATGCAAATTCAGGACGGTTGGATGTGAAATTGTTTTACCTGAATACGTTTAATGTACGGAACTTTTGAGATTTTATGTACTTGAGACGACTGAAGGAACAAAAATCTTACATTCGTTAACATAAGTCTCATATCTACGATTTGGTCGCATACTATACATCAGAAGTAAAGTTCAAAAGAATGCTCAAGAGTGCTTAAGAGCAACGGGGTAAAGTTAAAACAGGAAATAACCCCAGCTCCTTGTACACGTTGTGTGAGAAATTAGTTAAGAAACTGACGACCGCTGTCCCACGGCGATATTCATGACCCGTCGCGCAGACTGCTCGTCAGCGGCGAGCAGCCCGCAGTGGCGATACCTCGTGGTGGTGTCGAACGGAGAGAAGTTTGCTGGTTCGATCCCCGAATACGATGCTTTACTACAGTTTTTTGGTGTTATTTTGTAGTGTCGCTTAGTATTGAAGGTTCTTCCGTAATGTAATTATCACAGCAAGAAACGTTCAGTCGCTCAATAAGTCATTGTTTTTGATACGAAACGTAAATCCATGGAATTCACTATACGACATATGGTGTGATATGGTGGGTTAGTTATCTTAGCATATTGTAATAAGGAAGGGCAACACCAAAAAAATTACGTTGAAACATCGTGGTAGGGGATCAAACCAGTAGTTTTCCACCCTGTCGACGCTAACACGAGGTATTTTCACTGCGGGCTGCTGGCCGCAGAACCGTCGCGTGCGCCATGAGGTGGGGTTAGCGCCTTGAGTCAACCTTCCTCAGTTTGATAACTTAGTTCTCACACTGTACCATAACCAATATGTTTGAATCGTTGTTTCAATTTTTGAATTCCCACTAAGTAAACTACTATGATTTTAATGTCGTACAAGTCCCTTTTTTCAACACTGTACTAGGTTTAGACTCATCGACATGGTCCATTTTTTCAACACTATACAAGGTTTAGACTCATCGATATACTCTTGTGCATTTGCCTGCTGAATAAATTATCCTACCTTCTCACTGGCCATTCTCTGAAGCCCTCTTTTTCGCCACACTGCGAGTATAATATCTTCTAACTCATAAAAATGCTCCTTTGTGGGTTTTTGATATCATGGTATCCTATCCAACAGCCCTCCACAGGATGTCTCTCAAGTCTCAGTGGTCAATTTTTGCCTGCCATACTCTCTCTCTCTCTCTCTCTCTCTATATATATATATATATATATATATATATATATATTGAAGAATCTGCTTCGCATAATGCTTGTCACGTATAATTCTGAAGCTCTTAAAACCTAATCATCATAGTATATGTAAGTGATTATCTACGAAACTTTCAACTATCACATTATATATCTAATTCTTAGAGACATCCAATGATATTGTTGTTTTGATAATTTTGAGTCATATTATTGTATAAACGATCAACTACCGAACTTAGTGGCCTAATCTACGGCGACAGTGAAAAGTCCAGCATGGAAACGAAAGAAGCGAGCATCCTTTAACGAGCCATTATAGTCCTCATATCTCATCGTTATTGTGGTTGCATCTCACAGTGGACCCTCTCATGAAGAAGGGAAACGAGAGAACAAGAAGTTAAAACACTATAGTACATTATAGAAACATTATGTTATAGTTAAGCATTTGCTAGTAAAGCGATAAGTTATTCATAATCGCTAAAAGCTCTAAAAAGAATCTGATCATGTGATGATTTTCGATTATCCAGTGGAAACAATTTTGAGTCGAAGTGTAAACGTAGAGTTTTGCTCATAGTAGATATGCTACTTGTCTTTACTGTAAAAAAATATGTTTTATTTAAAAGCTAGATCCAATACGTACCGGGGACTTCCGTTGCGTTTGGATGAAGTACTCGGAATGAGTCAATAAAGCCCTTCTCCTCTAGTGCTTTCGTCACTGGCCAACCCCACAACCCAATTTCCATGTTTCGCCCTATGAAAATCGTTCGAAACATTTGAATAGTGATTAGTTGGCAGGCTTTAGTGTATGAATAATTTATTAAAAATTCTTAGTGAGTGATGTGAACTATCTTCATTAGTTTCATTTGATATTTCCAATGGAATCTTGAGCGACGGATGTTTTTGCACTAGTGCTTTCAAAATTCATTCTTTGTCTCACTTGTCCAATCAACATGAGAAGGGCTATTCAAGTCGCCGGCAAGAATCACTGGTACCTCATCACTTTCGTTCAGCCAATCTCTCATTTGTGCTTTGGAAAGGATTTCCGTGATTTCCTGCACACGAGCTTAAGAAAAAAAATTGCACAACAATAATTCGTATGTTATAACAGTGTTTGTGCTCCTAAAGGTGTCAACGGTCTTTAATCGCATATCGCCTAACTCTAGTAATCCCAATAGATCCTGCTTATATCGAAAATATGCTTGCTTAGTGATTTTTCATCCCAGTACTTCGTTTCAGAAAAATGACGTAATTTTCCGAGGCTGTAGAAAAACAGGGCTACGAAATAAAGCAGCGAAAGTCTGGAAAATTACAATGCTGAGTCGGAAAGAAGAACTGTTTTACAAAGAACATTAAGGATGCCACAGTTGCTTTAAACACTCGAAGAATTAAGGTGGATTTACAACATTGAAACAAAGTCTCAAAAAGTCATCTAAATCGAGCAACCATGAACTAAGCTTATTACATTCACTTCCTCCCACTTTCATCGCTATTCAGAAATAATTATAGCAGTGTTGAAGGTCAAAACTAGGTAATGTTTTATTTTTTTAAGCAGTGAAATGTAACTTTAAAACCTAGGAAAGGCTAAAAACACTCCAAAGGGTTATAACCCATATCGTATCGGCGTTAGAAATCACAAAGACACTAAGCAATGCAAACATTGTAATCTATTTATCTCAATTGAGTTTAGTGCCGCTTCTGCTTTCTAAATTTTTCTAGATCGATCCCATTAATTTTAATCCCTAACAGTTTTCGATTACAATGGAAACATAGGTGAAGGATAGCAAATGCGAAGACCTGAATGGCGCAGTGCGAGTACGCTTCTCTTGGAATGATAGTCAGAGTTCAGAACTACACATACATTAGGCTCCAAGTTTCGCCTGTATCTTAGCATTATTACAGATAATATTTCTATGTTGCTGTAGCGCTATATTTCATTTCTAATAAATAATGAGGATCTTAAACAAGTCTATACAAAAAGTTTAAGTCGATCTTCTCTGTGGTAATATAGCAAGGTTCTTTTGGTTATCCGGTAGGAAACGAAGATACCATCCCTTTCTTTGGACGAGAATTTTTTATGAGAACGTCAGTATCGATTAAAAGATCAATCTCAAGCTATAGTGCCACGTAGTTGTTTTTGGAATGGCTCTTTAGAGTGTAGCATTCTGAATAAAACTGTGCTTCACATGCGCCACCTCCTTCTTGTAAAAAGGCCTTTTTATAGCGCTGTAACATTAGGCTGAGAAAAAAGTTCTTGTCACCCGCGAAAATCCAAATTTCGGCTTTTTTACACAGTACCGATTATTGTAAATTCATGGGAATATCTCAGTAATATTTCCATTACAACAAGCAGCTGAACCAGAACGATGCGTTGAAGAAAAGTATCCAACATTGATTCGTCGAAAGCGCGTCGTTTCAGCAAGATAATGTCAAACCTCACACCACAAAGAATACTAAGGAAAAGTTTGATAAACTGATGAGAGTCGAGATCCGCACCCAGCCTACAGTCCAGATGATTTGCCGTCCGAATCTAACCCAGTGCTGCTCAATGGAACATTTTTCGCGAGGATGCCGTTTGAGACTTTTGATCAAGTTGAAGAAGCATGTCAGAAATTTATAAATTCAAAAGCCAAGGAATGGTATTTCGAGCATATCCGAAAGCTTGCAGATGACATTGATTGACAGATTGGCAGATGACCGTGGATCGGTCTTTATTTCAAAGGATTACTATTGCTGATTTTATTTTGATTTAAACATGATTGGCGAATCTTCAGCTGGTGCTAAGGAGCCTTTACCTCAACCTATTATTGAAAATAAAATTGTATTTCACACTCGCCACGAGCTTTTTTTACTATTTCGCTTATGATTTGGTGAATAAAACTGTGCACTTAGACTGCTTCGATAGCTCAAACAGCGAAAAATTGAAATTTGTGTTTGCTTTCCGGAAAAGTCTTTCCAACGGTCCTATACAAAAAGAAAACTTTTGTGTTGCACATACGCATATTTCTCGCAAGAAAATATCTTTATTTAAATCATGAGTAATTATTATAACTTAAGTTTTGACAGGACCAATGCTGTGCTTATTTCTGAAAAGATCGTTCACTGCAGTGTAGCAGGAAAAATAAGATAGAGTTTTACATATTCTGCTCACTGGTTGTAGGTAGAGTGTGTGGTGGCTGTGGATCGACAATACACGTTCGATAGACCATGCATGCTCGATCCGTAGTGCGATTTTCGTTATTGAATTTGAGATTTACGTCCGCTTCGAAGGAAATTCTGGCTATAATGTGTCACTCTGATACCGCAAGATTTTCTACACGTTCATATGCTTTTCGTGCGTGCTTTTAGCTAGATATAAGCACGGTTATGAGAGCGAGCGTCGCACGTGAAGCATAAATTTTGCTTTGAATGCTACAGCGCTATAGAATATCCTTTTCGAAAAATAAATATGTAAAGTAGTCCCAGGAGATCTATGCCTTCGAATATTTATCGAAAGTACAATGGAGAGTCCTTGTCCAGCAAAAGAGGTGGTTTCTTCATTTCTTACCGGTTATCTAAGAGAGCTCGCAGCAAATGAATTTATAACTGAGTTTTTTTCAACTTCAGACTTTGCGATCATTTATATGATCAACCACGCCTTTGTTTATTGAGCCATATTAAGCAACTTGTTGAAAACGATTCTATTCGGCTCACATTTTGGCGCATTTTCTTCTGACAGCCGGCCATGGATCTTCGCTGTCTTTCTAGTCGGAAGATGCAATTTGAAGGACAACAAGGATTCAGAACGAGGAGAGCGACTATGGATATTGAGTCGAACATGTCAACTGTGAACAAGACGTAACGCGCCGAAACGTTAACTGAATGAATTCGTTTATGGCTTCGTGAATTTGCTTAAACCAACAAAGAATGTAGGGCAACTAGCAATGAGTGATTGGTATGTCACTGTCTCTGTTTCCTCACCAATTTTTTCACCAACGAGAATCTGATCCACTGAAGAGGTCATTTTGTTGTTGGCCGCGTACGGTCCATAAGCTTTGGAATCGAGTTGAACGCTCCAAAAGCTGACCAAGTCTCCAGAACCGAGATCAATCCTTGCTGCGATTGAACAGTTCATTGCCGTGCAAGTATCGGTCACTACTGAACAGCTCACGTTCTCAGTAAAATTTATTTGCCACACTTTCTTGCAGATTGAGAAGATCTTACGCCCTTAGATAATTTTATTCCAAAGATAAAAAAGGATGGTTTTTGATAATGTGTTATCATGTCGTTAACTAGTCTTACCTTGTACTTACTGAGAATGGCTATACTTGAATTGTTTTTGTTAATTAGAACTGTCCACGGGTGTCCCAACAAAGAAGTGAGGACTGCAGCCTTGTCACCAAGTGTAGCTTCCTGGAATGAGTAGTGTTAGTAGAGTATAAAACACCGAAATGCTCAAGTGAACATTGACAAACTTTCAGGCATATGTGAATTGGGATCGAATTTTTCAGCTTCGACTCAACGCCAAGGTTTACCTTATTAAGAAAAAGCATCATCAAAAGTTTTACTGCCGAAATCAATGCTTATCTTTGATGAGGCAACCCCTCGGCACAGAATTTTACTCTAATAGGTTTTTCACATCAGCACAATCAATTCTGTTCCCAAAAAATTCTACACACTGCCCCTTGCACATTTTTTTGAGTATGGAGTTTACATGGTCCCGTTTTGGTAGGTCATGGTATAGATAAGTCCTAGACAATCCCCTGCGCGTTTGGTGATTGCAGAAGACATTTTTGAGCAGAGCTGTAAATTCCTCATTGACCATTTATTAGTTTCCTTTGTGAAAAAATGTACAAAGGTAACATAATACTGCCGTGAAAACCATAAAAAGCTATAAAAATCATAAAATATAGCTTGATATAAAGCTGAGGGTAATCACGGCTTTACACCCTATCTCAAGTTCCAGCTTCAATGTCTCAGTATCATTATGTTGCATTTCACATCATTTACTGTTATCAAAAGTATAGTCACTTCTTCCTTATCACTTTATCTGACCCGTTCCACAGTTTTCTTTCTCACTCTGCGAACCTCAATACTTCTACTGCTCAAATCACTTTTCGCCTTGTTCTTAAACACAGCTGAACATCGACTGAACACGACTCCTTGCAATTCCGAGGATAGACTAGCTGCGGCAATCTGTTGGGCATTCGTTGTTGATTGCCAGAGAGTTTGGAATGTGGGGATCAGCGCGCGCCGCGACAAGCATCACCACCATTCTGTCACGGCCCACAGAAAGCTTAGCCAACCCCTAAGAATTAGAGCACAATCGTTTTAGCCACTTGATCATAATGATAAAAAAATACGTGCCCATTTGTGATTCTTGTCAGACTCTAACGGAAATGATTTGAAAATACATAATCCAAATGTCAATTAGTAGGGTCAAAGTATTTGCTAAACATCAGCTCCACTGAAAAAAGAAAATTTGGTGGACGTGGAAAGGCTGTAAACAATGATTCATCGAAGATAGTAATCGCACTAGTTCTTGCAGTATTTTCTTGACAAGAATCAAATATTCTCTATTATTGATGTTAACATTACCCGTTATCACATTTTGCAGTTCGGATCCCAGCATTTCTAGCATTCAATTTGTGAAACGAGCATGTCTCCTAGAAATCTCGAGGATGAACAGGCTGTGACATTCTATAAGGCGTTCCACGTTGACTGTCGAAGTGTTGCTGAGTGGGGATCAGCCAGCCCGCGCCGAGTCGCCACGAGCAAGACAACCACTCGGCCACGGCTTTCCAAAAGCATCATGAAGACAAGCAAAGGCGATCTTAATTTTGTTTATATTCCGTGAGGACGTACCTGAAGGGCTACTATGTCGGGATCAACGAGAACAATATGCTTTGCAACCTTCTGTAGGCCATTACTGACTTGTGATCCAGTTTTCCATATGTTGAATGTCATCACGCGAAGCCTTCTTGATGCACAGATTCCCATCAGTGCAAATATCAAGACAAAAAGCAGAGCGCGCCGCATTACTTCAGTCTTAAGTTTAGAATGAGGATGAGTCGCCGTACATCTGACTTTAACTCTGATTTCCTATCACGTAACTCTCTCTCTGTCTCTCTCTCTCTCTCTCTGTCTCCCTTTATCTCTCTCTACCTGACTCCTCTCTAAGCGGTGTAAATCAGGTGCCTATTTGAATTAAGTGCAATCTGAAGAACTCTTTCTTTTAAAATTTTTTAAACGATTCATCATCACCTATTGCGTCTATCGTGTACCTGCAGTCAATTCGTCTTCGTGCCTCCATGTTCTGTAAAAGTCTTGAGATGCTGCAGAGAGATACCATTTTCTTTTGAGGATTTCTCATTTTCGGTCTTTTTCTCGGATTCGGTCTCATAAATACTGCTAAATTTGGCTATTCATGCTGGGATCGTATAAGAACTGTATTAGGGCGTTTTTAAGCGTTTTACACATGCAGTTTCAAGCTAGTGTAGATAAAATAAAGCTGTTTGAGATAGGTGCAATACGATTTCTGATATCGAAAAGGATGTGATCCTCATTTGGTCTTGTGCTGGTCAAGCCTGCCATCTGATAAAATGTTTTGTGAATTTTATGAGCTTTGGAACGGCACTTATTGAATATTAGACAATTGCTGTTTCATCCTTGCAGACTTAGCAGTAGCACAGCGTCTTTTGGTTAACCGACTCCTTACAGGAGGAACTACCTCTACTTGTTAAGGAATCGGAGCCGAATTATAGGCTCCGTATGTCGTGTGACAGAATTCTCCGCCATTGCAGTGATCACAGTAGAGTGCTAAGGGTTTTTCCCTCTGCATGGGACCGGCTGAACCGAAACGCAACGTGCTACTAATGAGTCCGCAAAGGCGAACTAGCAGCTGTTTAGTACTGTTATACATGTCGTAGCAGACTTCATAAAAGACTCAAAATTTCTTATCGTCTCATCAGATTATCAAAACGATATTGCGTAATAACAGATTATCACGTTAATATTCTTTCTGAGCGATGTCTACATACCGACTGATGCAGAGTGATGTGCAAAACATTCACATCAGGTGAGACAAGAAGCCGCACCTCACTCTCTCCGCAAGAGCGTGCTCTATCCGTTGCATTACTGACGCTGATTTTGCACACCAATCTTCCTACGCTACAGCGCATCTATCTGTCAGCAGCCAGGCGTCAACGGCCTGGCCCGGGTAGTCGGTCTCGACATTAATCCCAGTCATGCTGACAGATATTGGGTATTAGAGATGTCGAGATCTACTACACGGGCCAGCACGTTGACGGCTGGCGGCTAACAGATAGATGCTCTACAGAGTAGAAAGATTGATGTGCAGAAGGGGCGTCAATAGTGTAAGAGACAGAGCTTGCGTCTGGAAAAAGAGAGGTACGAGTTCTAGTTCCACATGAAGCGAAAGTTCTGCACATTACTATACATCACTGGGTATTTCACGTCTTGTTTCGGTTGTTGCACGAGAACTTCGTTTTCTTCGTAAATGACGTAGAATGCTGCTTGAGTAAATTTTTCCCGCAGTATGCTTGATAATCACTTTATGAGCCACGCATGTGGTCTGTTATATAGGGCTGACTTGTAGAGCCCGATACACGTGTTTCGACCTTGACAGTCTCATCAGTCGGGCGGTACCCTTTCGTCTTTTGCCAATCCTCTCTCAGTCCCCTATACTAAGACTAAGCGATGGCGAACATCTTACACTGTCTCTTCAGTGAAATGATCACTGAAAAGACAGTGTTGGACACTCGGTTGCTCTTGGCTGGTATCGTTAACAAATCATACCTTTCGTCTCGAATGTTTTCTCAAAACCACACTCAATTTTAATACGCCTGATAATCACAGCCCTATATAACAGACCACATGCGTGGCTCAAAAAGTGATTATCAGGCATATTGAAATGTGAGCGTGGTCTTAAGAAAACTCTCGAAACGAAGGGTATGATATATTCTCCTGCACTCTTGAAACTTAAGCTTTAATGTTCTGTAGGGCATTCCTTGACTGATTGCAAGGGTGCGGCGATGAGTCGAGTCAGAGCCTTATTAGCTGATAGCCTGCATCACTGACCACTCTATCAAGCCTCCCTTTTCCGTCTATCGACACATTAGTAACCGATACTTTTCCGCAATCGGTCACACATTTTGAAGAAGAATTTTCGCTAATCTTTCAGTGTTCTTCGAAAACTTCAATCCTGGAGAATTCAGAATTGAATTCGTTCTATGAAAGCCTTTTTCGCCAATGATAAAAAATAAAGATATCTTACCCACACGTCGCGTATTATTGTGTGTTTATATCTCTCAAGACAACACTTGTTCTTACATACCAGCAAATTTGCTTTTCGCCCAACAATGGAACCAGCAACACTCCTTGTCACAATTGGCCGGCAAAGAACTTGACAATATTTCAATAATTAATATAATTTGACTTCATCAGTAATTCTAATCTTTTCTGGTTTTGAATTTGCCAAACTCAACCTTCTTCGGAAGTTATAGCGCACCAAGAAGTCCTTTCAAAAACAAATATATCATTGCAGTCGACTAGACTTAAACTATCAAATGGTCACTGAAAGTCTGAAGGAAATGATTCATTAAGCGAGAAATGTTCCATTGATTAAACACAGTTTTATTTCTGCTGTTCAGCAGAACAGAAAGGTCGTTTTGAAAATGAAGCACGTTTTGAAGTGTTTCAAAACTTGAGCCACCAAAATGACTACACAAACTTCAAAAACCACCAAAAAATGTGATTTCCACGAGTGTTGGAACTATGGCGCGGATAACGGAAAAATGCCGAAAATTGCAACGCAAACAGCAATAGATCCCGTTTACAAGTGGATGACAACGGGCAAAATACAATGTGTAATTTAGGTTTCAGTAGGGGAACAAATGAGGTACGAAATGCCTTTTGAAGTAGCAACTCCACCATCACTTATTCGATCATTCTCTTCAAATATTGCAACAAATAGAGCTTGTCGATCTTGACAATTGAGATCCTAAGGCAAGTGACAACGGAAACTTCTCACCAAAACTCAAAAACTTTACAAGATCAAGTGACATAACATAGTTTCGCTGACTTCCAAGGAAGTCTGGGTCAGTCTGGGTTAGCTTGTCAAAGCTGTGAGGGCGAAATATTCCGCTTTTTGGTAACAGTCCCACATTAGACGGAAGCTAAAATCATGTTAAAATCCAGAATCGTCAGGCTCTATTCAATACAAAAATCAGGAATATTGTAACTGAAGAGTGCAATACAAAGTGCAAACATGAATAAATGAAATTCATTGCTCTCCGGACTTTTCCAACTCGAAGTCCGTCACGACGGCGAAATGGTCAGATGGGTAATCGTTTTCGCGATGATTAGGAATCGGATTCATCGGCTCTGATCCCGCATAGGTAAATGATTCCACGGGAATCATATTGCCTAAAATAATCCATGCTGTGAATGTAGTTATCTTGGACAAATACGAGGTTCATAGTGACACAGAAGTCGGTTTTGGGATATGCGGACTTCCTGTCGTAGAAATAAAAAATATTCATTATGTGTGGTTAGTTTAGAACAGCAATATTGTTACTACTATAACTCCTTTCTTTATAGTAATGTTCAGTGATCCCGTTGCCGTTTAGATAGACGGTCTTCAAGAGTGCGCCTGCTACCCTTCATGCAATGCATGTTTCCGTTCTCATCGTGCATGTTTTGGCAATGAAGTTGATTTACACTGCTTCATATTCATAAGTGCCTATCAGACAATAGAAGTCTAAAATGTTCAAATTAAAAAGCGACAAATAGAAAAGATGAATTGATCTGGATTCTAATTCTATTATCTGGTCAAGGACAATTGTATGAACTTGTCAAGATTAAGCATAGTTATGTAACTGATTAAAGCGCGTTGGAATTGTTCCAAGGAACGACTGTCATTATAACCACTTAGAATGCTCATTATTCCGTCAGAGATTTGGCTATTCTAGAGTAAGGTGGCGACTGCCGTGTTCATGATTAGGTTTTCAAGCAGACTATGAAAGGATCCATAAGGCCATGTGTTCATTTCTGAGCAATAATTCAAACATTTCCTTCCAAATCGGGGTAATTAGGTGCACAGGACATGAAGACGATTTAGCTAATATCTGAGAATATAAGCACAAATACATTGAACATAGCGAGATATCGAACTACTTACCTGTCAAGACTTCCGAGGGCTAATGAAAGATAGGATGGTATTCAAGATAGATGAATGGCTGCAGTTTATTAAATGACTCCGCAATTATTGGCTTTTCTGGTATACGAGCCCTGCTAGAATAGTCGGCAGTGATGAAAGCAAAGCCTCATGAATTTATTGAATTCTTCACATGAAATATTTCGTAAATTGGTCCGTTTTCATCTTTTAATACAACCAAGAACAAATCAACAGGCGATTCAGAACTTGACAACTTTAGTAGCCAAAATTATTACCCCACTAATCATGAAAGCTTTCGATTTCCAAAGGTGTCTCCAATTGAAATGTATTCATAGTGAAGCTTGTTTATGACTAACTACCAATATTCGTTATTGGAGTATATCGTAAACAAAATGAAAATCAAACAAAAGGATAAAGCTCTCGGCGTTGATCAATCCCTAAGTGATGCGCCATGCATTCGTCATTTTTGACTTCATTTGAGGAGATTGAATGCATATCTGGCCTTTACAGTGACTCGCGGGGCCTCCCGCTGAACCGAGTCAGTGCTGCTTATCCTCCCAGACAAGTCTGAGACCTGTCTCGTGTCAATTTACCGACCCCGGAGGGATGGCTGTCTTGGTGAGCCATGAACGCTAGATAGTACCATTGACCTCGTGTGCTACGCAGAGCACCTCTAACCTCTCCGCCACATGCGCCCTTCAAATGAACCAAAATGAAAATAGAGCAAATAAAAAGTAATTCGAGACTCTAAATTGTCCTGCCTATGATAGTAGTAGTAATTAATAATAATAAAGTAATGAAATTAGTAGCAATAGCCGCATTAGTAACAATAATAGTAAAATTGATAATGATAGTAATAATAATGGCAGTGATAACGGTAACATCAATAGTATCATATGGATGTATTAAGGCACCTTCAGTGTTTCGTTGTGCAAACTTTTTCATGACGTGCCAATACGTTTTACACATCGATGACAATGATGGACTTTCGACAATTAGTTAGTAAATAGACAGATTACTTCAGGACTCTAAATTTGACAATTTTTTGTAAAAGACTCTCCCATTTCCTTCGCAACTATACATTTTCTAGTTATTCAATTATTTGATTCCGCATTTGTTTAACGTCGACGCTTCGAAAGAAGTCAGAACATTCAGATTATAATAATTTTCATGCTTAAAACAGCGATAGCTCTCATCAATTTCTCGTTCGGACGGCAGCATATTTTAATACACGGAATTCCCAAATGCTCGCTGTACTAGACGCGAACATCGACATAGATATGCAGAAAATTGATTTTTTTGAGCGTTTCTTAAATTATTGTCTTCTATGTCATTATGTCTTATTAGTAGAAGAGGACTTATAGCTCGTAGTCAAACATTTCTAACAGTTGGTGATTTTCAGTTAAAAGTGGCAACAACTGGATCTGCTTCGGTATGAAACATACAAGATTCATCCTACCTTGAATGTGATGATGTTCTACTGCACGTTTAAGTAAGCAGATAAACCGGTGCATAGGCGAAAAAGATTGCATATAACTAGTATCTGAAATCTATACACCTTTGTAAAAGATAAAGTCGATGCGATCTTGAGGTTCCGGAATTTTGAACTCCCACTCGGAAAGATACTTGTCCACAGTTGACCAAGTGTGCCCTGAAAATTACAAATCTCCAGTTTTTCAATGACTTTGAAAATGCAGCGGGTTAGTGATCATGAGCGTAATTTACTTTATCTGAATACATTTCACATGCAAGTCTAAATCAATTCCACAACTACTACAGCAACTTTAAGGAGCTAAAGGTTTCGTAATTGTTCAACTGGAAATTTCATTGTGTTGAAGTATGTGATTCGCGTTCGTTGCAAAAATTCGTTCCGTAATAAATCTAATTTTTAAATATCGGTATAAAACGTACCGGGAACATCGGAGACGTTAGGATGAACAACTCGAAATGAGTCAATGAAACCCATCTCTTCGACAATTTTTGTCACTGGCCATTTTACCGTCCAGTTTCCGTGTTCCTCACTATAAAGACCGTTTGAGAAGATTGAATGATAAAGAATTAAGAGTATCCAATCCATTTCATGACTTGTCAAAGGCACGAAGGGAATCTAATTTATGACTAAACCGCGTGATGTTGGAGTATAGAGTATTCGCTCATTTCTAATCCATCGGTGAGCTGTCATCATTCTGTCGATGGTTGGCTGTTGACAGATAACGCATTGTAGGGTAGAAAGAGTGTTGTGCAAAACGAGCGTCGATAGTGCAACGGTTGAGCATGCGCTCTTGGAAAGGTGAGATCTAGGCTCTAATCTCGGTAGACACAAATGCTTTAGCACAGCACTCTACATTATGGGTTATATTACAAGATCATATCACCGCAAGAGGCGGTCAAATAAGTGAATTCCAATTGTCATCATTCTATTTCAGCGATTTTCAACTCATAATGTCCAAACCAATTAAAGCATCCATCAAAAAATGATTCAGTGATCAGTATAGTTTGTGAGAATGTTTACAGCATTTGAGCTTGGTAAATAAGTGGCTTACGTACGTGTCGCCGGTATCGCTAGTTTCATTAGCGCCATATGCGCCAAACTGAACCCTTCTTTATAGCAGGGATATGGAGACGTTTCGGTGATAGCACGAGATTGTGGTTATCACCATTTTTTTTCAGCCAATTTCAGTGATCAAAAAACAGTTCGACACGGTTGTCTGTTTTTACGAGCATATTTTTCTATTGTTCGATTTAGAGAATTGGAAAAAAAGCTTCGGAATGGCTGGGAGGCTTTGAAAACGGCTTCAAATAGCCATAATTATCGTACCTGCACAAATCATAGCGTATATACCATGATTACGGGTTAAGCGATCAGTTTCACTATACTATCAGTCTTTATCTATTCTGATATCTCCTGATTTATCTGATGGTTGTTACGATAATACATAAGAATACAAAGATAAAAAGTAATGTAGTTTCTCAATGATCTTCAGAAATTGTCCTTTTTATATTCAGTCGATAAGTCTAATATCAGCTCATGTGAGCTATACTTCTTCAACAATTGTTTGTTGTAATTCTTACATTGTTTCCTCAGTCCAGTCAATATGGGATGGTGTGTTGAAGTCGCCGGCAAGAATCACTGGAACCTCATCACTTTTGTTAAGCCAGTGTTTCATTTGCGAATTGGCAAAGACGTGCTCAATGTTCTGTACCCGACCTGAAAGAAATCCAAACAGTACTAAATCATAAGTACATAAGCAATTAAGTTTGCCTCGAAAACCATCTACTGTCGTCTTTGAAGAGGTCACACTTATCAAAAACTGTATTGACTGGCAGTTTATTACGTATAAAATTATCTCTCATAGCACTTCGCGTTACTTTGCTTCTAAGCAGCGCCATGAGTTTTCTGCCTTTGTGAAAAAAAAATTGAAAAAAAAAGAATTGGAAGTTACAAGTGCTTGGAGAGCCTTAATAAATGAATGGGAATAAAAGACTTCGTTTTGTATAGCATCAACATCTTATTGAACTTCCGACAACTATTGAGGGTTAAGACACCTATCCGATTTATTAGAGAACACCCTTTTGAAGAGTTATCTACGTCGAACAACCATACGTACAGCTCAGCATTGGAACTTTAACACTTTTTTTATTATACATCTGAGAGCTGAGTGATATGCAAAACAGTCGCTTTGTGGAGAGAGTTCAACCAGCCATACCATTACCATAATACCATACAGTTCCATACCTGCAACGCGTTCTACCACTACACCACTGAGGTCACCACTTTGCTGACAGTCCTGCTTTGAATGTTCTGTAAATCACTTAACACTTTCAGATGTGTTGTAATCCTACTTTCCTTTGATACAAGCATGATGTATCAATCATATTTTCACTCTTAATTGATAGTGTAGCACGACCTTAGTATAAATTATTATTCAGTTAGGGTCTCGCCGCAATTCTTCGTCTTCAGAGCCAGGAGTTCAAGCCCAACGTCCACTGCCGTTCTCGCTGATGTCTCTGACTTCGTTTTAACGGAGTCTAACCTTCTTCAGCGGAGCACCTCTCGAAAAAAATTCTCATACGGCAATTATCATAGTACGAGATGAAGAGTAAAAATTGCTATCATCTCGTGATTAGCTAATTAGCATAGCAAACAACTACTAACAAATGAATTGAATAGCTAATTAGCATACGCTTTTCCCTGTATTTAAGGAGTTCGCCAAGTGACATTCTACGTGCGGTGACGAAGTGGCGATGCCCCTCGTGGGCGAGATCGCTGGGTTTTGCTGGGACGTCGTCTTTCCTTCGCTGGTGGCAATGTCCCGGTAATAAAACATTTTAGGTCGATAAAAAAGTGCAGAACACCGTCTAACCTTCACTTCTGACAATATCCTTTGGATGTGACGAGACATATTGTTAATTAGGAGGTATACAGAATATGGAGTAATCGTAGATATAACATTATTTCATACGCAAGAAGGGTCGATTTTGTTGACACGGTGCTCCATGAGAAGGGCTGATTTGAAAGAATTTAAAGAATCGAAAGCTAAGATGCACTACGAGAACGAACTACAACAGACGATCGACTTGAGTAATCGACTCCGAATAAGACGGTACGCGTCAAGATTAGACGATCAAAAAATTTCAAACAACCTCGTGTTACAGGCTCAATCAACAAAGAAAATGCTTTCAGAATATACAGTCGCAACGCCATAACAGTGCTGAAAAACAGTGAAACAAAAAAAAAATTCTGCAAATCATTTTCTTTTGAGATCTAGAGAAAAATAATCCCGTTTCCTCAATAAGCAAACACGAGGTTGTTACTGAACCTTACGAATACAGTGTAGTACAGTAATTATGACTAATGTTTCAGCGGTTTCGCCTTCTTCACACGCATCCTCTGTATTAAGGTCCTCCAATTATTCGCTCGTGACATTTTACCCAATGATGATTCTGTACGGCATGTTTCCATTGAATAATTCGATGTTTTACGAGCTGGCAGTGATTTTTAGTCATCTCATCGATTGTTCTTAAACTTTGCTTTGAACATTCAATGAAATCTTCGATAATGAAACCTGGAAAAGACTCTAAACAATTTCACAGTTTGAAGAGCAATGGGACAGCTCTGAAAATGCGGCGATGTTTAAATGTCAGCAATTATTGCTGTACTCAATTCTACTAGAAAGTTTACTATTGAAAAGCTCTTATTCACTCATGAAGTAACACGAAATTACTAAATCAGTAGTGAATTTGATCGACATTAGTCTTGGTATTTTTCGTAGCTAAAAGAGTGGAAACTAAAACTGATTGCTTCTGCAACGCTGCCCTCTTTTTTCATAGATAACTACAATCTCTCACTGAATAACTATTGTCCAGAGCGGTAGTAATTGATGAGGAAGTAGGGGAACGGCGTTTAATTAATATACCATCGCCTCTATGTTCTCACCAACTCTGCTAGTAGGCTTTTCGCCGGAGAGAATCTGCTCAATTGAGGTGACCATTTTGTAGTTGGCCGCGTACGGCCCATAAGCTCTATAGTCGAGATGTACGCTCCAGACGCTCACCGATTCTCCAGAACCGAGATCGATCCTCACTCCGATTGAGGAACTCGTTTTCGTCAACGTCTCGGTGATTACCTAAACATTGCACAATTTTTCTGTAATTACTTCTTGCAGGCTTGATACCAGAAGCGTTGCCTCTCATATATTACTTTGTCAACGAGCACTCAAAAAACTAATTTTCTAGAGTAGTTCACTGATAAGCTAACTAGTCTTACCTTGTGTTTGGTGAGAATGGCCACATCTAATTTGGATTCTTTGTCGATGAGCACTGTCCATGGATACCCCAATAAGGAAAGAAGTACTGACCCTTCGTCAGCAAGTTTAGCTTCCTGAAATAGACAGGTCTTCTATAGTACGATATACATTTAGAAAAAAGTGGTGATATCCCAGATATCGATAATTCTTCTAAATTGGGTCGACAATTTTCACGTTTTATTAAACGTCTAATTTTTTGTTCTCCCTTAGATCTCAACATCCTCAGCAAGTCTGTGTGCCAAAATTCCTTCTAAATGTTGAGTGCTATAAAAATTCACAACAAGCAACTCAAACATGGTTTTCTACTTCGCAAAATCAGCTCTTTTGCTTCAACAGCTCTAAAAACTCCCTACAGCCGCTTATGTCGATAGCGAATTTTCCGTTCGACTGCTGCGTTTGACCAACATATAAACACGTGCTGCAAAATATGTTTGCCGACTGTAATCATCATTCTATAGTGGCGATGCAGTTTTGTCATAGAGCAATTACATTCACGGTTTATTAAGGCGTACAACAAGGCGACACGATACTGTCATCACAAGGATTCGAGTGGGACGACAAAGGGATAAGTGCTTATGAGTGATTCGTCTTCGTTGAACTTCGTTTGACTGACGATTTACTGATCCCTATGGAGCAGAGGAAAACTTAACACGATATTAGCAAAAAAATTCTCAATTACAAAAGAACACTTGTCGTAAAAAAGAGAGGACCTCAGTGCACTTAGAACGTTCAGTGGATATGTGCAATGTGAGAGGAGAATTTGTTAGAAGCGTTATACAACATAGACTACTCGAGATTTTTTGAAAAAACCAGTATCGTCATGGTTCGAACTGCATATTCACTTATTTGACGTAACAGACCCTTCGTCTCTGTGTAGTGCAGCAGGAAAGTGGCTAATATTTCCTTCAGCGGCATAGAAAAAGTCACACTGCGCCATAATACTTTCAAGCCGATCTCGATGGGATTCAAGAAATTGTGTCGATGTGTTCATGGGGCCAGCAAATCAGCTACAGCTATATTCAGCTCTTAGATCCTCAAAACCGTAGGAAAGACAGCCTAATTAAGATCAAAAAAGGAATTGCTATCAGCTATAGTTCTTCTACAGGAAGCAAATGTGCTAAACTTCAACCATTTCTTATTGTCAACATCATTAGGAGGGCACTCATATTGTTATATAACAGTTTATCAAAATAAGGAATTACACATAGATGACTGAAAGTCACACCAATTTTTGGCAACCTTTACTTGTACCGTGATGATCAAAGAAGGTTTTTTTGTAATTTATGAAGGCAAACCTGGAGAGCTACTATGTCGGGATCAACGAGAGTAATATGCTTTGCAACTTTTTGAAGGCCATTAGTGACACCTGCTCCGGTTTGCCATATATTGAATGTCATCACACGAAGTCTTCTTGATGTGCAGATTTCATACAGTGCAAGTATTAGAACGAAGAGAAGAGTGACCTGCATCACCTTAAAGAGTAGATCTCAACTGAATAAAAGCTCGCTATACTATCAGCTACTGCAGTATTGAAAGATTATCTATAGCGATCTGTTAACTGTATTGTTTTTCAGAGAAAATTTATTGAGACTTGCAAATCAACAGAGTATGAGGGCATATCCTATGTAATCAATTAAGGGTCACCGTGTTAGCAGGCATGACTCTTTCCGATAATGCGCGCTCATCTTGGAAATAGGCTCAAGTTTCTCACCACCGCAACCCATTTCTAAGGAAACCCTGTGTAGTATCGCATGCGATTTGCAAGAACTTCAAGAGCGACTCCGCTATAAGGCTAGACAAGAATCATCCAACAGGCGCGAACTACAAAACGTAGGGTCAATACCAACACCACCTTTTTCTAGAGCGTTCTTTAGGCCGCAAAACCCCAATAACAAGGTAGATACCAATTGTCCCATATTTTCAAACGAAACTCTCACAATCCTTAACCACTACTGCGAGAAGATGTTTAGTTCCAACCTAACATCAGCGCAGAAAGGCGGCATGCGACAGGTACGGGAGCTAACAAATTCCAAAGCAGTTAGACTATCAGTTAGTGACAAGGGAAGAGAGTTTGTAGTGAATCCCAATCAGTTAGATATTGCGATAACGAAAAAACATCTTGAAGACACTACACTTCATCGCCCATCATCTGATAAGGAATTTCAGAAACAGTATCGAAAATTGAACCAAGAATGGGCAAAAGTACCAAGTTCGGCTGGTACAAAACACTCCGTTATGTCTCATTTAAGCTTAGTCCACCATCATGTCCCGTCTAATACTAACTTATCAAAACTCATAAGTTGGTGTGCACTGACGATCTTCTGTCTATTAATCCATCCAATTTCAAAGTTAAACCCATCATCAGCTCTGTGAACGGGCCAGCGAATAGAATAACGTGGTTTTTGAACTTAATAGTAGTTCAATCACTAAAACACATTCCAGCCTCGCCAACACCTAAATTTTCCTAGACCATCCACCTTACGCCCCCCCCCCCCCTCCTCCAACAACACGTGCGCAATGGAATCTTCCAATGTAACCTCCCTTTAGACAAACGAGTCGAATGAGACAGCAACGCAAGCCATATACGAGTTTCTAACGGAGCATAAAGGACCACAAACATTTATGTTTTCTCCATCCGACAGGTGCTTTTACTGTTCAATCTTTAGTTGGTCCGGGAACTATGTCGCCCAAATCAGAGGGCTGGCAATGGGACAACGACTAGCGCCAACCCTTGCCATAGCCTCTATGTCTAAAGTGGAGAGCCCAATAATCGGTCTCCGGCCGTTACTCTACAGTAGGCGAATAGATGGCTGTTCTGCCGTCTGCTCAATTCAAAAGGAGATGGACAAATATTTTGAGTTCACTAGTCAGTCAGAATATGTAAAGTTCATCAGTGAGAAACCGAAAGCAAATTGGCTTCCTTTTTTGAATGTTCAGGTCCACCTGTCCAAAAACTCCTGCAATACAAAATGGTGCTGAAAACCAAGCCACAAATATTATGGTTCATCACCTATCAGCTCATCCTTCACAAATAAAACGCGCTCTGAACAAAATTTCCAAGTAGCGACAAATGTGTGCACAGGAAAAGAGTACAAGGCGGAATCTCCAAGCTTGACGCGAAACTAGCCATCTCTAATGGCTACGATATGGTAGGAGCTACCCAGATTAGATTTAGAGGAAATTCCATGCTCTCAAACGACAAGTCTGGCGAAAATAAAGTTTCTTTCTTCCTCCTCTTGTCTTTTATCTATAACGAAGTAAGCAAGCTATCAAACGCTGCTTAAAAAGAGCAGGTTTGGATAATTCGGTAGCAATAGTTGATTTACCACCAAAGACACCAAAGCGCCAATTAGTCCGCAACCGATTATATGACCGCCTTTGCGAAACCAATGACCGCAAAGTTTACCGAAGCGGCAGAGACGACGACTGCATAAGATTGGGTACAATTTACTTAATCTCTTGCGATGCGTGCGGCGATGAGTACATTGGCGAAACAGGTAGACCATTATCCCTCCGTGTGAAAGCTCACCTAACTGGGTTATGCAACTCTGATCAAAAACTCCACTAGGCACACATAGGAAGCAAAAACGTGCAGGAGTAGAGTTCGGAGTCAAATTCACGGTCCTCGCACAGGAATCAAAAATTTGCGCATAAAACCTTAAGATCCTTTGGATACACAGTAAAGGCTCACAAATGAACCTTGAAGAGGAGTGCCTCGTGATCACGTGTGACCGCGAATCATTCCTGAAGCTTATCTTTCCGGCTTGAGTTAGGCACAGCCCACTGCCACACTGACCCCAAGCGGCTGGTCTTCAGTGAATAATTGATAGACCCGAAACATCTAAACGGTGAGTGTTTTGAAATGAAGCTTTTACTATGCGATTCCAAATTCAATTCTAACCTTTTCTGCTAGGGTTATGAAGGTTTTGGCTTAGTAGATTGTGGATCAATATAATCTTTCCACACTCTGAAGAAGACAACCTGCTGAAACGTTAGCCACCTCGAATATTGTACATTCATTTTACATTACTATCTGTATTGTTGTATGCTTCTCTAGCATTCAATAAGTAATGTCAGCAACACCTCGGAACAGCTAACAGAAGAAGACACAGAGTATAATCTATCAAGTTGATGCAAGAATTTGCTACATTCTGATATTTTTGATCATCCGACATCACGTCTTGTGTGATAGCAGCACATCTTACATTCATCACCTTGTTGTACAAACATGTTATGCGGTTGTATCCAAGTGTTTCCTGAGGTTTCAGCTGCTACATTAAGATTTTTGGTATCATTAATGCCTTGAACGCTAGCCGTGTTGATTTTTCTTGGAAACATTAGACAGCCGTGACAGGGGGTTTGCAAGTCGTAACTACAGACAATTTCCAGCCTTCATGATCAGACAAACATCTCTCATTTACGTCAGTTGCTAATCTTCAGCGTCGATACAATTTGAACCTTGAGCGTTGTACTGGTCCGGGAAGGCTTGTGACATTATTACTCCATTGCTACTCACCAGTGGGGCCACTCACCAAACAGTGCAGATATGAAACGTTGTCTTAAGATAGAGAGTGGCGTAGTGATGATGACCTTGTTTCTACCCAGCCCTGGATGCAATGATGGCTTTTCAAATCTCTCTTGATACTGTGAGTTCCTATAACCGTCACTACGGCTCCTACTAAGGGATTTTCGCCTTTTAGCATTCACATAGACTCCAGTTTACACGTAGACTCGATGACTGTGGTTTTGATCAGCCAGGATACCTTTGAGTCAAATTCGCATTTTAATATGATTCAAATCTGGATCTAATGTGAATAACAGTTTTCGAGAGAACAGAAATGTTTTCTCGGAACGACTAAGCGTGATTTCCACAAGGCTGAATGTATCTGTCAAGCTGACAATATTTACTTCGTAAAATCTCGACAAAAAACGACATTATTTAGAGTTTTCAGATAACCACGAAAGCAGCTGATTTAGAACAGAATATTTGCAACACTTTTTTTCCAATACGTTTTATGTGAGGGATCCCCCATTGCTCAGCTGCGAATCAACATGGCACGTTATGCCGTAGAAAAGATTGTTGCACAGTGACTAAAAAACAGTACGCGCCATTCTTAGGCACTTCTGTATTTTGTAGACAGTACTCTTTGCTCTCCTATTCGAAAAGTCTTTTACCATATGCATTCAAGTAGATGTACTCGTTCGTGAATAAAACTATGACGGTAAATGTTTTCGTAGGAATTTCTCTGCTACTCGATTCTTGCAAAAGCCTGCAATCAGGAGACTGCAAACTGTAGGTATTGGCAGAGTTAATAATTGGTCTCTAATGTTTGCGAGCAAGGGATTCAAAATGTAGGCAACAGAGAGATCATAGAGGTACAGTGCAATACACATTTATGTCCACCAAGCATTTCATGGAAAAGATGCGCTGCATTATTTGATTCCAGACTTCTTCGAGACTGTGAAAACAATGATTCGACTTTGTTGCAAGCCACCGAAATCTTGTAAGCACCAAATATGTATTCCACCACCTCTTTGATGCTTGATAAAGGTAAAGCAGGCGTCTCCGACAAGCATTGAACAACGGCAAACCCTTTGATCTTTGCGCTTTCGACATCAGTTCACTACATAAATGACTGTCCTATTTCTGAGACAAAAGGTCGGACTGAGAACCTTAACGGTTGCAAAACCAGATCTAATACTGGCGCATTCAAAGGTTTTACTTTTCCGACTAAAGATTTTGGATGAGATCGTATTTATATTACTAAACTCTTTTTACCTAAATAAAACCTAAGGTAACATGTCAATTGAGCCACCGTTTATGCCCGACAAACGAATTAGATAAATGAAATAAATGAAGTTATCTGTGAATGCTCAAATGTTCACATATCACTCAACTAAGAGTAGGATCTCACTCAATTCACCACCAAATCGGTTGACAAATAAAAGTTATAGACTGCTTATATGTGACTAATAATGGAGGATGAAGCTCCTGGGGTTGATCTATTCTGGAGAATACGTCATGCCTTCGTCTTCAATTTTAGCCTCATTTTAAGTGATTGAATACATATCCGGATTTTGCAATGATTTGTGGTGTACCAATATGATACGCTACCAATATAATTGTACCCTACCAATAAAATTGTCAGTGCTGATATCTCCTAGACAAGTCTGGTATCATTATACCGACTGCAGAGGGATGGAAGGCTTGGTGACTCATGAGCGCGAGATCGGCCATGTGCGCGATGTAAAGCACCTTTAACCACTGCGCCATATGATCACATCTGTCCGATAGTAACCAAAAAAAAAAGGAGGAAAACCAGTAATCAAAACTGAAAGACTGGAAACAAAAAAGAACCAACAAAGGGAAAACCCGTAAGTTTGGTACGCATAGTTCGTACATCATTATTCTTTACACTTATTGAGCAGCACTTTAGTAGAAGTTGAATTATAGAAAAGACGATCTCATCCATATTGTCCATTCAGAGTGAGTTCCAATTTTGGTATTTTTAAAATTTCGCATGGAGAAAACGGTATTGCCTCACTTGATGGGTTGCAAAACCAAGTAAGAGACGGGTGATTGCATTGAGTTTTGGTTAAAATAGCTTTCTCTTCACTTCAAGAAAGGTATAGTAGTCACTTGTATTCTGCACAACACACATGACAAATATTCGAGCGACCAGACCAAACATTCGTTACAGGATTGCCAAATTCGTAACAGACTAGTCTGAGAAAGACTCCCTCGATCCACATCTCACGACGAATGCCCGTAGCGAGGATCTGCCATCGCCGTAGTGGAATTATTACAGCTTCTTAGGAAGAATGAAATGAAGAAAAATTAGGCTATTTGAAAGAAAGGAAGTCTTCAAACGATCTCTAATCTATATGTAGATCCGGAGAGATTCATACATCAGAGATGCAAGGCAATAGATTGAATGAGAAGTGGTGGGATCTCCACAAGAGGTGGAGGCGGAAGCTTTTCCAGTCATACCAATTCTCTTAGAGGTCAGTATACAAATATCATAATTCTTTCTCTACTACAAAAATATGATTAAGGAATCTTGCACTGTTAGGCTAAGAAATAAAAAAAGGTTTGTAAGTAGGCTTTTGATCTAGACTCCGAGGAACACGTAATGCACCATTTCTTCCACGATCACTGTAAATGTTTCAATAAACCCAGCACTAGTATTCAATACTTTTTTGTTGTCAGTAATATTTTCAGCCCCTGGAGGACAACGCGTTTTCTGTCTTTTGCAGAGTTTCGATGGTATTTATAGAGCTTCAAACTCAACAATTTTATTGTTGTACTTCATTCCTGAGAAGTCTTTTTTAATGCGCTATAGCAGGAAAATTATGTTTTACACTTAGGATAAGGATGTTGAGATTCGAACTCGACGCACATTATGGCTAACTTTCGAAATCACGTTGCATGCAGCGATCTCAAAGCCTCGTTAAAAGGACGCTATTTTGGCTATTCATTTAGAAATGCACCGTTTCGTATAAAGTTTTAGCTTTTCCGCATTGGAACTGTCGACAAAACTTTGTTCTATCGCTCTACGGGCTTACGTCTTCAATTTTCTTTTACATCGGCAGATGAACCCGCTACCAAGCCTAAGTCCAGGAGTTTGAAATGTATCTTCTCTTCACTCTTCCGGTGGTCCGGAAGAATTTTTTTAAAATCAAACTTTGTTACGAAAGCATGTGAAGTTATACTACGAAGCAGCTACTAAAAGTCATTTAACAGATTATCCACAAACCCAAGCCACTTCAGTATCCTTTGTTGCTGTTGTGAAATCCTATCCTTACAGTCGTACAAATACCGCGATTGAGCAAAACTACGCGCAGAGTGATCAAACTCGATTTTATTTTTGCTGCTGCACCCAATAGCCTATAGCCTTTTCAAAACATAAGTGCACTATTGGAATCATTGAGTTTTAAGTTATGGAATGGCCATTTATTTAAGAAAAAGCTCTGTCGAGAAAAAACACATAGAATATAAGACCTAATTTCTTATAGTTACAGCGCGCTAAAATAGGCTATTCAGGAATGTTGTACGAAATCAGAATTATTGAGACTTAAGCTGTCGAGTAACTGTTCAAACTCCAAAGAAAACAAAAAACTCGCTGTTTTCAAATGACTGAAATTAGTTAGCTATAACCAAACAGTATCTATATTTCATAATTTCTATAAACGCCTCAGTATCAAGATGTATAAAAATCTCAAGAAACTCTTCGTCTAGCCGAATTTCGTGAATGAATTAGCGTCTAGCATTCTTACCTACCGAAGACAGACTTGACAGTGGATGTACACAACCTGAAACAAATGGCTAAATATACAGATCGGTTTGAAGAGCAGCTGAGGAGCGGACGAGCTTGATTGGCTGACAATGAGACTTGAATGATATCGTAGCTACGATCGCTCGGAGGGCGTGCCTTCTGAGAAGTAGCGAGTCGAATAGCACTCTATTGCTAGTAACTGTGTTCATTGTCTCCTATCTAATTATAATTGAGCGTTCTTACAGCTAATAAAGCTACTGAAGCCGGGTGAACAGCGGAAACGCGTAGCGTAGTGACTGGTTCTCGATCCTGTTTTCTTTGTCTTCTCAAATGTATAATCTCAGTCCCGATTCCATAGTTCCAGTGTGATTCGCTTATGGCATCAACATTATTAGTGACGTGAAAACACTGTTGAATTCGGTATAATGACAGCCATTATATCAGATCTCTCCGCAATTCAGACCCGAATTAAACTCATATTTTTGAACTATCATATTTTATCTCAAACTTGGCGTTATTGGTGTGATTGACATCATTGAATTTTCAAGATATACGGCAATCAAGCACGATTCTACGTATACCGAGTATTCAAAAACAAAGTCTTTCGCAATTGAAAGCAGTACAAGGCAATTTTGGCCAGTAACAGTCGGCGAGTAGGAGGATTGCAGATTGAGCTATATGGGATAAAGTTTTTGGCATATCGTGCTTACAGCTTCGCTTATAAGGCGTATTGCGCGCTCTGTCGTGCTGAAGAATTGATCTCGCTCTGTGCACCAATGTGGCGTTGAAGTTTCTGTGCATTTCGTTCAGCTTTAAGCGAACCTAGCCTGCTGACCTCACACTTCCTTCCTCCATCTCTCGGGATTCACAAATTGGCATCAGATTTGCTTAGAAGGACAATAGCTTTGACGATGCTTTGGTACGCCATTGGAAGGCAATACATAAACTAAATATGAAATGAATGAGCCTTCCTCAGCGACACGTGCTACAGCTGTATGCATAAGGCTTACCGTCAAATAATGATCGACTCAATGAGCTTCAAACTTTATCCCTTTTAGTCTCTGCAATGGTTTTCGTAGTCCTACGGATTAATAAGTCAACGTTACTAATATGTAAAGGCCATAAGGAATAACGATGATTGAGAGAGAGAGAGAGTAACGGCTTCACTGTGTGCTTCTACAAAATAGTTTAGACGAAGACTTCCAACACATTGTTTACGGAGGAAATCTGCTTCATAAATGACAAACGCGGCCACCCATTTGCCAATGAGCATGAGAGCAACCAGATATACAGGAACGTTAGTGCGTCGTCAATTTCACCGGTATTCCACAGTCCTAATTGTATTACCAGAGTTTTTCTTCTACATATGTAAAGAGCAGTATGCAATTCAAAATGTGGTGGCATATATTAAGCCTTCGAGGGGACTGGAATAGCACTTACAGTGCTAGACGTACGTTTCGGCATTCTAGCAAGCCTCATTAGTACCACGGTGTCTTTTGGTTCAACTGAGCCCTGACAACCAAGGGTATCGGCGCCGAACATGTTACACTACAGATAATGTAAAAAGATCACTTGACATTCCATCAATTCACAGTCGACGGCACGATGGTTGGGAAAACGTATATATCAATGCCTTTTTCATTGAACTGTTTTTGAGACCTCGAATAAAATTCATTATAATCTGAAAGCATAATTTGAGCCTTTGTGGTAGTGCACTTTGAGTGCTAAACGAACGTTTCGTTTTTTTAACAAGTCGCCAAATTGCGCAAATTGCAATCAACAGTTGCTCCTGCAAATCCTGCATCCGGCGCACTGCGCAAGCCAAGCCCTTCGTCTCTTTGAGGTGGAAGAACCGGTGTAAAACTTATCTGAGAGGATGAAAGCACTGCTCATGTATATCAGTTGGTATCTAGAAATCATAGTAGAGGTCAAATATGTACTCTGTCATAACTGCTATGCTTGATAAAGGCAAATGGAAGGCGCTTACCGCAGAGACTGATGAGCGGCTAGCTTTATGATCTTTGCGCTGTAGACATCGCTTCACTAGACAAATGACTGACCTATTTCTACAGAAAGAAGAATTGCAGACTCAGCACCCCAACCATCACAAAAATCAATTCTTACATAGACGCATTTGGTACTTTGACTTTTTAAAAAAATGAATTGAAATGGGACCTCAATTTGATACTAGACCCTTTTGTTGTTTAGTAAAACTTAGGTGGTATCATCATCTCTGAGCATGAATATCAATGGGTACCTAAAAATCACCACACAGGTCAACTATTATTCTAGGTAACTATGCATTCTATCACCTCTGCTATGCTTGATGAAGACGAATCTATGGCGTGTTTCTTGAAGACTAAACTACGTTGAACATCTCATCTGATACTCTCTATGACGCCGACTAGCTCTAGAGCATGCGAAATGTATCAAAATAAAAGTATTCATTCAACCGCTTTTTGCGATGTTGTGATGTTGCAAATATACCTAATGATGCAGAATGATGTGCAAAACTTTCGCGTCACGCAGGACTCGAAACCACATCTCGGCCTATCCGGTAGCGTGCTCTCTAACCCGTTGCGCTATGACATCCATTTTGAAACACCATTCTTTCTACGCTAAGGCGCATCTATCTGTCAGCTGCCACAGTCAACGGCCTGGCTCGGGTAGTCGGTTTCGACATCGAACCCCAGTCACACTGACAAATATTGGGTATCGATGATCAAATAGAAATATTTATTTGACCGCTTTTTACGCTGTTATGATGACGGTTGGCGGCTGACAAATAAATGTGCTGCAGCGTAGAAAGAGTGGTGTGCAAAATGGGCGTTAGTAGCGCAACGGGTTAGAGCACGCGACCCCGCATAGAGTGAGATATAAGTTCGAGTCCCGCCTTTCGCAAAAGTTTTGCACACCGCTCTGCATCACTGGGTATATTCGTATCAAAAATTTTGTGTTTTGAAATAAGAACTATGCTCACAACCAGATCATCAGCATTATAAAAACTGCCGGGCTTACTATGTGACATTCATATTATAAGCTTTTCGGAACTGCTGAAAGCTCCTCTATATTCTTGTGAATGAAATTATCTCGGCAGCTTCAGGTATGAGTTTCCATATGTAAATTAGTCAAAGTGTAGCTACCATTTCGATCGCTTTCAATGCTTTAGATGACAATTTCGTTTGAATAAAACGTCTCAAAAACAGGGATACTCTTCCAACAAATCATTCTTTCGACTTGCCAATAAAATCAGCTGATGTTATTCTGTCGCGACTCCTCAGTTACCAAAACCGACTTTTTATTAACCTCGACATGCGAAGAATGATTAAGCACTTCTTTTGATGAAAACAAGCTAGGTCGCCAATTGCAGGATTTATAGAATGCGATCCAATACAAGTATAATTCAATGAAGTAAAATAATGGCTGTCGTTTCGGCAAAATCTCGTTTTACACAGCTTGAGATGGTAAAGATGCTTTTCAATTTACTCGGCAAATGCTACTTTCGTAACCTCAGAAGAAATATAAATAATGAGCAGATTCTGGCCCACAATAAGCAGTTTCCTTTCAGAAACATTCACTGTTTTGTTGCTTCCTTTCAGAAACATTCACTGTTTTGTTGCCCTCAAGTCTTCTAATTACTCATTGGAAATAAGCCGCACAGAGTCTTGCATAAGACATGAATATGCCTGACTCGGGTCAGAAAAATAATCCGAGGTACAGAGCGTGCTAGCTAAAGGATAAGGGATAAAGCTCTCGGCGATGATCAACCTCTGAGAGATGGGCCATGCATTCGTTTTCAACTTTTAGCTTCGTTTGAGGTGATTGAATGCATATGTGGCCATTTTACAATGACTCGCAGTGGTGACGCGCTCAACCGAGTTAGTGCTGCTTATCCTCCCAGACAAGTCTGAGACCGGCCTGGTACCAATTTACCAACCCCGGAAGGATAGATTGCTTCGCGAGCCATGAGCGCGAGATCGAACCATTGACCTCGTGTGCAACGCAGAGCATCTCTAAGCACTGTGCCACATGCGTTCTAAGTGCAATAAGCCGTAATGATTCTCAAGAACATAGAAAAATGCTCGATGACATGCTTAGGAAACTCAGTTCAAATTTAAGTCGACATTTACCTTAAACAGGCTGAATGGAACTGAATCTTAAGGATCTTGCATTTGAAATACTGCCTCAAATGATTACTGCGAGCAATAAAGTAATAAGGTTTTTTTAACCTTAAAGGTTTCGAAATTGCTCGGTCTCAAAACGCATGCCAACATTTTATTTCAAAAGTGCTGAGTTTTGGAACTCATGTCAATAGTGCAGCTTATTTCTTTGGATGTTTTTGCTTACTCATGATTCTTAGATGATTGAATAAATCTCACACCAATTTTTTCGTACTCTAAAAATGTGTTGTAGCGAAAATAATAGCTCTTCCCTAATGACTAATGTCGTTGTTGTGATAAATGTGAGTTTTTAGCGATAAAGTGTATATAAGCACACCAAAATGCTTTTTATCTATATCTCGCTTCAATCGAAAAAGGTCTTTTACCAGAATATTACCAAATTTCTCAAAATAGGGTTCAATTACTACTGCTAATTTGTATACTTCACCGTAACGGTAAATTCTGTTCCTGTAATATTCTCTCAGATGACATTACCAGTGGGAAATTGGATATTGAGGAAATAATGGAAATTTACCTAAGACTTTATAACTTCTCCTTACAATCGTCTTCTTCTACTTTAGTTACTCACTTTGAAAAGTTTTGGATTTATTCCAGCAAGAAAAAGGTTCGTGTGCGATTGAGAGAACGCGTGGCACAGCGGTCGCATGTGCTCTGCGATACATACGTGGCCGTTGGCTTAATACCGGGTTCTGGTGTCACCGAGCCACCCTTTCTTCCCAAGTCGGGAAATCGGTATCAAAACTCGTCTGGAGGACAACGGCACTTGCTTGATACATCGGCAGGCCATCATGAGCCATTGTAATGGCCAGACATGCATTTAAGACCTCTAAGTATGCTTGGTGAAGTCGAATGTAGCGCTGTCAAGAACTGATCAATGTGGGAGCTGCAGGAATCGGATTCCATTTAATCGTATAACAAGCGAATTCAGCTGAGCTAATAGTGGCGTATTATTTCCAGACTGTTATGTTTATTCTCATGATTATTATTTGAGCCAACATATCATGTAGTCTGTTGATGGGCTCTTATAGAACCCGATACACGTGTTTCGGCTTTGAGCAGCCTCGTCAGTCGGGCAGGGCCCTCTGCCTTCAGCCAATCCTCTCGGCGTGCTTTAGTCCCCATCAAGAGTAGGAGACGACAACGATTTACACAATTGCCGTCAAGTGAATAATCACTAAATTGGCAGCGTTGTACACTTGATTGTTGGCATTTGAAATAATATACTGTTTGTTCCGAATGTTTTCTTAAGAGCACGCTCAAATTCCACTACGCCTCATAGCTATGCCGAAGCACATGTATCTAGCTGTACAAGAGCCCAATAACAGTACACATGACATATTGGCTTAAGTCGTAATTACGAGATATATTAAAATTTGAGCGTGGTCTTAAGAAAATGCTCGAAACAAACGGTATAATGCTTCAAGAATACCGCCAAGAACAATCGAGTGTGCAACACTACCAACCTACTGTTTCACTTCTTTTGACGGCAATTGTGTAAAGTCGCTCGTCATTGCCCACCCTAGGTATGGAGACTGGAGCACCCAGAGGTTTGGCTAAGAACGGAGAGCCCGCCCGGCTCACGAGGCTGCCCAAAGCCGAAACATGTGTATCGGGCTGTACAAGGGCCCATTAGCAGTCCACATGACATGCTGGCTCAAACAATAATCATGAAACGTTGAAATTTGAGCGTGGTCTTAAGAAAACACTTGAAACAAACGGTATTATGTTTATTAGCACTGCTATATGTAAACGTGTTGAGTGATATGCAAACTTTGTAACCCCTGGTCGGAGTTGAGCCACTGTTTCATCCATACCAGAGACCAGTGCTGCCATTAGCTCACCGAGGCTCTTGCTGTGTCATCGGTTCGTGTAGAGCGCGGATTCTACTTCCGCAATTACATTCTTACTGTTTTATTGCAGTGTTATGATGTTAAGTTTACAGAACGATCTCACGTACCCGACCGAAACTTGTTAGTGATTGGAGACTGATAGCTATGGTAAAAAGACACTGAAGAATGAGTGGTGAGTACCAGTGGCTTGGTGGTGTAATGATAGTGCACGTCCCCACTATGGATAAATTGCGCCTACAACTTGTCTGAGGTCGAATTTTTGTTTACCGCTTAATATTCCTAGGAATATTCTATCCGATCAGGGAAAGTGTGCTCACAATTTCGTCGCTATGTCGAAAGTACCTCAGGTATTTTGACGACAATGTAAGCCGTTGGAAGGTCTCAATTGTTTGTTGAATATGTAACGAAGATTGCAATCGACTATTTTGATACCTCGCTCAAGAACAATAGAATCTGCCTATGTCACTTTCTCGGAGGTTTACCCTTTATAGAGAAATCGACGGCAGACTTTTCTCACTCATTGTACGGTGATACAATCACCGTGGCGTTCTTATAGAGTGACTGATTGTCGACTACACGGCGTATAGCTGTTACGTGGGCACATATAATAAATATTGTTATCGACTATTTTGAAACCTAGCTCAAGAACAATATAACCTGGTATTGTATTTTGACCTTTCAAGAAGTCTGTTATGGGCAGTGCAACTGACGATGCTATAAGGCTGAAACACGTTCGTGCACTATATAAGTGCCCACAACAGACCTCACGAAAGGTTTGAAATAAGTTGCCAGATTGTACTGTTCTTGAGCTAGGTTTCAAAATAGTTAATTACAATACTTGTTATATGTGCCCACGTAACAGGCATACGCCATGCAGTCGACAATCACTAACGCTATGAGCACGCTACGGTGATTGTTTCACTGTATAATGAGTCTAAAAAAGGTTTGCCGTCGATTCCGCTATAAAGGGTAAATCTCCGAGAAAGTGACTGAACGAAAAGGCACCGTGCAACTGACGAGGCTGAGAGGCCAAAACATGTGTCTTGCACTGTACAAGTGCCCAAAACAAACCTCATGAAAGGCTCAAAATTCAGTGTCAGATCATTTGTAGAATTTCTGAAATTTCGCAAGGTTCTCGTTTATGCAAGCCAAAGAGCTACAGTGTAACAGAAAAGAGTTTACGAAGCAAATAATCACTAAAAAATCAGCAGTGGAATAATTACTAACGGAATGACAATTGCGTATGGTAATCCGTATTAGCAAAACAACGGCCAACAGCCTCATGAATGCTATGAACAACAAAAATCACACTTCACTGGAAGCGAGAATAGATATTAATCATAATAACATCAGTTGAGGTGGACTCATCAGATTTAGACAGGTGTACACGTGCATTCAACATTGTTTTCATCGAAGCACCGCAGAAAATCTGTCTTTCATTTCGTGGATTTTTGTTCCATACGTATAGACTATCGAAGTTATCTATTATTTTTGTTTCTTTCCCTTCTCCTTATTTCTAACAGCATTTTCGCTGGATAGTTGTACCTTCTGTTTAGGAATGATTGAGGACTGAAAAACAAAGGAGAATCATTGCTGAAAAAGTATCTAATTGGAAGAAGCAATCAAGATTTTGTGAGTGGCTATGTGGCTCCTGTTAATTGTTAACATTTACGTAAGAATTAAGCTCTTATGACATTTCTGTCTGCCAATCTGAAATCATAATGAATACAGTAGCAGCAGTTGCTAGGAATTCGATATCTTCATTTTGAAAGTTTTTCTCGAACTTTTCGTTTTTATGCTTCCAAGGACTATAATGCTAAATCGAGCCATATAGTCGATGAGAAACTTACACTGACATGAATCTGAATTATTCAGAAACAAGGCGGTGGATGGAGGATCGGTACTGATGCCGATCAATGAGTCACTGTTGTGGACTCAAAACCAACTTATCAAGCCTCTCATACCTCCGAGAAAAAAAACTCGGGCAGCAACCGAACTCACATGCAATGTGGGAAGATTTTCGTGGATGATGGATGCGAGGAATCAGATGAAGTGCAAAGAATGCCGGATTTCGCACAATAAATGAGAAATAAGCTCCCTGTAAAAACCCTAAAAGTAACTTTTGGAATGGTCGGTTTTGTAACGACTTATTTTAAGAAACAATCATGTGTCTTCGTTGGTGAAAAGACACTGTGCTGTCATAAAACCTCTAGCGCGGCGAATGTCTAGTCTCGCCGCCATTGCCTCATGGTTTTCTACTTCACTCAGCGGATTCCGTGCTATCTTAGAAAAAAACTTATTGCAGAGAGCCTGCTATGAGCACTGAACTCAAATCACCGCAATTCTGAGCGATTCAAGGGAACTGAAACATCATCCTAATCAATATCTGATGCAAATCCCACGTAGGCTTGTCATTATAGCAGCCAATGAGTCCAGTGTGCTAAATTCGTCGCAGCTTGACAGCAGACATCAAACCTAGCCAAAACATTTTCAAACTAATTTTACAGCATATTACTGCTGAAGTGTTCAATTTGATCCTCATGCTAGTCGGCGTTCTTCGGTAGTTGTTTACTGCTACATTTGTATCACTGATTCCCGTTTGAAAACTCGTCCAACTTTTGAAACTAATCAGAGGTATTAATTCAAATTCTTGTATTCCATGTAATGATTACCGTGTAACTATGACCTCTCTCTTTATGGATGTCTCAAAAGCTTAAACTTTTGCGTTTTGTTAAATAACTGGCATAAAGAATAATCTGTGCTTCTTCGTTATTTCCTCACCATTTGAGGCCACCTGTAAAGACGTATTTTTGCATCAATTTGAAGTGTATTAGATCATTCGATTGCCCAATCAAGTGAATTTGAATGGTATTATTTATTTTTCAAAAGCTCGTTTTTGGCGCTGTAATAGTTGAAATAAGATTTTGTTTCACTTTCAATTATATCTCACCGCATAGGATTTTTCATAATCGGATTAGCATGATTAGATAAAGCAAATATTACCAATTTGAACAGCTTAATTTGTTTTTGGGAAGGATTTCTTATAGCTCTGTAACGCTCAAAAGGTGATTGGGTATCACACTCGCTGAGCAATTCTGGTCGGCTAGGGAGTATGCACTATCTGTGATAGTAATCCGGGGCACCACTTACTTGTGGGTTGTCTCTGATACATCGCAATTTCCTCCTACGTTCATAAGTTTTCTTTTGAGAAAGATTTGTTGAACAATTTACTGTATTTCAAGGATAGACAAACTCACTCTATAATGAAAATCACTTTCAGGAGGCCAGAAAACTTTGATTGCATCCGAGAGTGACCTGAAAAAATAGCTATTCCTGTCCACGACTGTGCTGTGGTGCGCTTTTGAGCTGTGGTCATGCCAAGATTTTTCTTACACTATTCAATCAACGTTGACTCTTCTATATAACTGTGGAAAAAAACGAGGAGCAGTAACAAGGAGAAAATGACTCTTTTCGAACTATTCTCCGACTGTAATATTGACTCTATCTCGATATCTCTGCTTGCGACATCGCCAAACAATTTGTAAACAGAACTGAAGCCCATTTGATGACCTTTCTCCCACAGACGTTTCAGATATAATATGCAGTGCTTTTATAAGAGCATGACGGTTCTTTTTCGGTGGATCGTGAAGCTAAAACTGCTCATAACTAAGTGAAATCGATGAAAAGAAGGGGACAGGTGAAATGTACCTGACTTGCATTGGCTTACTCAATGTGGCAAATGTTGATGGCTTGGTGCCATTGATGGAATGCAAGGCACCTAATTTTCTTTTGGCTGCCACAGCTCACTAAGAAGCCCTTTCAAGAAACAAAATACATCAGTCGAAACGCGGAATTCAGATTTTTCGAGTAAATACTAAAAGTTCAAGAAACAGCTTTATCCAGCGAAAGATGAGCCAAAATGCCACAAGTGTGGATCATAATTTTATTCAGGTGTTACAGCGCAATAGAAAGTTTTTCCTCAGATTTTAAGTAGACCATTAAAATCGCCTAAATTCCAGTACAGAACAACTTGAAAAGATTTAGGAAACCTCTGACTTCTGAAGGAATGCGGATAACGGCATTGCTGCGAACGTGTGAAACTCAAGTCTTTTCAGCGCTGCAGAGCATTAAGAAGTAATGTCTCAAAAAAAACAGAAATATCGCGAGATTATCAAGATTTTTCCTATCTATTCATCAAAAGGTAATCATAAAAAACCTCTATCCAGCGAGAAATTCTCGAATTTGAAGCAAAGTTTTATTTCAAACCGTTACAGCTCCAAAAACAAGCAATTTGAAAAGCAGAATCTAGCCATTCAATCTCACTTGAATTGAGCTATCGAATAAACTACCAGAACGTTCTATAAGCGCAGAAAATATGTTCCTACCGAAAGCAGCAAATAGGGTGGAGGTAACGGAAAAGTATCAATTGTTCTAATAGCCTGTGCAGACACACGGAAACGACCGTAGCTCCATTGCTCGTCATTTAAATGAAATGCACTATCGCAAATCGATGTCTTAATGGATATTTCATGCACTGACCGGCAGCAGTACATTGCAAAGTCGACTCCTCATAATTTTGTGGAACTAGGCTAAACCACGTTACCACTTCAATCGCATAGCCCTGATATTGTTTTACCGAATTATCATCTCTTGCGCGCCCCGGATGCATCGTCTGCGGAGAGAAATATTTGAAGACTGCACCCAGCTCAAAAGCGGCGTCGCCAATTTCTTTGATGGTCAGCCTCATTCTGTCTGAAAGGAAGACATTCAATCTTTGATCAGCAAATGGTCACCTATCATTAGCCACGATGAAGATGTCAAATGCGAAAGTAATATTGAAACAGTCCAACACAATCAATCATCCGCTCAGTAGAGTCGAAAAGCATGGCATCAAGGATTCACGATCACCTTATGTTTGTCCTCCCTAATTATTCTATGTGGGCAGAGTTTTGACTTGTAAGTAATGCCCATATCAAATGACTTACACGGGTTGCCCATCTTTAAGGACGTTGTCTCAAACATGTATGTTCATAGTGAATTTACATCACGGACAATAGAATGCTCAAGCTTGACTCTAAGTCATTCTGGCAATCGAGAAATTCTACAAAAAGTTATTTATACTGGGGAATTATGCTATATTCGAGGTTTGCTGGTAATGGTTTCAGTAAAGTTAAGTGAAAGAGAGAAGTGGAGGCTTCTCACTATCGTCTTATGACTGAATCATCTATAAGTTGGTCTGCAAGAATATTATTCCAGCCCTCTTTTGGCAGTGTGACATTGATGCAGTTGTACATACAACGATGTTGAATGATAAGCAAGACATCCGTCTCCAACTAGAGTAGAGTCCGTGTTTCACTCCCATATAGGATTCGTGTGACTATTATACCATCAAGGCCGCCACTTCGCTGCCTCTCCTTTTTCAATAGAGTCCAATTTAGGTGCTAATACTACGTTACAGTTTGGTCTAGTAGGCACATATCAGCATTGAACATCAAAAAATACTAGACATCAAAAATGAATTTTTTATAAATCGTGAATACGATAGCTGGCAGATTAATCGAGTTCATTGCCGATATGTGTTTCCCAGACCAAACCCGTTAATAGTTGGCTGCTGACAGCTTTGATCAACAGATTGAAGAATGAATGCTAACAGAGAGAAGGCCTCGGTGATGTAGTGATAATACGCGCCCGCGTACGGATGAAACACGGGTTCAGCTTCTCTGTGGTCGAGTTTTTGCCGATAATGGTAATGGAGATGATTCATGAAAAGCTCTAAAACATATGAATTAATTAAAATATTTATGATATGCATTGACGATAACTAATAGGTTTTGTGAAAGGTTCATGCCGTTTTGGTTTTTTTATACGATCTTGCGGTGGTTATATGATTTTGGTACGTTCAATTGCACATTTTCTTGCAAACATTTTGGTTTACAACTTGCCTATACCTGCCTTAAGATGGAGCTGTCTTAGAAACAAATTTGCTTGCTACTCATGCACGAATGGAGCCCAAGAGAAAATGCTAGAAAAGCGGCGCGCAAGATTGATAGAGGTTGAAATGATTCGGTTGCAGAAAGGACAGCTAGGAAGTGGTTCACGTAAATCAAGTTTGAAGAGAAAAGTCTGGATGATCAGTCGCACTTGAGCGCTCACAGGAAGCTTTATTAATCTTACGCTCCGCTTCACTAGCATTTTACTCTCATCGCCAATAGTGCATGAGCAGCAAGTAAAAATGTTCCAAAACAGCTTCACTTTGGGGCAAAATAGGCAAGTTGTACACCAAAATGTTTGCGAAAATCCGCAATTGAACGATACCTAAATCACGCAACATTGAAAAAGTTGCATCAAAAAAATCATAACGACACAACTTTTCACACAACCTTTTATAATAAAGTAGAGTCAAGAGCAAAAGTTGAAGCTTGTCACTGTCGTCTTGCGTTCAAATTATGCAGAAGTCAGTCTACGAAAATTTCATTTTATCACTTTTTTGGCATGTCAGGACACAACAGTTGTATACTTAATCATGTTGAGGCATGATATTCGCCTCTAACGAGAGTTGAACCAGTGTTCCACTTTCGCATAAGATGCATGCCACCACTGCACCTCCGAGACCACCACTCTACTCACTCTTTCTTCGACATGATTCATTGCAGCTGTCAGCAACAAATCGTTGAGGACTTCGTCTAGCAAGCACATGTCAGCATTAAGCACTCAAAAAACATGAGGCATTGGAAATAAAAATTTGTGTAGATTGTATATATATATATATATATATATATCCAATAGATGTCAGCTTGACTGGGTTTATCTCCGATAAGTGTTTGCTAGAGCAAACCCATCAGTGTTGGTTGACGAGAGCTGTGATGAACTATATCGAAGGATGAGTGCTAGAATAGCGATAGCAACAGTAGCGTAGTGGTAGCACGCACACCCGTAATGAATGTAACGCGGGAACCCACCTGGGGTCGAACGTCTTGCATATAAGATGAAGGATAAAGCTCTCGGCGTTGATCGATTCCTGACGGATGCGCCATGCATTCGTCTTTAATTTCTGACTTCGTTTGAGGTGATTGAATGCTAATCTGGCCATTACAATGACTTGGTGGCCTCCCGCTGTGCTGAGTCAGTCTTGCTTGTCCTCCCAGGCAAGTCTGAGACCAGTCTGGTACCAATTTATAGACCCCGGAGGGATGGATGTCTTGGTGAGCCATAAGCGCGAGATCGAATCATTGACCTCGTGTGTGACGCAGAGCACCTCTAACCACTGCGCCGCATGCGCCCCTCTTACATGCACAGTTTATATTCTATTGCTATGTTCTATTGAAGGGGAAGTAAAAAACATCTTGCTCGGCTTCTTCTATCAGAACTACCCTCACACTGACTGTTAACAAACTCGCCCTTGCCTTTCATTTATTAGCTGAATACACCCACCTTTTTATCTCACTAAATATTTCATATGAGCGTATAGATATAGTTAATATCATTCAGTGAGACGTAGCTTGATATTTCAGGCACGTCAAAAACTCTGCACGCCAATCACAGAGCATTTGAATGCTGTCTTCTGAGACTTAAGCAGCATTTAAGACGTTCAATCAAAATGAGAAAGCTCAAATCCCTAAAACCTATGAAATATTTGATGTCTAGCAGTGCACATTGATGGCCAAACACAGCTGTGCCGCTCAAAAAGAGCCTGCGCAATTTTCGCTATCCAAAAGTTTATATGTTGATAGCTAGACGCAGATGAGCTACCAACATTTTACGAAAAACAGAGAACAATTGAATGGAAAGAATAATTAAGCAGACTCCAATAGGATACAGGCGTTCTCTTGGGAGATTACCGAACCGATGGGTGGACGCGCTCGTGATTTTCAACTATGTGCATGTGCAGACGGCAACGAGTTATGAATTACGGCATAGGCCACCCGTAAGCAATAGTGTTCGAAACAGATTACCCCCGAAGAAGACAATAGTGCAAGAGAGAATGGAATTTGTGTTGGAATTTGCACGAACGAGACGTGCCATCTAAGTATTCAAGTAGTATACGTAAAGATGAATTCACGCTGTTATTTTTCTCTTTCAAAAAGTCGTACGTGCGATTGCAGAAAATGGTGCATATCTGTTTGTTTTTACGTATGATATCAAAATCATAGCAAATATTCGCTGCTTTTAAAACGAATCTGGTAGAGTGAAGCTCATTTTCCATTCATCTCTCCTCCTACTCTGTCTATTCTACTCAATGCTGAAGAAGAGGTACTTTCGTCGGCATCTTTCGGTATCTTTTGCCATCACTCATGTTGTATCACTCTACGAATAAGATCAAACTTATACTCTTGCAAGTTTTTAAGCGCAGAGCTGGTTATATAGTCAAGATCCTAATGCGCCGACTCATTGCAGTCTTGGAAGAGACCCACTAAAATTTTCTGCATAATCGAGAAGCGTGCGCTCGTCAGTGTCAATATCGGATTCACCATACAGACAATCTGACAACGGAAGCAACATTAGTCTCTATTTATTGGCAACACTGGAGTATGACCCTAGCAATTCAGCACCTAGCAGTGTACTATGGAGCGCTCCTGCAGTCTTCTCCGACCAATTGTCGCCATTGTCGGATGATGATTTAGAACGAATAAAAAACATACAGTACAGAAAATTGAATCAGTTGACAAACCGAGAACAGCTTCACAGACGACAGATTAGGTTATTAATGGATCCGAAGGTGAGTGAGTTTCTCCAAAGGCAAGACGTTTTACTCAGATCACATTCTCAGTGCTTTTCATTGTTACGAAAACTCATGGTGAACTTTACCCAGAACCTATTTAGTGACGACTCAGCAAAAACATAAGAACGGTGATTCGAAAGAAACAAGATCTGAGCTTTTTTCTGGAAAATTTATTTCCTAGGCGTGTGTAAGGCCATGAAGCTAGGAGTCAATGAAGTTTCGGAGATAGTTATGGTCCAGGCATAATATTCGGTGTAATTCCTGTCGTTTACTCTGTTTTGTGACCGAATTTGAGATTTGAGAAGTAATTTGACAAAATCATTGATGTGACATCTAATTCTCTCATCTCTACACTATGTTAAAAGCACAATTCTCGCTGTAATTTTATTGTATAACTACACACGACAGGCTTGTGCATAACTTGTGAGTTTTGGCTAAGGTAGTGTTATGCAACCACCTTAAATGCGGGCCAGCCGGAAGATAACTCTGGTGTATCTTTTAGTACCGTCGTAACTCATCGTAAATTTGGCTTTGATAAAGAGAAGGAGGTTTGCTAGTCCATTAGCACCAATCTAGCTTTAAGATTTGCACTTGAACGATGTCATTCCACTACGTGAGCTTACTTTCTATCTTCGACTTCTTCATTCGATCGCTTTTATGGAGCTCGCTCAAAAACACTAATGATGTAATAATCACAAGATATGTTTTAAGCCTTTTATGAGGTCTCATTTGGCACTTACAAAGTAGTAGACAAACGGCTGTTTCGCCCCTCCAGGCTCCTTAATAGCACGGTGCCTTTCGCTTCAGCTGATCCTTAGCAGGAGGATACACCCCTACTTTTATAGGAATCGACGCCGAATAACAAGTCACTGCAAATCAAGTGATAAAATCCTCCGCTATTGCATGACCGTCAGTCGAGCTCGTGGCTCTTAAAATAAATCATGACTCTTCATTCGAAACAATCGCCTGTCTAGTACTTTATATGTATCATATCAGACCTAATAAAAGGCTCAAAACATGTTATGCGATTATTAGATTGTTATTGTTTCGAAGAAGAGTCTATAAAAGCAGTCGAATGAAGAGGATGATTCATTGTACCAGCCACGAGCTGGACTGTTGGTCACTGCAATATCGGGAGTTTCATCAACTGACTTGAGGTCATTTGTCATTCGTTCTTTATAGGTAAAAAGATAGCTAAATATCGGAGACGTTAAATAATCATTGAATGCTCCTGACTCAGCATACAAAACTGAGTTCCAGCATGCCTCTCAGAAATTTTAAGTCCAGAATGTCTATCTCTATTATCACCATGTTACTGCATACAAATTGACAGGAACCCTCTAAAAAATTACCTCAAAGCTGATAGACCATGTAGCTGGTCAATTTTTATTATGGCGTCATGCCTTGTGATTTCAAAATTCTATCTCAGATAAGAACAGGTATATCTCTTATGGAACTCATTCTCCGTGACACGACGTTGTTCTTCAAGTAGTCAGTACTTCTGTTTCCAAATATAATGAAAATTTGTCGAATCTGCGGAACCTTGATCCCACAGTACGGCGCCATTTCTTTTAGTGCCACCACCGCACGACCTCTTACTAAACACACCATTCTTCAGAAAAACTCTCATTAGGTCTTCTCCGGTTTACCGCTCAGATGGCTTTCCATCGCTCAAGAGCATTATCAATCGATGTATGACTAGCATACAGTTCAACAAAAAGGTTCATCTTGTTAGCGGAAGTGACACTTGGAAGAACTTTTTTTAGGTTGATCACATAGAATGTGGAGAAAAGCTTCGAACTTTTTTTGCAAGAAAGGGAAAAGAAATTTCAAGCAATCTCGATACGACTCATAAAGGGCTATTGTACGAATGGCAAGAAATTCGTAAATTTCTGAAAGACGTGAGTACCCTTCTATAGCGTAAAATTTGAATTTGACTTGAACCCTCTGAGGACATCATGTGATCTTCCGAGTACACTGCTTTGAGGCCTATATCGCTGAATACAAATTTGCTAGCAGATTTTTGATAGTCGTTCGATAGCGCGCAAAATAAGGATATCAATACTATGTTTTCTTTCTGAGAAGGCCTCCTTGGTTCATTATAGTAACTAATAGTGTTTCACGTTTCACCTTCGGCGCGCATTTGATGCGCGACTAACGTCTGCGCTTGGTTTTTCAATAGACTCTTAGTTTATAGCGGACTTATTTGGCGATATAAATTGAAAAAAAAAGTCTAAGCTTACACAACGGTAGAAAAATTTTCATTTACATCCAGAATACATAACTTTATGAATTCCATCTAACTGGAGAGAAAGTTTTGAACAAATCACAGAATTATGCGGGAAAATGTACCGAGTGTGACACAATTTTATTTTGAATCTACAGCGCATTCACGAAGACTTTTCGAAAATGAAATAAGGCATCAAATTTGTTGGGATTTAGGTTGTCGCATGACTTCGCAGACTTCAAAGATGCGGAAAAACTTCTTGTTCGCAAAGGTTTGAAAATGGGCACAGACTACGGAAATGTAGCAAAAGTTCTTATCAAATGACAAAATGCCAAATAATCATTTTTGGGCCACGCATGTCATGTGGTCTGTTAAAAAGGTCTGAGTTATAGAGCCGATACATGTGCTTCGACCTTGCAGTGCCGTCAGATGGGCAGTTACCCTTTCACGTCTTTTGCTAATCCTGAGTCGGTGTTCCAGTCCCCACACTGAGAGTTAACGACGACGAACGTTTTACACTCTATGTCCAGTGAAGTTATCACCGAACACAGCGTGTTGTACACTCGATTGCTTTTGGCTAGTAAATTTAACATATCAAATCTGTCGTTTCGAGTGTTTACGTAAGACCACAGCTCAAATTTCAATATGCCGAATAATCACTTTTTTCAATTGAGTGTACAACACTCTGTGTTCGGTGATAATTCCACGACATAAAATGTAAAGCGTTCGTCATCGCTAACTTTTAGTGTGGGGATTGGAACACCCACGAAGGATTGACAAAAGACGAGAAAGGGTAACTGCCCGGCTGACGAGACTACAAGGTCGAAACACGTGTATCGGGCTTTATAACTCAGCTCTTTTTCAACAGACCACATGACATGAGTGGCTCAAAATGATTATTTGGCATATTCAAATAACAAAACTCGCGCACTCCTCGGATCGCGCTGCACGCAGCGAGCTCCAAGAGGAGGGAGATTTTTGTTTATTCAGAACCTTCTTCTCTAATTCAGAAAAAAATTCCAGACCCTCTTGACTCATATATCTACGAAGATGAAACATAATTTCCGTTTTGTTTTCATAGCGCACTAAAAAACACCTTTCTAAGGCCGAATCTAGTCTCAGAATGGATCTCTTCTGAGCTATCGCATAAGTAATGAAAATGTGTCAAGCCAAGCACAGACAAGAGCCAAGCATGCAATGCACTCCTCAGGAAAAAACGTAATCTTTCTCTTGGCTACTACTAAGCACCTACAAGGCCTCTTTCCAAAAACCAAATACAGTATTGAACTTGCCGAGTTTCAACTTATCGAATGCCTATCAAAAATCTAGTAAAATGCTTTTCTCAGCGAAGAAGATTCGGTTCCGGAAGGGATTGGAATGTGGTGTCAGATCTGAGAAGTAGAGCTGACAAAAGATTTCATGGAATCGCAAGCATGAATTAGGATCAATACTACTGCAACAATATACATCAAACTTGCTATTTCAGGGATACAATTTACCGTTTTCTTCAGCGAGGATAGCTTTCACTTAATATTAATGACAACTTCAACAAGTTCATATTTACTTTGATTGAATACACCAGTGGCATTGCTAAATTTGACGTTTTTAATGTGATAAAGATTTAGTAATTAACTTCAATATCATTTTTAGTGGTCATGGAAAAAATCTCACTGCAGTAAAAGTAAAATATTGCGAAAGAGATGAGAGAATGTCTTTGAAAACCGACATTCATTCAATCTCAGCATAAATAATCAATATTTCGCTGCAATCATCAGCTTATACGAAGGTCTCAAAAGTCATTATTCGTCTAATGTTACTTTTTCTCAAAAAGGAAAATAGGACGAACGGGATCTGATCAGTTCATAGTTGGCTTTGTAATATGATACTATCAATGCTATAGATGAAGAATACGGTCGACCTATCAAAGACTTTCATAACGTTATGAAAGCCGAAAGTTTGGAAGTCACGTCAGGTAGCCTATATCTAGAATTACATGAACTAATAAGTCAACATGGGAACGCACGAGCTGCAGACCAGCTTGCGTTCAAACCTGTAACTCTGTAGAATGAAGGGTGGATGCGTTGCTCTACTAATTTTCTATTCTAAAATTTGTTATGTGCTGGCGCAAATGTTTTTGCACACCACTCTACACTATTTAACTTATTATACTCCGCTAGTCGAAATACAAAGCGGCCTCTATGGGATCGGAAAAGATCTCTCAATCTCTCTCATGTCTGCTGTCGATAAACTCTTCACACAATCAGCTGTAAAAGAATAAACAAAACAATGGGCAAAGGAAAGACTCATGAGCAAGTAGGGCTACAAAATGGGCTGAAAGAAGATCATTTCCTGATTTTCTTGGTGAAGAAGAAAATTTTTGATTCAATCAGTACAAGAAAGTAGTAGAAGTTGGAAGCAGTTTTGAGCAGCATTTTTTCAATGAAACTTCATTTTCCTTAAAACAACTCTGAGACTGCATGTTCGAAGTTTTGCACTGAAAATGCCACTGACGCTGGGAACACTGTCGGACAAAGTCGTAAAATCTTGTAAGAATTATCCTTGGTCTTATTCCGAAATACGAGAAAAATGAGATGAAATATCAAAGTTATTCTTCGACGTTTGGCGGCAACACAATCTTCGTTCCGTTGACGATCTCGCTTTTTCTCATAAATGCTGTCACTAGAACAATAAACACCGAATTTATCAGCAGAAGTAATCAAAATTGCTCAAAACACTATTCATAGTATGCGCCATCTGATTGTACACAGTTGTGTTATCTGTCAGTCAGAAAAATAAATACCGTGTTCATTGAACTTGTCATTTTTGGGTTCCAAAAAACATGGCAACCTCGACGCAAATGATTGATGTCTCGAAACTTCCTCTTACTCAGGAAGTGCTTCAGCTACTGGAAAAGGTGAAAGTCAGACGGGGACAGGTCAGGACTATACGGCGGATGATTCAGCGACTTCCAACCCAGCTCAATCAACTCGCGCTTTGTCAATTTTACGGCCCCTTGATCAACTTAGCGAGGGCGGCCGGAGCGCGGCTGATCTTTCGCGTTGGCATTCTCAGCGTGAAACTCAACAAAGAATTTGAGAGCTATTTTCCTGGACTCAAACCCTTATGCCTTTGCACGGCTAATGTTCTCGAAGGCGATCTGTGCATTGCTTCCCATTTCATACTCGTAAGTTTCACACAAACCCACAAACTCGTAACAAACCCACTAGTAGTTTTATGCACATGGCCCTGTCGCACTAAGAATTTTGAACTATTTCGCAATGATAAGGAATTGGGTGTATCAGTTCCCTGTTTTTGTCTCACTCAGATTGTTTCGTTAGTTTTAGTGATTCAAAGGTCATAAGTGCGTATGAGATTTGATAATCTCGTGCTCTCCTTCAAAAAAGGCGTTTTCATTACAGAAATACCAAACAGTTTCTCATGAAATCAAATGATCTCTGACGTGCAACATCATAATAAAACCACTATGGACAGAAAATTAGGTTTATCTGTGTCATATGAACAGTAAAATTATGAGAATGCTGAAATGCGAACGAATTGCTCAACATGATGGTGTGTCCTCCCAGAAACATAAGAGAAATTGTGAGTTATGAAAGTCTTTATACTCAGGAAACTTCCCAGAAATTTTTCATGGCACCATTTATTTGATTTTGATAGTGTCCCTTGACTAACTTAGCTCACCCAAGAAAGTCACGGAGTGATATTCCAATATTTTCGTTGAGGTGAGAGAAATTACAAAATTCTTACCTGCGGCGTGTTACAAGGCAAGCGGTGGCACTTATATGTGCCTCTTGGGAATCACGGAGTTAAACTTCCATCCACGTGCCTCTACACCAACTAGGACTCTTGCGCACTCTCTTTTCAGTCATGTTTTATTCCTGTCAGTGCTGTCAGCAATAACTCGTCAACAAGAGTGCTATGGGAATCAAAATTCTGTATTGAACTCAGTCAAGCCAAACTGTAGCCAAAATCACATCAATAAGCATTCGTTTGCTACTTACTTTTTCTTCATGACAGATTGCGATGTAAAATACTACCGCGTGGAACGAAATATAAGGAACTGTAAAAGTCAAAACATTGTGATTTGACTGAAGATTCGGCTTAACTGATTCATCGCTTGAACCGTGAGCTTCATTGAGAAGATTTTTGTTTACTGGGAATTGACGATAACACCGATGAGGTCATAGAATAGCTGAAAGAAATCCACTACATGAAGGCCTCGGTTGAAGCAGTAGATGTCATCCGCATTTTTGGAGAGGTATTCGGAGCTCGACAAAAGTGAAGAAGTTCCACGTTTTGCTCACACCGATTTGTTTCCTTTAGTTGCTCATTGTGATAGAATGTGACAAAGTGTAAACAAATAATAACATTGGTGGTCTTCCCGTTAAAAAAGTTGGGTGACCAGATAACAGACCGTCACTTTTATGACCCAGTGATTTCTTACGATGTTTAGATAGTGAACAATTTTCATATGTAGTGAAAAAGTTCAATTTGTTCGCACATAAAACCAGTAACGATAACGGTGAAAAGCCCAAAGGAAAAATCTCAATTGGAAAAGTAGAAAACTGACCAAAATTCTCCTAAGCGTCTTCGCTTATTGGAATACTGTACATGATAATGGCTGGTGTCGAAAAATCTTTTCGTGAAACAATATTCTACTGATCATTAGTTCCTATTTTATTACACCGGGTTTACTCCATCGTTTCAAAAGTCGTATGAGTGAGAACGACTAAGAAAAGTGACACATTTTCAAAATAGCTATTTCACTTCTTTCAATGTCGGATTTCGAAAATCCCAAATGACTGACCTTATACACTCATCAGGTGAATCTTTGGTGGCAAAAATTTGGAACAAATTATGGCAGGTGCATTTTATTGAACGAGAATACAGTTTACAGTGGATACAATTTATATTAAAGAATATTCTTGACATCGAAATCCGTGACGACGGCATAATGATCAGACGGATAGTCGTTGTTATATTGATGTGGTATTGGCAGCAGTGGTTCAGAACCAGCGTAAACGAAAGATCTTATTGGCGATATGTCACCTTAAAAAAGACAGGACTATTGACAAAGTTTAGTACAATAAATATTGGTGCGGAGAAAATACTCAACAAAGCAAAGACTTTATGAAGGTTGATTTGCACTGCGATAATTATCTACAGTAGGCAACTTTGCATATTCCAATTTTTTTTGACATCATAAGGACCCGTTTTTAAACGTCGTAGAACTGGCCGAGTTAGTCTCCTTGCGGTCTCGAGGATAGCCTGACCGTTAAGTTCCATGAGGCGTTGCTGTTGGCTATCGGAGAATGTTGGGAAGGGAGCAGGGGATAAAGCTCGGCTCCACGAGCGCCGCGATGAGCGTCACAACCACTCGGCCATGGCGGACCTCATCATCATTCTAATTATTTGATCTCAAATCATCAGGACGTCATGATAATTGGCGCAGTGATTTCTGATGACTTACAACTTTGTTGAAAATGTAAAAGCGTAAACACTCAAATAAATATACTTAGAAGTGATTATAAGTTGTTTTCCGCTCGCTACAACAAATTTTTTCCTAGAAAAATTCTCTCAACATATTAGGTTGGAAAGTAAATTTCCATCGTTTGAACGAGAATTTCATTTTTTTTTCTTGAATCGTGTGTGATTTTCATATCATTTGAAAGGTCTACTTCTTGCGCATCTATTGATATATAATTTGTCTATATCTCAATCAATTACGGTCAGTCACGATCGAAGCAAACTCCGAAAGGTCAAACACCATTCATCCGTACCGCGTCAAAATCGCCTGGCAAAAAGATCATGATTTGCGTTTGGTGGAATTTTTAGAGGATTTTGAATTTTGAACTTGTTCTGAATGGCAAAACCATCAACGCCAATCTCTCCTGAGAGCAGCTGGAGCGAGTTTACGACAAGTTGGCAGAGAAGTACCCAGAACTTAAAAGAAGTCGTCGGAAGCTCGATTTGTTTCAGCAAGACAACGCTAAACCACACACACCATGAGATTCTACCGCATCCACCCCATAGTCCGGACGTTGCTCCATCTGATTACGGCCTTATCCGATCAATGCAACACTTTTTGGAAGGTCGCCGATTTTGAATCTTCCGATGAAGTTGAAGAAGCATGTCAAGAGTTTTTTGATTCACAGCCGAAGGAGTGGTACTTCGATCAGATCCGACATCTGGGAGAACGATGGCAAAAAGTGGTGGATAATGATGGCCTGTGCTTGAAGAATAGTTGTTGGTGGTTGTTATCTGAATATATGCATAAAATTTGAATGTCTTATCAAACGATGGAAACTTCCTTCCCAACCTAGTATCTGCTATTGTTTGTTAAGTGCACTGTCTCACCCTGATAGAAAATGTAGTCAATCCGATCTTGTGGTTCCGGAATTGTGTAGTCCCATTGTTCCATGAACTTGTTCACGGTTGACCATGTATAACCTCTAATTCACTTGATATATTAATAGGTTAACTAACAACATGAAACTTATATTACATCAAAATTCTTTTTATCAACCGCTTTTAGTGGTGGTACGATATTACGGATGTTAAGTTGTATAAAAAATTTTTCCGTTTTGGTTCTTCAATATGATCTTTGTAACAAAATTGCACAGCTTTAATATCGTTCGATTGCGTATTTTCTTACCAGAATTTTGATATAGAACTTGACTAAATTTGCTTTAAGATGGAGCTCTTAGTCATTCCTCTTGAGGGAACCCAACCGCCTTACATAAAGGAGACGCAGACGTCCTATTTACTCACGCTATCAAGTTAAGGAAATCACAAAGTAGCAGTGTTGTACACTCAACTGCTCTTGGCTGGTATCCATGAAATATCATGCCATTCATTTAGAGTGTTTCCATAAGATTCTCATTAGTTCACTATTAGTGTCAGTAGTACAATTCTTACCTATTGCACACATTTGAAAGCTCTGTCATTTGGGTCTGCTTTTCCAAAACAGAATATGCTTCGTTCAGTAGAAAGTGATCATTGGAATCAATAAAATTTTCAAATAAAAAGCTTCTTTCCATCACCGAAGCATAATTTACTGCTAATAGCTGGTTTCGTAACCCAGTTTAGCGATTTCATGAGGTATATATGTTATGCCAAAGATATTCCATCATCATGTTCTCCTAATGGGCTGAGACCGCTGCGAAATGTAGGGCAGAAGTGGATTGAATGGTTATGAGGAAAAGCTCAGATCTGCTAACAGTTTCAATTGAAGGTGAAAGAGTGGTGTAGGCAAGTTTGTTTCAATTGTAGAATTGGCCATTGGCAGTGGATCTCGACTGTTTTTTTTTTTGTTTCTTTTGCCTTTTCATAATCTTTTTCATTACACAGTGACTCTTTGCCTCGCCGAGACTGAATACCACTTGCATGTATGTTTTTTCAGTCCCTACTACTGAAAAGGAACTATTTCCATAGTTTGCGCTCTAGATATACATACTCTCAAGAAAATCAGCACAATGACTGGATTCTAAAACAACTTCTTTACTTCCTTTTATTATTTATTCCTGAATTTTGCCAAGATTACTAGATACTATGATATTACAGGCTTATTTAGAGCACTTTTTTGCTTAGGAATAAGAAAAATAGTACAAAATGTAAGCCAAGATCTGAGTAATAACAAAAAACTGACCAGGATCGGTGTCGGCGTTTGGATGGAGTTCGCGGTATGAGTCAATAAAATGCATATCGGACATGATTTTCGTGGCTGGCCACATCACCGACCATCCACCGTGTTTTCTTCTGGAAATCTCTGATGCACAATGTTTCAACTTTCTTAAGTGTTAGTTCTTACTTCATGGCAGTGTGCAAAGTAAGACTGATACCACAAGGGTCGTATGGAGAAGCCTTGGGATATCAAGTCAGCACCGAACCCTCTACTACCTCTTCCAAAGGTTCGCGTGCCGTCCATCATTTCACAAATAGGGACCGTCTCTTGGACAGCATGTGAGAGGTCATCAATAAAGGATATCGAGGACGCGAAGTCTGTCAAGGTGCCGGATTTTTCTCATAACTCAACATTTGTAATAATGTTCTTGAATCACTTGGTGTTCACTTTTATAGTGGTGTGAAATACGCTACTATACAAGCGCTATTGAATGTGTTAGGAATTGGTATTATTCTTTTGTGGAAGCGTTTCGGCTGTTTTGTGATCATGGAGGAAGAGACAATTGACATTTGCGCTTCAAGTTCACAATTTTGCATCCAAAGATTGCCGGTAAAAGAGAAAATATAAAACAAAGTTGGTAAGCTCTCACTTCGTCATCACCGTCCAGTCTAAGTGAGACGGAGTATTGAAGTCTCCTGCTACAATCACTGGCACGTACTTTGACTTTCTTATCCAAGTGGCCATTTTCGAATTGTTCTTTAATTCTTCCATATTTCCTTGCCTTCCTAAATATCAATCTTAACTGTTGTCTCTTCTATCTGAAAATCATTATTTGAGCCATCATTTTTCTTACGTTTTAATCGGAAAAAAAGTTCTAATATTCAATGATTCGTAGTATTTCTCGAGAATCGAAATTGTTGCTTCCCTTTTATTTCGAGTGTTTTTTTCAGGCCACGCTCAGATTACAATTTCTCTCATATTTATTATTTGAGCAACCATGTCATGTGGTCTTTTAATAAGCTCTTGTACAACCCGATACACGTGTTTCGGCCTTGCAGCCTCGTTAGTCGGGCAGGCCCTTCGTCTTTAGCGAATCCTCTCGGAAAACCCTACTCCCCTCGTCGTCGAGTGAAAAATCTCTAGATCGGCAAATTTCGACAGTCGATTGCTCTTGGCTGGTATTTTTGTAGTATTATACCTTTTGTTTCGAGTGTTTTATTAAGACCACGCTCAAATCTCAAATAATCACATAATTATTATTTGAGCTGCAAGACCGAAGCACGTGTATCGCGTTGTACAAGAGCTCATTAACACACCACATGACATGCTGGCTCAAATAATAATTATGAGATATCATTGCCCTCTTCTTCATCCTATTTTTATTTAAGTTTGGTGATTTTTTTTCTGCTAAAGTGATGGATGACGTTTGGCTGGTTGGTTTGTAGACAACTTAATTTCTCCAGACTGTGAAGAAGTTGAAATCCGCCCAAACGTCAGGTGTTCAGATGAATTTTCTTATAAAAACCTTCTGTTTTCGGCCATTCAAGAAGAACTGTGAACTGTTTCATATGTCGAGACTACAATAGTTTCCAGAAATTTGAAACAAAATGGATAATCCTAATCTAATCTTTGTTAATAGACAATTTGAAAGAGGGGGGGAGGGGGGGGAGGGGGGGGCTGAAGCAGCGAAGCTGTTAGAGAAATCTCTTCGCCTCCGCTTGTTCAAAACTTTAAAAAAGACGTCATCATTATTGCCGAAGATCAATGAAGTCAGAGGTTTTTTTGAACCCTACAGAGATTCTATGCCAGCCGTTTCTTAATGAGTTTCTACTAATATTGCTCTCTAAGTTATATGTGAGTAGTATCTCCCACATCCTCTATGGACATGTGTAAGCAGTCGTTGGAAGTATCTGCAACTTATACTAGACTTTCAGTCTCTCGTTCGAGCAGATCAAACCCTATCGCTCTGTGGCAAAGTAATCAACGAATATTGTATGGAAATACGAAAGCACTGATCTGATACATCAGTATGACTTCATATTCCACTTTATAAGTCAAGTAATCACTAAGTCATTAATGCGATGCCGACACGAAAATGAGCGCTTGGCACATCTCTATAGGGCGATTAATATTAGGCTTTCATCACTTTTTCTAACTTTATTTTTTGCTTTATTTATTCTGAGCAGTAGATAATATGATAAAATATAACCGCAAGAGTGCTGAGCCAAGAGCGAAACTCAGAACCTGTGTTAGCTTCATACTTACATTTACTCTTCCCAGGACTCACGTGTTATTCTCTACGTTATCAAGGCCGTCGTTGTGCCTTTCTTCGCATCACTTCCTAACGTATTTCAGCAATCAGCTGTCAGCGGGATTGATCTGGGGAGTACAAATCAGTCTAAACCCCCGTAAACTGGACCCATGATTAAAAACCAAATTACTAACTTTATTTCCTGTCCATTTCTCTTTCTTAGGCAGACTGCAACGTGAAATATAACCGCTACGCTAGAGTGCGATTATACGTGTCAAACTTGGGATCTCTGTAACTACATTCCAGCTCGCTAGATGTTTGGTTCTGAAGCGGAGTTCGGATCAAGCATTAGATTAGCTATATGATCGACTGCTTTTAAAACCTCGTAATAAGCATTCAAAATCATGTGGGGCGGGGGTCAGTGACGAGGACGCCGAAACCTCCGAAACGCCGGTGTATGGCCCTGGCGTACCAACTTCATAAGATCAGCTTTGCTAAAGCATAACTTGTTCAATCCTTCTATTCACATCCTTTACTCTAACAGAAAGAGAAATTGGGTCATCTTCATGACTAGTGTAAGCCCCAAACACTATTTGTTCCTCACTCGTGCAGTCCTTGTACATGGTGGCGGTTGCTCTGAACATGCGAAAGGCGCACTGCCACCTGAGCCCGTTTCCGTTGGTGATTGCAGATGCTGACGTGAGCTAGAAAAATTCTAGAACTTAGGCTGAGTCATCGTTCAGAAAGACGACCATATCCTCCAGAAGTCCACTGTGCAAATGCTTTGTCGATTTTTCTTCTCTTCTCTGTACTATATGTTTCGATCACATAAGTCCACCTGTCACTCTTCAATCTTCTCTATCTCGAACATGAGATGGGGTGTGAAGATCTAAGCAGTGCATCCAGATGGACACTGTGTGTGGTATGAGTGGGTGGCGTGTATGTGTATGTGCTGTGTGATGTGTGTGCGTGTGTGTGCATGTGTACATGTATGTCTATATGCGTGCGTGTGTATGTGTAGTCATTCCATAACTCATCGTTTGAGTGCCCTCCAGGCAGTGTGCGAATTTCTGACGTTAATCACGTCTCTGAGGTATAATAAAGAGCTGCTGGTGCTGTAGAACTGGAAAGGTGAGCGCAGAGCGAGGTCCGATAAAAGTCAGTGCCTTGTTTTTGAAAGCGCAAATGACGTCCATCCTGTCTCCTTCTGTTTGAGTCCTCTTTCATACTAATCTGTCATTGAACACTCAATGTACACGGACAACGTGACCCTCGTAATCAGAGGCCCATCAGTTTCGATTTGTTCATCCTCACCGCACTGGTCTCTCACGAGATAAAGTCCATTCCGATCTATGCATACTTCCTTGCTTCTCATTAATCTACGAGAACATCGTCTGTGTCTCAATTGCACTTGCAGAAAGGATGATGATCATGAAACCAGTACGAAGTTTTACATGGAATGTTTCATCAGTTCACTGATTCCAATCTGGTGACTTTATTTCTCAGTGTAACGCAATAATAAAATGCTTTGGCAAGGAGTGTCTCCTTTTTGCAAATCTCTCTCAATAAAGACGGTGAACGGTCTATGGAAAACTTTGCTTTTGTACTGCGGTTGCGATAGCAGTTAGTTGGAGCCCTTTTTATAAAGCTAGCCCACTTCTTAGTCACCATGCGCCGATGAGACTGGATCCGTTTTATTGCTATCAAGTCCCTTTTACAGTCGATTAGCGCTGTTAGAATAGTGATCGGTAGTCACAGTATACTCCAGTGAAGGGTAGTTGGTACGCCTAGCAGATTTCGAGAAAAGTTTTGTCATATGAAGAATAATCCTGTTTGCTCGACCGATTAGGTATATATTTGAAACATCATACCACCGCTAAAAGTAACTAAAAGAATTTCATCTGATCGCTAATACCCAATATCTGCCAGCATGACTGGGTTCAATGTAGAGACCGACTACCCAGGCCAGGCCGTTGACGGCTGGCGGCTGGCAGATAGATGCACTGCAGCGTAGAAAGAGTTGTGTGCATAATGGGCGTCAGTAGCTTAACGGATTGAGCCGCGCTCCCGCAAAAAGTGAAGTGCGAGTCCTAGTCCTGCCAGACGCGAAAGTTTTGCACATTACTCTACATCAGTGGGTATATGACTGAAAAATAGTCAGAAAAAAGTCAAAACAAGTGCCTTATTGGCGCAGTAAATAGCATGTGAGCATCCGGCAATGTAAACACTTGCTCGAAACGTAATCGAGATTTCAAACTTTGCTCACTTCTCAGCTCTTTGCGATTGTATTCAAACCTACTTTAACTTATCAGTTGTGATATCGAAGGATTATATTTGTACAAGTTTTGGTCTCCCACTTCAAAACTAGTTGTTTTTTTCTGCTCCCATTTTCCGTACTTTTGATCTGTGGACAGTGGAGAGGAAGTTGTCAGTCAGCACAAATTTTTTGTTACAATACATTACAAAAACAGTGACTGACGATTCGGCGCGTTCACCTTCTTCAGAGCCATTTGCTGTTCATTGTTTTAGGGTCTACCACTTATTATTGAAGACCACCCGCACCGGATCTTACATGAGCAAAATGTGCACTTTTCCATAGTATTCGCCCATGTAGAATGGTTGCTACAGGCCCTCATTAATAACTTGCAAACAGTCCAATAAAACGAGTCTAAAGAAGATGAACCCGCCGGATCGTCAATAACCATCATTGGATTGTACATGTTAGTGTACTAAATGCTGGAAAGGCGCTGCAGCTGAGTGGTTAATGGTGGATGTTGTCAAGAGGAAAGGGAAACCACAGTTCGATTTTCCTACCTAACACTGTCCTGCCAGTCAATGATCGACTACGGAGCACTTTAGCCTGGCTCCTCCGCGACTGCAAAAATTTTCCCAACTAGCATTTTACGTCATTAATGGAGTAGACGAAATCCTTCAACAGAAGTCGAAACACCATGTGAAATGCGCGAAGACTGTTATGGAGGATACTAGCGAGGAAGCGAATAGACTCTTGGCAGTGCTGAGATCCACATAGCAAAATGTGATGAAAAGTCGTGTATCATTTTGATGTGCATTTCCTACCTTACATTTTATTGCTATTAATGTTATACGTGATGTTTTCATACTCATTTTGGACTACTGAAATGATGTTAGATGTTGTAGAAGTAATTGCGGTTACAGACAGTAACTTCAAAATAAGCCTTTTAGCAGCAAAGACAACTCTTAGCATCAATAGCACATTTCGCCCTAACACTGCTAACGAACATTCATTGCAGTGGTGAATTAAGAGTTGTCGTAAATGAGACGCTAGCCTTAAATATGAGCGACTAGTGGGCGGTCACGGAGAGTTGATAACGACCAACTGAGAGCTATGATTGAAGCTAATCCTCGAGATACACGAGATGTCAGAAGCCGTATCTATTGCGTTTCGTGGACTTATGGTCTGGTTACAATGAATTCTTCAAAATTTTCGCCCCTAACCAGCTGTCTTTCCGCCTGACGTCGTATTTGAAGTGCCAGATTGGAGCTGGTTTATCAATACCAGCCTTTTACGAATCTCCGAAGCCCTTCAGCTAGTCCAGCTGATGCTATTATCAGGTTATTTTTTGAATCGACAAAAAAATAGAAAAAAATTTTCGTAATAACGTACAGTGGAACAGAGCTTTAGCTAAAGTTTCTCATAACTCCTGAAACAGAATAATTTTTTGAGTTACGAATTGGTGTTAAGTAAGACTATACCATTAAAGTCAAGGTATATTAGAAATTTTTAGAAAGTGTAAAAGTAATGGAAAACAATGTGGAAATTAGTCCAGAAAAACTTTGCAAACACCTTGACCACTTTTGGGGTTCTCTCCAGCCATGATCTGGTCCATGGAGGTGACCAATTTATTGTAAGCAGCATACGGCCCATACGAAAGGTAATCGAGATGTACAGACCACATATTCACGAAATACCACGAATCGATCAAAATTCTCACACCAATGCCTCTGCTGGTGTTGGTATAGGAGTTCAATTGAATCTAAATTACGTTTATAAGTATATCAAAAGGATACCCCAACACGAAGCTTTTCGAGATGCTGTTATTTCATTTACAAAAGCTTCCAAAACGCACTACTTTCAAGCTACCTCATGCTTGGTGATAATCGCCACATCTGGCATGTCTCTGTATCGATGGTAAATGCTTGTCCATTCATTACCTAATAAGCTTGTGAGGTTGTTTACGACGGCAGCACTCTCGACTTCCTGAAAACTGTTCGACATAATATTTACAAGAGTCTGATTGAAATTGAGATTATCACATTCCTTTCTGTAAACACGAATTTGAAACCGGCGCCATGTAAGGGTTTCTTGGAATTTGGTTGCACATTTATAAAATGCTGCCCAATTAGCGCTGACTTTTATAAGATGGTGGCAGTGGCCGAAATATCACCTAAACGTCATGTCGATTAAAGACTTCACTATGTACGCATGGAGAGCATGTGGCGCAGTGGTTAAAGGTACTCTGCGTCACACACAAATTCAAAGGTTTGATCTCGGGCTCATGGCTCAGCAGACCATTCACTCCTCCGTAGTTGGTAAATTGGTCACACTTATTCGGGAGGATAAGCAGCACTGACTCGATACAGCGCCATTGTAGTCATTGTAAAGGCCAGATATGCATTCAATCACGTCAAACGAAGTCAGAAATTGAAGACGAGTGCATGGCGCAACCCTCAGGAATTGATCAACGCCAAGAGCTTTATCCTTTATCCTTTCATGTACGCATGAAGCACAAATACATAACTGAGAAGATTTTGATGTAAGTAAGCAACGCCGCACAGGATTCTAAAACATCTTCGAAAAAAAACTTTAGAAGTAATCCGCATAAAGGTCAAAAATCCAAAAAACAAGCGTGAGAGTCCTGTGATCACGAGTGACTTAGCAGCAAACTTCAAGATACTTTTCCTCAACTGAATTAGGTGATATTTACTTATGAAGCACTCTGCGCGGTTAGACTCCGATAAATAAGTTGAAGAATTCGAAACACTAAAACTCTGAAGGTTATAAAGAAACACTTTGCTAAAAGAACCAAGATTTATATGACGTTTCCTGTTGAAGTCGGGAAAGTCTTTACTACAGATTGCCTGTCAAGTTGACCTCTCCAAGCTCTGACGCGAAAAAAACCTAAACAAAAGCCATTACTGTTTCACCATACTGTACTCAATTGGTCTCGAACTTGTCCGATAGGATAAGCAGCACTGACTCGGTTCAGCGGGAGGCCACCGCGATTCATTTTGAAGGCCACATATGCATTCAATCATCTCAAACGAAGTTAAAATTGAAGACGGAAACATGGCATATCCATCAGGGAATGAATAACGCCGAGAGTTTTATGCCTTTTATCCTTTAATGTACCCAATAGACATTAATGCTGTCCAACGTATTACGATTGGGGCATAGCACCCATCACAAGATTAGATAGTAGTTCAGAACCCGCACTTCAAAGGATTATTCTACTATCTTAGAAATTCCTTTTCTTTCTTTTTTCTCTCTGGATATTAAGCTACACCGATGATGTCCTAGAAGACCTAGTAGCCTTCAACTTTCTAAAATCCCTGTACATACTAATATAGGAGTACACGGATATTGCGCTCCAATCGCATGACTCCTCCAAACCGGCCGAAGTATAACTTTATTCTTTTTTCGCCGATACTTCCAGAGTTGGCCGGAAACCTGTGTGGAGTTATTTTGCAAAAATCAAGATGTTTAGTGCACTTTCTTTTAGAGGTTTTCTTTCCTGGTGTGTTTCACAGCACCTCCGGTGAAGAAGCTACGATTCAATATAAAATTGTAATTAGGAACGCTGTGGTAAAACGGAAGTGACAGGAAAAGTAGTTAGATTCAATGCAGTCCGTCATCTTTTTCCTCGCGTGCGTCGAAATCAATACACGCTACCACAGTAATAGTTATTGAATGAAAATTTTGAAGAGAAGAGGTGTACTTGTACCAAATATTATATACATATACTAAGACGAATAGCGATATTTTGTTCGTTTCTACTATTGTCTGTCAATGCTTATCTTTCTCACATTGATATGCATCCTACGTTTTATGTTGTCGAACGTGTCAGTACTCGACCTTACTAGAGATCACCCACTATCGTTGAATGCCAACGACCCTCAGTACAGTAAAATGATTGTAAACGTGTTAAAATCACCACCTCTGAACCGTTTGCTAAGAAAGGATCACATCACTCATGCTAATTTCAATGACCTCGTGCTAATATCAGGTACACAAACATGACTCCGTTGTTGAATTATTTGTTGTAATTTAGTAAACATAAAGATATGCAAATCCTTTTTTTGTGTCTTCTAGGTACAAAACTTCTTTTATATAACGGTTTCTTCAAGACTTTAGAGGGAGAACCGCCGCCGACGAAAAGCAAGTTTTGCGTCGCATAGTGACCCGTGTGCTCAACCTCATCTTGCAAACGCCGATCGAAAACTTCACAAAAGAGGTGAGGTGAGAGATTTCAGGAGGTTTTACTTTACCTGCCTTTCTCTCCCGACTTTGCACCTTTAGATTACCTCATGAAATTACGAAAATCAAATTACAAATTAGCTAATTTTACAAAATTATACTAAATCGTACGAGTTTTACTCACAAAGTTTTCCTCCACTTTGAAGATGACAAATTTGTGATTTTGAATGGTATTCACAAATTACACAGAAAGAAAAATAGGAAGATGTTATTGGTCATGATAGAAAATCCATTCAGTTAGACCTTGGCATGATTTTTTTTGTTTAGATTGAATATTTAGCCGGTGCACCTAATATCGATGATCAATATCTGGTGTGTAGAAAAAAAAAGGAAAAATTAATACTCATAACCGCCGACGACAATGAGTGGATTGCTTAATCCGACTTCGATCCCAAGATTCAGTATCATGCTGGCTGTTTCTATAGCCCATGAAAAGACGGATTTTCATAGAATATCATCAAAATTTAGCACACTGCAATGGCAGGTAATATTGGACAATTTTTATACAGTTATACCGACTTATGTATCGCGTGGAACTGGTGGAATAGGATATAGTGATCAAGAAAACCTGAGCCTTCTCAGGACTATGTCTATATAGATCTCCATAACCACCTTGCAGAAATATCATTACTTATGATAAAAAAACACGTAAATCATATTTCCTGATTTTGTTCAATCGAATAGCTTTTTTGAAAAGAAAAAAGCTGCTATACCTGTAAGGCTACAATATCTGGGTTTACAACGGCAATATGCCTCGCAATTTTTTGAAGTCCGTCCTTAACGAATGCTCCAGATACCCAAATGTTAAATGTCATTATACGCAGAGATCCATTGACGGGGCTAATAAATATAGAGAAGAGAAAGCCGACTAGAACTCTACGAATCATTATCTGAAAGAAGAAAATCGTCACTTGACGTGATAATGAAAGTGAAATGAAAGGGACGAAATCACAGTAAGAGCAAAGAAATGGTAAGATCTCAAAATGAAAAAGTACAAAACGCTTTCAAATCTAGATTGTTAAAGCGCTTTACTATTGTTAACAATGTTAACTGACCGCATGCCTTTAGACGTTGGTCAGCGAGCACAGAGATATGAGTGTTAAAGTGTATTCCAGTGAGACACGAAAATAAATACTTTTCTTTCTCTGTTCATTTGATTTGAACAACGACTTAGTTATTACGTGTGAAAATGTCATGTGACGTCTACTAAAAGGACTTGACAAAGTGATTTATGATAATTGAGACTTTCTCTGGAACGCTCTGGAAATAATTCAAATGAAATAATACAATTTTCAAGGTTGCGGCTGAGGCTGGTGTTCCAGACCTAATCGTTAGAACGAACGGACAACACTCACGAAATAAGGTCGTGAGAAAGCTAGACGAGGGGCAGGTGGCATGGCTTGTGACGAATGACTTGTCTTCCAAGCATAAAAAAGAGTCGATGGGCAACTCTCAATTTTTTTCGTTTGATGCAGTGGCTTTTGTTCCGTTAGAAATGATACAAATAACATGCATAACAGAGAGCGCGCGCCGCTCAGCTGCGGTTCGTAAAGGTGGAAAAGCCCAATTTGGATTCCTGGGGTTTCGAAGCGCTTACAAAGAACGAATGGAGGCTGTATTAGTACACAAGTTGAGAGTACTTCATTAATTCAAGGGTTTACATATAGTAAAGTCAATCTAAGCATAAAAATAGACTGCGATGAAAGTTAGCTGACATCTAAAAGAGATCACGTGGTAAAGAAATTTTGAATGCTAATCGTAATTCTGATTGATCTTCGGAGTAGTAAGTTAAGCTATCGAAAAGGCGAAAGAACTGTGTCCGACAGAGAAAACTGCTTTTTTAAACTGCTTGATAAGGGAGTTGACATATAATGAATTGGTCGTGAAGAAACAAATGTTAGATGTAAAGGTCATTGGTCAGAGGAAAAAAATTGGTCTTCAATCGCGAATTGAATGGTTCAAATCTAAGCCCTATTTCTGTTCCAGAATTCGATTGAACAGTCACAATTACCCAAAAAGTTTATGAAACTGTAGTTAAAGATACGATGTCCCATTTTATTTAACTCTACTCTACTTAATAGGAATTTAGAATAGTAATAACAACTGAACACTCGACCCAAATCTCATCGGCTCTCAGGATGATGCGCTCAAGCTCCAACAACACAAATTTGTAACAATTTCGTGGGTGTTTGTCAGTAGAACATCATGTTTCGTATCAAGTTAGCAGAAGTCAGGCTTTCAATGTTGAACAGATGTCGTTTAGTAACAATTACATCGCTTGCTTTTTGGATAGTATTAGATCTTCTCATAGTTTTAGCACTAGAGAAATATATTATTAAAGTCATTAAGCTCTATATAACAATTGAAAGTGAAAGTATAATTTATTCTACCAGCCATAATCGCTCCACTGTCGTCACTGCAATGTTGAGCGATTTCGCTTCGATTCCGATAATTCGGCATCGATTCCTTTATAAGTGAGGTGTATATTCCCCGGCGACGATCGCTTAAACCGAAGGGCACAACGCTAGTGATGAGACTGGAAAGGCGGAACAAACCTGTCTAATAGTGCATGAGTGCCATACCAGACATCATAGGAGGTTCAAGACATGTTATCATGTTACCAATTTTGTTAACCAGAAGTAATTGTAATTGTTCAAGAGCGCTATTCAAAGTAGTGCCATCAGCCTGAACACATTGCTATTGTTTTTCAGGCAATAAATCAATATCGCGCTCGTAAAGCTCATCATCTTTGGATTCGAAAAAAGTCGCCCAATACTCGTTCCTGCTCAGTAAGTGTTCCCACGATCGGAAGAGGTGATAATCAGACGGCAACAAGTTAGAGCTGTAAAACATATGATCCAGCAGCACCCAGCCCACTTCGGTCACCTTCCTTCTTCTCAATTTGACAACATGTAACCTTGCATTGTCCTGAAGCAGGATTAGATTGCGAAGACGTCGACGTGATAGAGGGCGATTGCAACGATCTAGGTGCTTACAGTAGCGCTCGGTGTAGGTCGTCTCGCCTGCTAGCAGTAAGTCTCAGCCGAAGTCCGGTTTTAAATATGATGAGAGTAGCTTTATTTTTTTGAGCTTGATGTTTATTGCTCTAGTGCCAAAACTTATGAGAAAACCTAATAGTCTTTGGTATAATTTTGCAGAGGTTCGTTGATATAATCTCTTATACGAATGGTTGTGCACATATGAACTGCTTGTGTTAAATATTGATCCAGAACACTTTGAATTCTCATCGACTTGTTATCACAGTTGAACGTTACAGTAGTTTAGTAAGTGATTAAATTGTGATAAAATATCACAACCCAAAATGCTGAAAAGTCAATTTTCGATCCGATCAAAAAAACACACAGCGCTTGATTTTGAAATTGATCGTAAAGATGAAACTTATTTTGCTACTCAAACGTCTCACCTTCCCAAATGTAAGCCCACTACATTTTCAATAAACTTCTTTACTTCTCGGTCAACATATTTCCTGTTTGGTAACGCCCGAAGGTATGGTATTCTCTGATAGCCGAAAGATTAACGATGGCCCACATGAACCAAAAGCCCTTTCGCACTTTGAAAGCTATCGCTTGAGTGACGTCACATCTTCTGTTGTTCTCTCTGCCATTTTCCTCGTCCAGTATTTCTCACCCTTGTCACCACAAGACAGCTCATCTGTTTCTTTTTCATAGTTTGCTCCGATGGAAGTCAAAGATTAGGTTTTTCTCGAAGGTATGAGCGCTGCACTCCAGTTAGACGTTCTGTGCTATGGCTATTCCAGCAAGCACTCCAAGCTAAAAAGCACTACAACAAGTGCTGAATGAAATAGATGGGCACACCGTTTCGATGTATGTGGGTTTTATTATTTATTGCTCTTATTATGTGGCTTCACAACAAAAATTAAACTTCTTTATTTGGCATCCATAACTTTAAGGATTTTCACAACTTACACAGTTTTTCGTGCTTTTTTGCAGTTCTTTCTCTTCTCTAACCTCTCCCACAATGATCAACGTTGTTGTTTCAGTCACAACCCACGAGGTGATTACTGTGTTAGTTAGGAGGAAGAAATTGACAGTAGTGCCGTAGCAAACAGGCAACTGTTTTGGAGATAGAGACTATTCCTTGTTCAGTAAACATACTGCTCAGTGAACTGTCGAACACTTTTATTGCAGTCGACGAATGTTACAGCACGATTTTCCGAATGTCTTTTTCCAAGTATGTCTGTGCTTTGACGTGTGTGACAGATTACATTCCAATATCTTGCTTCAAAAACTAGTTGACTTTGACCCGGTATTTCTTCCATGCTGGATAGAACCACTTTCGTGCAGAACTTGCAGAGACATCACTTGTAGTTGGCCCTATCTTAATTCGGAAGGACCCCTCAACATGATTGATCACAGGGCTACACCAATTTAATACCTTTTTGTCTGAACGTCTAGGTGGAAATGTTCAATCTGTACCACATAATCATTCTTGAGCCACGCATGTCATGTGGTCTGTTAAATGGCTGACTTATACAGCTCGATGTTTCGACCTTGACGGTCTAGTCAGTGGGCAGTTATCCTCCGTCTTTAGCCAATTCTCTCGGGGCGCTCAATCTTTTATACTAAGAGTAGGCGACCACACATTTTACACTCCATGTCCGCTGAAATTACCACCGAATGCAGTGTTGCACACACGATTACTCTTGGGTGGTATCATTAGTATATCATACTTTTCTTTTGAGTGCTTTCTTAAGACCACAGCTCAAATTTCAATATGCCAGATAATCATTTTTGAGCCACGCATGTTGAATGGGAGACCGTCAAGGTCGAAACACGTGTATCGGGCTCTATCAGTCAGCCCATTTAATGAACCACAAGACATGCGTGGCTCAGAAATGATTATATGGCATATTGAAATTTGTTCAATCTATGTCTGAGTGGAGACATTTGCAGTGTAATACCAAAGGGCGACCTTCATTGGTAGGTGTTATTGTCAAAACAGAAAAGTCCGTAAAACAAGTGCAGCTTGCATATCTGTAACGTGCAACTGACATCCATTAGTCATCTCCGAAGATTCTCGATATAGTCGAGTACCTGACGCATCATTTAGGGATTGCTCGACGTCGAGAGCTTCATCCTTTTTTCAACTTCACTTCAAACACTTTTCTACTACTGCTCTCAAACAAGCGTTACTCTATACATGCCGGCCAGTATAGCAAGACGGTCAGATCTTGACAGAGTAAGACGGCCAATCGGCATCGCCAATGAACAGACTGTGGAAAAGTACTGGTAGTTTGAGTTGAGCCCGGTCGATGAGATTGTTTATGACTTGGGTCCATTCTATAACATATTTGACTAATCTACAGCACTTTACGCAGCAGAGATTTTAAGTTGCACCAAATCCATTGGGCTGGGTCTTACAAAAGTTTCTATTCTAAGCATTTATTATATCAACTTTCGAAGAGGGTGCGTTGCTTTGAAGAAAACGAGATTATTTACTAGGTCATGACTACGTGAATGTTCTATTGATGGTTTTGTGAAGTCTCATCGAAAGTGCAACGGTTCAAGTGATTCTTCATAAGGTTGGCAACAAAGCGTTGACGGATAGTTGTCTCATATCACTATTTCCAGAGGAAAAGTTGATCAAAAGTGGCGCATTCTGTGGAACCTGTTGATGGAAAGCAATCTTCACTGATATGCAAACGAAAAGTTTTCTTAACATTTATTCGATTATTTTTCTGATTGTACAACACTTCAGAACCTTGTAATTTTTAGTATTTCACATCCAAGATACGTATTGCCACTGAAGCCGTTCAATTGTTTTCAAATTTCTGTAATTTAGATAAGTGAACCAGCTTGTTAATGAAAACTACATAATTATTCTGTCACTGAATTCAAATATTAAAAATTTTTGTGCTTTCCTTATATCAATGAAGCAAAGAGTTGGTAAGCGCTCAGTAATTATGAATAAGTAATACATAACCAGAGTACTGAAATATCGGCAATGTATTTTCTCGACAATGAAAACAGATATAGTGAAAGATTGCCATTATTTAAATACCAGATATTATGGTTGAAAAACCGAGAGAAGTTGTTAAAAAATATATAGGTGGGGGAAAAAGTTTCGCTATGCATAAACTTACTAATGGAATAATTTTTGTCGTAAAATCACAATACTCTTTGATTCTCAAACGGCGAGAAAATGCTTGTGCTGAGCACAAAGGAACATTTTAATACGGCCCTAGGCTCCTAATGGAGCAACCAGAACTCAGTCTAGGTAGGAGAAGAGACGGAACTCCTAAAGTCGAAGCCGAACTGGAAAGCACAATCGTGATTATCGTATACTATGCAAAGAGAGAGGATATTTGATGATTTTTCAAACAAAGATCTTACTAGTGCACTTTCAAATGCCAAAAGATGTCTTTTTTGAGATTTTGAAAAAAAATCAAGCTCCTAAGCAGAAGAGGCCGCTGTAGTATATCCAGAGCAGATTGCTGTTGAATCTTATCAACACCTAATACTAATATACATGTTGATACTATACACAAGGATGGCCTAGCGCAGTGGTTAATGATGCGGCCTATTACAGAGGAAGTGATACGCGAGGTCATGCTTCAGTCCTCTCATCCAGCACACTTTTGTATCAAATCAATTGAGCGCCCAAGAAACACCTGGTTTGGCTATTTCCCAAAACTGCAATGAAATTCGTTTTTCACCAACATTTTACGACATTCGGAGACGAAATTCACAAGCAGCACGCGAAGCGATACGTGAAATATAAGGAGACCCTTGTGGAGGATAAATGCGAGGTGAAGAATCGAACTTAAGAAGTACTGAAATCGGCACAGTAAGTTGTGATAAAGGTTCATGTAAATAAATAATAACGAGCAATATTATGAATGATTATGACAAAGCTATATCTATGACTAAAATTTTTCCCAACTCCATTTTATTATGAAGACAGACGATGACGATTCTGGGTGAAAAAGGCATATTTTGACCTATTCTTGAAATGGTTTACTTCTCGTCTCAGTTGTTGAGAAGCAAAAAAATGTCTTCATGAAATCGATCGGTAATGCAATTAAATGCAAGTTTTCCATTGCCAAGCTTTTCCACAGCATCATAATACAATGTCTGCCAACACAAGTGGGTTCAATGCCGATAGCGGATGCCCCGCCAGATCGTCGACGGTTGGCTGTTGGCAGACAACGCGTTATAGCGTAGATAAGAGTGCACTGCACAATGAGCGTCGGTAGTGCAACGGTTAGCATACGCTACCGGAAAGAGTGAGATCTGGGTTCGAATCCCGGCTAACGCAAACGTTTTTGCACAGCACTCCACATATTGAGCATCATAATAGTTGTTTATCGTTTAGTATCAATTCCTTGGAAATTTACCACTGTAAAAACTGCGTTTAACGTGACAGCACTCTCGAAAGACTAAAAACAATGAAACATGTAGAGCTTATCTCATTTCGTACCAACCACAGCAACGTGGAAAAGGCCACAGTTCTTGAAATTGTTGAGATGTTGAAGTTATCAGAACATCACTGATTCTGACTGAAGACGAAACATTCGTTTTCTCTGTGTACAATCCGTACAATAAACTCTCTTAGCAAAACTAGGTCCCACGCATCTGTTAGTCTGCACATTACATCAGATTTAACACAAAATGTTACCCGACTAACTGTTAACAACCGCTGTTCTCAGAAAAAAAAGTCCCTGTACAATAAAACAGTCAGAAGGCTCAATGTTGTTCTGCACTCATCCACCCTTGATTTTGATTCTTATGATATTACTACATATTGTGAACCAGTCGCTCAACTTGCTGCGCCTTGTTGTCATAAAGTCAGCATTGTTATCAGTTATTCACCAACATCAGCAGCTGGTGATTTGAAGTGAAAAGTATACTGAAAACCATGAAAATGAAATATTTGCGATGTTTGGTATTTTTAGTGCACTTTTCGCAGTGTTATGACTATTCATATATTCCTAGGAGATTTTTAGTGGTGAGCGAGAGCACGACCTCAGCCGGGAATCGAACCCGCGTTCCAATCTATCAGAGGACGCGTGCCCTACGACTACACCACCGAGGCACATTTGCCCGACCACTAGTTCTTCAATCTTTCTGTTTTATGTTAGCGGTCTATGTGGCGAAGTGGTAGAGCACGCGCCCTCGGAGAGGATGAAACGCGGGTTCGATTCCCTCCTGAGGCCATGTTTTTTCTCACCATTCCATTCTCTCAAGAATATATGGAATATTCGCGGCGAAGATTTTATTAAAATAATTTCTAAGACTTTTCTGTTAACCTCCCCAATTCGAACTTTTGAAAAAAACGCGTTTTTTGGTTGCTTTCAAGGTTTATAGTCATTCGATAGCTTAAATGTCGAAATCTTTCAAAATGTGTTTTATTTCTAAACAATCTCTTTGGCACGCTGTGATAGCCAAAAACAGAGCCATATTTTTTTAATCAAATAGTTTTCGCTGAACAGAAGGTTTCCTTTAGAGTTTTAGTAACCAATTGATAGCTGCGCGAAACTCAGCATTCCTTTCGCTGCTACAAAGCAAGAAAAAGTCTTTTTTTTAGAGAGCAATCGCGTGGTCTCTAAAAGTCTAATGGAGAAACTTTGCTCAGCGAGAAATATTTGGATAAGTAACATAATTTTATAGATGTGGATAACGGAAGTAATACAAGCTTTCGAAACTCAATTTTCTTTTGGTTATTACAGAGTAACAAAAAATCCTTTTAGTAACCAAATAAATCATTGGAATTGTCGAAAATTAATTTATCGAATGGCTTTTGGAAGTCTATAGAAATCTTTACATTTGATGAGAAATGTTCACATGAGAAACGTAATTTTATTTTCGCTGATACCGCACTACAGAGAGGCTATTTTAAAACAAAGTACATTTTTAAAATTTGCAAATTTTAAGCTATCAAATGATTCTTAGAAAAAAAAACTAGAAAATGCGCTTTTTTCCGAAAAGCCGAAGTTTCGGCGCAAAGCAGAAAAATAGTAATTTCTATCAAAAACAACCGAAGAAGCGAAAACAACAGGATTAGAATAGGAAGATTTCAAATCAAAGATAGGATTAAACATACTCATTATATATCGAAAGAAATCTCACTGTTTCAAAACAGCTTTTTAAACGAGCAATTGAGAATTTGATATATATAGTACAGTGAATCCCAAGAGGTTATTTGAACGTACTGTTATCAGGACGTAAAGGCTAAACTAAAAAAGTAGTTGACGAGAAGACAGAGGAGAGTTGGTTATTTTTACTAAGCTGAGATATGCACTTTATCCAGCAGGAACGTGGAAATGTCGGAGTGGTTGGTGATACAGTCCTTCAAAGAGCATACAAAAGTCCGGTTTTCATTTGACCTTGGCATGAACCTTGGAAAACATCTACGAACTGCCCTGTTTTACAAATAAAATACTACTCCTTTCAAATTCGGTGGCTTACGTTTCGGGTTGTCTTTTTCACAGTCTAGGCGGTGTACTCTACCAGTCATACTCAATCACTCGATTAATATTTTCGTTATTTCGATAACAATTCATGAAAAAAAACATCTAAATGTCCACCTATGACATACAATCCACAATTCAGCTGCCTACATAGAAGAAGTCACAGGTGACTTGTTACACACGATGAAAATAAATCTTACTCAGACTATAAAGCTAGTCTGAGATTAAGTTCCATTTGATTTGTTATGCCCAGACGTTCTCTTCCTCTGTCATTACTGGCCTTCTAGGATCTATCCGAAAAACTCAATGGTTTTCCTTCTCAGTATTGCTCTCATACCCTAAGATTCTCTATATGACCCCTCACCACCCCCCCCACCCCCCCCCCCCCCCCCCCACCCGCTTCCCCCAAAGTCGTCACCTTCATGTCTTTTTGTCCTATTTACACCCAAAAAAATATTTGTGCGAGTTCTCGACTCTCCATCTGAGTATTCTCATTCCTGAACACAAGGTGGTCTACCCTTTTTGACTATTTATTCATCAGCACGTGCCTTACAAGAGATCTGTTATATTGTATCTGAGTCCATGCAGTGCGTCTCGAACATTGGTAAATGATACCTCTACCTCCTTTTCGTAGAACATTCTTCATATAACAATAAGTGATGGTGAAGTCACTCAATACTCCGTTTTTTTTTCTCAAAACGAAGTTTTTTTATTTGCTCAACCACCGATGAGAAAAAATTCATCTAGAACTATCTCACGAACGAAAACATCGTATGTGCCATAGTCAGGAGCTATAAACTCAAAGTACATTCGGATACCTAACAGCAACAGATGTGGAAAATTTGTGGTAATTCGTCGTGAATTGAATGCTGAAATAGCAGAAAAGCATCCTCAAGGTGTTCATACCGAAAACTGAATATAGAACGGGTCCAAATGGCAAATACAGGTGGTTCACAACAAACAGTCTTCGTCAATTTGACAATAATTCACCAGCTTGCCTCGTCTTGGATTTTTTGAATCTCCCAACACACCTCTTATCATACGTCTACATGATCATACGTCTACTGACCCATTAACCATTAAAATATGACCAAAAAACCTGCTGTGCGGGCCTGCAGGCGAAAATGACAACATAATTTCTGAGCCTCATATTGTCAGTTTATGCCAGCCCACCCTTTCATACCAAATTTCTCCTAAAACACCCAAGTCATGCGCAGCCAAACACATGCATGTAATAGAGTCATTCGATGTTACCTCCCCGTACACGAACATTTCAAATGATGTCGCTACGCAAGACATCCATGAGCTGATAACAGAAAATCAAGAACAGCTAAATTGTATGGCTTGGCGACTCAGTAGCTCATCACTCTGCAAGGAAATGTCTGGTCTGTTCAATCGCTAGGGGTCGAGATTGCCATTACCATTTACTCATATTGGAGGGCTCGCAAGGCCATTATGACTAATGTCGAAGCTCCAGTTCTCACTCGTGTACCACTAATTTGCAGTTGTACATAAATGGTTACTGTGTTGCCTGTTCTACGCAGAGAAGACGAAAAAATTCTTTGACTTATTCAATGAACAGCCAGAATATATGAAATTCACGCAGAAAAACTGAAAGAGAATTGGCTTCCATTTTGAACGTTCAAATGCAGCACTCCGAAGGTGGCTACACTACGAAATGGTGTCAAAAAGCGGCCAATAATAACATGTTGGCATATTTCTTTTCTGCTCATTCCTTGCACACAGAAATTCACTTGTTCGAGGCTGAATCGAGCAGCAACAGGTGCTTGCAAGGTAGAGGGGAGACTAAGGAATCACAACTACAAAGACCATCACATTGCTATAAAAAAACAGATACTGTCATTAGGGTGTGAAGGAGAAATAAGTCTCATAATCAAAGCAATAGTAGATCAAACCCAAATGAAAATATAGCGTTAAAACTACATCACGTAATAAACAAAGTAAGTAGCGTGATTAAAAGACCTCTCGAAAATAATGATCTGGAAATCTTTGTATAAATTGTACAAGGTCCATATAACACGTGGCGTCGCTAATTGGTTCGGAACCGTCTTTACAACCGTTTGGGTGATAAGTGACTACGTGATATGTCCTGATAGTGTAAAGGGAGACCGCGGAAGTTTCGGTCAGTATACTCGATCTCTGGTATCACTTGCAGTGACGAACACATAGGCAAATCACTTAGACCACTCTGTGTTCATACAAGAGAACACCTAGCTGGGTGAAAAGTCGTTAAAGTTCCCTTTAGGTGTAATAAAGCAGAGATACATGACGGTAACAACATTGAGATGGTAATGAGAATCACGGGATATAAGTCAAAAAATCGGCATGAGAGACGCTTGCGCTTTTTGGATAAAGTTCAAAAGTTGGGATATAACAGAAGGGAAAAGTGTCCGGCTAAAACAAACAATTTAACACTTTATCCTAATTTGGTTTTTTAGTCTGAGTAAAGATTCATTTTCCATAGTGTGTAACAATTTGCCAGTGACCTCTCATAAATAAGTAAACTGTGGATTCAATCTGTATGTGACTTGCTTTCTTTTACTGAGACTGCCACCAAATATAGGAAATATTGAACGAATGATCGAGTATGGTTGATATAATACGTAGTCCAGGCTGCGGGGAAGGCGAATTTGCCAAAACATTGGCCAACAAAACTGAAAGGAGAGATAGTAATCTCGCGCAAGTTTTATTTAGAAAAAAAAGGACTCGTAAGACATTGCTATTACTATAAGCAACCTTACATTTAAATACAGTTAAATAAACAAAACTTTTGAATTGAAATGCTCACTCCAACAGTATTCAATGCTGTTCATGAAGAAGAAATCAAATCGTAGTGAAAAGGACACGCGAAATGCTGAAACATGATTGAGCCGATGAATGCAAGGAAACAAATCGAATGCAAGAAATGCTAAGATCTGCTCAACACCTGTCATAATACGTTATGTATGTGATCACAACGAAACCAAAGGACTAATCGTCGCATATGAAAATGTACAATGGAGCTTTATAACAAAGTAGAAGTGATTCTCGACTCTGCAAATTTTTAGTCTCCACTAGCATTGTTTCCACTTATGCCTCGTTGATGACATAAGGAGAAGGAAAAAGATTAAAAAAGCTTTGAGTCAGTTGAAGTCAAGGTGAGGATATTTGCCGTTGAATGGAACCCTTCACACTAATATCTGTCACGTGGTCGATCTTGCTTCTCACTGAATCACAGCTTTCATATTGGGAACAGAGATTACGATTTTTTTTAGCAAAAGGAGATGAGCTGCGGAGTGCATACTGATATCGCAAAAAGAGCCAACCACCAATGATTAACTTCTCCGAAAACACTCAAGTGTAGGCACAACTTTGAACTTTCAGCACGCACTTATGACAGTGAGAGTCGTGACTTTGTTGAGAGAAAACTCCTGATCGCATTTCTTGAACCATCGCAAAGCGTTTGCTAACAAGATAATTTTGACGGTTGATTCTATACAAAACTGAAAGTATAACGATTACTGCTTCCGCTGGCTTCCATTTAGTGTTTTTGTCATTATCATCAACAATACAAACAATGCAGACGCAGCACAGAAAGATAGAACGAGACAGATACGAGCATCAATTTAGAAGGGCAAAAATTTTGGGAAGGAAACTATGGAGAAATTTTTAATGTGGAGGGGGGTGGAACAACTTAATAGTTCATATGAGAAGAGTTTACGGGTCTGCGATATCTCATATTGTGACATGAGAGCAATGCAGATTTGCCCCGTTCCACTGCGATGCCAAAAACATTGTTGAACTTTCTGCTGATAAATCCTATCGCATATGTTCCGCTTAGCAAAAAATATGGGACAAAAGTCTTGAAACATTGCTTTTTCTTACTTTCGTTCGTTGCCTGTTCCTCTTCCATGGCAGGTATGTGATATACAATTACAACAACGCTAAGATATGAGCAAAACTCGGAGAAAATCATTTGTCTCGAATCCAGGATTAGGAGCCATCAGGGAATCGATTGAAGTAAACAGTAGTGGTGTGCAAAAATGTTTACGTCAGGCGTGATTTGAACGCAGATCTTCCTCTTTCCGGGAGCATTGTTGAACCACTGCACCACCGACGCTCGTTTTGCACTCCACTCTTTCTACGCTACCATGCGTTATCTGTCAACAGCCAACCGTCGACGGCGTGGCGAGGCAGTCGGCGATCAAATAAAGATATTTCCGATTGATTATTGCAAACAGTAGTAATAGAGTGTTTATTTAGCATCCATCTACGAGACCTGTTGTCACAGTTCAGCGGACGGGCCACAGCACTTATATTATCTTTGCATCCTCATACTCGACCTTCACGAAGATCCTCAAACACTTTACATGCTTTCGACTTCTGCTTGAGTACTTCTTCATCCCCCAAATGTTATAACTCTCCTCGAAATCTTGGAGGTAGCCTAGTTATGACGATCGTAGGAGTTCAGACGATTGATTATAAGAGAGTATTGAGGTAGGAAATTGAACCATTGCATTGCTCATCACCTCTACTCCTACTATCTGCTTTATTACCTACTACGCCACCCTGCTTCTTAATAATAGCAATATCAGTATAGCAAACCTCCCAAGGGAGTTTTGCTATGTTTTCGGGAATTACATGATAATTTAGGTAACGCAGATGGTCCACGACCATAGAGAGCAAGTGGTACCGCACAGGTTCAAGGACCTTAGACAGAAAGTGGTCCAAGTGGTGAGGGCGGCACCCAGCTGACACCAGCCTCAACAGGCAGTTCGATCGACGGGCATCATCCGAACGGTCGTCTGACCTCACCCGGACTAGCTTACCTCAGTTCATTGTCGACTTATTATTGCTCTCTCCACATAGTCTCGTTATGATGTAGCTAAATGCTATCATAAGGTTGAGTTCATACAACTGTCAGATGAACTCAATAGAATTGTGAGCGGAACATATCACTATCGTGGCGGAGCGAACTCACTTAGGCTACGCTCGGCCCACCACCGCGGTCAAGGGATTCTGCCCATACATAATTAGTAGTGACCCCACTACTAACACTATATACTCACCCACTGGATCCCGCCGCCGGTGTTTTTACTTGAGGGCGAACATAGCAACCCCAAACGGGCTCCGCCGCCTAGTCATGTTCCTTTAAATGTTAATAATTGAATGTGATTGATGAGATGTATCGTCACGCGACGATACATCTTATCAATCACATTCACTTATTAACATTATCGTCACAAGACGAAACCTTACATTCACAGACATATGTTCACATAACGATACGTCGCAATCGTCATATATTATTCTTATGTTATTATTGCAGTAATGTATGTATATTATAGGTTGTTTTGTGGTACCACTTCATTGTTCGGTTTCACCACATTGTTTGGTACAACACCATTGTTTGGTATAACCCATATAAAGGATTTGAACTTTGTGCTCTTGTCGGTTACAAGAGACAAGTTGGCAGAAGACACGGTCATACAGACTAAAGTTCAGCCCGTAGCAACTTGGAAGTGAAACCAGCCAATTCAAAGGGGAAAAGTTGTCGCAACCCGGAAGCTCGACGCGTGCAGTATAAAGGTCAGTGCGCCGCTAAGGACAATCTAAAAATAATGAGATATCGACCGGGTCGCTGCCTGAGACAAATCCAGGGACCACACAGCAAAAACCACTGAACCTCCACCACAATCAGTAAAAAATAACAATAACTGATAGTAGTAATGGGGATGATTGCCTGCGACACTTCTGTTTTTCACATAAATATCGACTCGAGATCACACGTAGCTTCAGCTGTCACTCAACTTCCATTAGCGTAAACTCGTCAAAAAAGCTGCCCACAGTCGTTTTATTCGCACAAGTAATCAATTGAGTGGCTCATTGATAATTAATGATCGCTCTCCTGAATCGCGGAACTCAAAAATTAGTCTATTCGGAATGAGGCGTACTATGCAATGAGCGGATCGCGTCTCCTTTTTCCTATCAACCATAGATCTTCTACTGCTCCTTAATCTTTTCCTATTTCAAATTAGTGCAGATCCATTGCACCAACATACTTCCAGCCCTCAATTCAATCAAGTATAAGTTTGAATGTTAAGAACTATTCGAACCAGTTTACAATCTTGTTTTCGCAATGTTATTGAACAGTGAAGATTGAAATCACTCATTTGCACTACTTGTAATGATTTACTGTGATGTGATGTGTGTGATGATGATGATGATGTGATGATGAATGATGTAATGCACTTTTACTGTAATGATTTGGGTTGCGAGTAGACCACTAGTAGCAATGCCTTTAAACGTGCAGAAGACTCTAATTCGACCGCATTTCCTCGGTGTTAGAACATTGTTACGTTTTTTTGAGCAGATCTTGCTCGTTCCAATGCATTAAATTGACAAATGCTTGCATTATTGATTCGGTAACGATTGAGTGTTCAAAACGAGGACGAACGAAGGTGACGAGCGACTCAAATTATCGGCTCTAAAGAAGAGGAAACGAGTTGAAACGTCAGCCAATCAAATGTTCTTGTTAACACCTCATGCTACAGGCTTAATCAAAAAAGACAATATGTATGATTGATTGCTCATGCCGATGTTGGAGTCTCGATCAACATTCAAGATCTCAGTGGCGATAGAGTGGTTATTGATGCAAGCCATCCGAAAATAAAGTGTTCGTTTAGTCCCTCTCCCAACATTGTCTTGCAGTCACACGTATCTCCTTCGCCAAGATGTATTTTAAAGGGCACGTAGATTCAACTTAGCCTCAAGCAGCAGTCAAAAGAACACACATCATGTTCGGAGAGCATTTTGACGATGAATGCAAGGAAACGAATCGAATGCTGGAAGTGTTGACACCTGCTCAGTAAAATGTGATGACTGGCTAAGTAAAATATTAAAGAAAGTATCACGTTGTTGAAAAAGTGAATGCAGTTTATGCATAGCTGGCATGCACCGTTTGATCTTGTAATGTATTCTTTAATGGATGTGGTATGTTACCTTGGGGGTACCATGGACAAATGGTTGTGATGCACGTCGCAGTGAGCGCAGAGCCGAGCTCCACCTCCCAATCCTCCTTGGCAGTGAAGAACAACACCCCATGATACGCCACGGCCAGGCTATCCTCGAGATCGCAAGGCGACTCGCTCACCAGTATTCTACGGCGTTCAAAAAGAAAAGCGAACAACGAAGTGAATGTTAGAAGTTTTGCACAGTAAAAAAAACACTGTGAAGGCGAGCAATGAAGCATCTTAAGTATGATATCCAAAATGTAAGTAAATACGGTTTATACATTGTTGGCATGCGCCGTTTGATGATAGAATGTATTCTTAAATGAATGTGGCTATGTTTTACATCATCTGAATGCCCCTAGCCCCATGTCTCCTTGCTAAAGACGTATTTTTTGTTGCTCATGTTAAATTCATTTTTCCTAATGGAAAGAATATTGTTTGATGCGAAAGTAAGTGGAGTTTCAGAAGCAATCATCGAAGCTTATCCTTCAAGGACTATAAAAGATGCTTCAACGGCTTTAAATCGCAATTACTTTTGCGCCAATCTAATAACTGTCGGCAGCGCAGTTTAAAATCATGTAAAAACACAAAGAAATCATGAATCTATGCAAGCTCAGAATGTCAACGTTTTCTCGAGCACCAAATTGAAGTCGTTGTCATTTTTCAGTCTTTAGTTTCTTATTAAGTTTATTTCGTAAAGGTCTAGTTGCTTCTAACTAATAGCTGTGCCAAACACTCAGCTGCGAGATTTTTCGTGTTTTTTTAAAGCTTGAAAACGGTATCAAAAATGGTACTCTAGCGATATTCACAGATTTTCTGAGCCGCTCCAACTTCGACAACAATTTCATACAATTTTGAATTACCAATATTCAACGAGACAGTTTTATTGAACTTCCAAGAGTAAAAGTGTATACGGAATACCTTAACAAACTAGTTTGACAGTTTTCAATATGAAGACACTCGAATTTGTCATTAAGTAGAAAAGCTTCAACGATAATCAAAATACAAACTGGTTCTTGCAAAGTGTCCTACACCATTTTTTTTCACTGTCGTTTCAAGCAAATGCTAGACTTTCTAAGCAGCTGTCTACAGCACAAAAAAAAATTCGAATCATCTGGTACCGTCATTGAAAATGAAAGACACCTGATAAAGACTAACCTGCGTGACTAGTTTATGAGTTAAAATGACGAATATATAGCGGCAACGAGTAGATCAATTGTGTCCACATAAAAGAACACCTATATTACAGGTCGATTAGTCGGGCAAGTGCTCTTTGGGTGCGCATAAAACAGAACAGCACAGCTGTGAGGATCCTCGGGTGGTAGAAGAAATCCTGTGACAAGAATTAAAAACGATGGCTTGGAGAACCTATAAGGCCTTCTCGATAAACTGGAAAAGTCCAAAAATGAATGAAAGGGAGAGTGCCTTAAAACATAACAAATAATATGGCGCTTTATCTCAGATTCATTCGTCACACCATACCGGAGACCTCTCCCATTTAAGTGTTTTTGCTATTGGTTTCCATATAATAGCTAGACTATTAAATTGATTTTGCATTGGGTTTTTACCACATACGCAATAGATCAACCGGGTAATTAGATGTGGTACGATATAGTACGTCTAGGCTCTGACAAAAGGGAAATCGTTAAACAGATAGCTAACGAATTCAAAAAGAGGAACAGCAACCACGTGCAAGTTTATTTTTTGAATGAAAGAGCAGTTCGGAGAAGACTTCTTAACACCCATTCCAAGGTTTAGAGAGCTCGGAACTGGAAACACTGGGACCGATGCTTACTCTAACTTCCATTTAGTGTATGAAAGTATTATTCGATAACCCAGGTATGTTAAGCTGGATAGAAGAATCAATTTATAAGAGAAATTTCGAAAGAAATATTGTTGCAGGAGATTCTAGCAGCTAGTTATTTTGTGAAGCGTTTACAGTTCACAGCAGCTCATGTTTTTATGAAAAGCGTGAAAAGAATGACAGCTTCAGAGCGCAGATTTTCTGATTTCTTACGAGTACTATCACATATGCCCTGATTGAAACTCAAAAAGCTTATCATACAAGTGTAATCGATTAGTCGAAGTTCAACTGAAGATTGCATTATTGTTTGCTGGTCTGTCTATCAGAAATCCCACTAGAACTGCTTGATCAAAAGTCTGAATGAAACTACTGAAAAATTCATGTCAACTTTGCAGTGTGAGATAGTCGGTCAATGCATGTGATGTCCACCGAGATATTACTTTGCGGTGACCTATTTCACTTTGATGGCTAACGAAAGAGTGACGACAGCACTCCAGTGTCTTGGGCATTTATCCTAAGTTCCCTACAGTATGAACTGCATCTAAATCATACGGAGTCAAGCTATCACTTCATCTCTGCTCTTCGGCTTATAATAGAGCGTGCTTACCGAGTTCTTTTCAGTTAGGGAACACAGAAAAAGAACCGACCCTTTTCGCTAGATGAAAACTTTCCGTTACCCTTTTGTTAATTATTTCAAAGCATAAATTTCTGGCTACTGCGCTGCTACCGTTTTTTTTGGAACAGATTTTTGTCATGCTGTAGCGAAAAAATAAAACATTTGTGTTTCTATGTAAAACGCGGAACGATAATGAAAACGCGCGGTCGGTTTAAAATAAAATTTTATATGCTGCAGCGTTATGTAGCGGTATTTCAGAAAACGCTCATGTACTCAATAACTAGAAATTCAAACTTTTGAGCGATTACTAGCTCTTAGAGAAAATTACTTGTTCAGTGAGAATGCTCGTTTCTCCATCCTGTTCCGTCATCCAGAAAAGAGTTCTCATTGCAGCTGCACATTCCCTTGCCTCGTCAGTCATTTTTTAAACTGTTGCTCGCTTCTAGTGCTTTTACTGCATTTTTTGCAGTGTTATGGTGTTTCATATATACCTAAGACAATTGAGTGGTGAGCAAAAATACGACCTCAGCCGGGAGTCGAACTCGTGTTCCAACCATACCGGGGACAGCTAACATACAGATGTTAAAAAATGAGTGGTGGCGCGAATGTACCTCGGTAGTGTAGTGGTGGCACGCGCCCCCGGTGTGGTGGAAACGCGGGTTTGACTCCCGTCCGAATTGGTGTTTTTGCTCACCACTCAGTTCTCTTAGTTATATGTGTCTCACTTATACTGGTAATGTGTTCAAAAGTCTCTGATAGATTTTATGAGACAATGATGAAGCCTGTAATTTTTTCATAAATAAGAATTGATCATGAACTTCGCTCATTGCAAGAATGCGACCATAGGTTTTGCTCGGGACTATTTTTCGTTTTTTCTTTTTCTAGCAGTTTGAATCTTTGAGAATATTCTTTACAGTTTCTTTTTTGTGTTTTTGGTAAAGAAAAGAAACAATCAAGTCTTTTCGAATTGGAATACCATAATTGAATTTGAAATCTTTGAAATAGTGGGTGCTGCGCTTTTCTTGCTGAAGATAAATTACAAATCACTTGCTGAGGGCGACTCATCTGCATCATACTTTTTGCCTTCCAGCAACTTGATTGTAGGCCTTTGTTTGAGATGATTTCAATGCATTTTGCATATCTGCACTCCTGATTATGTACCACGGAATAAAAACCATTTATGCAAAAATTGGTGATAAGTCAACACAACAGGTACAAGAGAATTTTTCCTTCGTTCTCTGACGGTGAGACAACAAGTCACGTTCCACTTAATCACTCATCTCGCTTATCATCTGCCATATGGATACATCCCCAGACAAGCATTGGTTGAAGGTTCCGAGCATAGAAAAGATCTATGGTCGTCAGCCCGATGTCAGCAAAAGCAAGATAGTAAGGAAAAAGAGCAAGCAGCTCAGTTGCTTTTGTCAACATATTCATTCCATCTGACAAATTTGGACGCTATAACAGATTTTAGCCTTAACAGAAATGAAGCACCTAACTATATCTTTATAGAATTGCGCAAACCTATCACAAACAAGTTCCTCATCTTTCTGAATGCCTTTTTCTGGAAACAACAAGTTCCTCAAAATTTCTTCTTAGCCAGAGAATATACAAGGTTTTCATATGCCAGTTGGCTGAGATTGCTATCGGAAGTCATGTGTGAAAAAATGTCACCGCCAAAAAGATTGAGACATATGATAATATTGAAACGTGACGATGCGCTAGGGAGCTGTCTCTCATTTCCAGTCGGTTGTAATTTGCGATATGGTGTCCTTTCGCGGTTACCTCCTACTATTTTTCCTAACTTTCTCCGACTTTGATGAAATAAATTCCCTACCATTCGACCGTTTTTTATAGGTCTTGCTCAAACAAAAATATTCTGATAAGGGTATGACATGTTTTGAGCTAATAAGGTCCAAGAGCTATACGGGCACCTGTCTCATCCTAGCGTGACTCATCGATGGCACCTTCCTCGATTCAGCCGATCCCTTCAGGCTATACTTCCTTAGGAAGGATTCGACACCAAGCAATAAATCACCGCAAGTCAGATGATGGAATTATCTAACGTTGTAATTAGCGGCAGTCGAGCTTGTGACTCAATGGCTCAAGGCATGTTATATCCTTATCAGATTATCATAAATTCCTTAGTCATGCCATGTTTTTTTCTTGTAAAAAACTATTACCAACTTTCAAAGTCTTCTGGAAAGATTTCGAATTCCTCATTTTTTCAAAAGTAATTTTTGTCCTCTTCCGCTTTGAAATCTTTAATGCGATCCTTTCCTTTGCGCTTTTTTGAAGATTTTTAGTGGTTAATCAATAGTTCCCAAGACCGACTACCTATTAACCTCGGCATGCCTCAGTAATTCCTAGTTTTCTTCTTTGACACGTGAAGATAGATCTTTCTCTTCTTTTAGAGATAAGATTAATGTAACATATCGTGTTTCGTTAGAAGGAGAAAACTAGGTCAATCGGCAGCTCAAATCTCTGTATCTTAGTACTGAAGTTGGCTTCCGAAGACCATCTTAGTGTGCTGTAGTAGCGAAAATAAGTGAAAATAATGATCAGTTTCACACACGGTGCGCAGTTCTTGCTTAGCTAAGGTTTGCGATTCACTGTGAGGATGAAATTTCGCAACATTCGCAGCAAACGACGTCAAGACGGTTAGCGTTCGTCTTTTTGCAAACTTTTGGCAGTTATTTAATTATATGAATTCATTCAGATTATTCTAGAGATAAGTTTGGTTTTTGGAAAGTTCTCCATAGAGTGGCGGAATAGCAAAAAGTTCAGGTTTGCACTCCTGGACATAGGTTGCTTATGCTTAGGCTTAATGGCTGGCTTACCTGGCATTATGGTGTGAAAGAATAGCCTAAGTCCATAGGATGATAGAGCAAAGATTTTTCTCATAATTTTGTAAGGAAAACCTAGAAATTTCTACGAACTGGACATTTTTTATATGAATAATTAAAATACGCGGGAGAAAGTGGACTATGTATGAAATTCTAATTCATTCTCGCTGCTACAGCCTACTAAAAAGGTCATTTCAGATAATGTCAATGAGACCACAATGTCGAAGTCATAAAGATCTAAACTATCGAATGACTGCAAACGTTATAACAGAACACCACCGTAATTCCTGCATGAATTCTGTACTTTCGAGATTTTCGCATTTTCTATACTCAAAAGAAAATGCGCTTTTAGCAGTTCAGCATTTTATTCGATCCGTCATCACGCTGCTTTTTTCACCGTGCGGATCTCAGTACTTCTAACCATTAGTTTTTCGTCTTCTTTTCGAGCGCCTAGACTACTGGTTGAGCGAGTCTCCTTGCAATTTCGAGGATAGCCCTGCTGTGCCGCTCCATAAGACGATGTTTTTGACTGCCGGAGAGAAGAGAGGGGTGGAGCTTGGGCTCCACGCGCGCCGTGACCAACATAGCAATCACTTGGCCGCGGCGCCTTAGAAAATGCGACAATCTCAATAGATACATTGGTTACGGTACAAGTGTTCTTTAATCGATTGTTATTGAAACCTCGCTTGAGAACTTTGATATATTCTAAGAGACTGTTTCAAGACATTTTGAAGCTCGATATGTCAGTGACAAGCGTACGTTTCGGCGTTATCGCACGCCTCATAGAGGCACACGGCCCACTAGTCAACCTTACATTTTAGAGAAGGGATGACATAGTATGTTAAGGTAAGAGAAGGTGAAATGTCGTCTGAATTTTTTCACAGTCGGTGGTGTGCGGCTGTCACTAGTATATGGATATTGCTCTTCTATCAACCGTTTTCAAAAAGGTTTCGGGATTTCGACATAAGTCACGTAAAAAATTACTTTCTTACGTGAGTTTACAAAGCGCATATCATAGTTCTCCTTATTATTTTTTTTTTTGACGACACCAAAAATCCGCCAAATATTTTCAGCTGGGAAATCTTACTATGGGAGATATTTACTTGTTATCATAAAAATTGAGCAACGAAAAAAGAAAATATGGGTTTGGGATCCAATCTATAAAACAACTAGTAAAAGTTTTCTCGCTAAGACTTTCTTTGTGTTCACTGCCATGTTACGAAGTGAAATTTTAATACATGACCACCAGGTGAACAAGTCCTATCTAATCAAAAGCTGTCAAAAGCATCAGCTGACAACACAGCATAATATCATGATTTTGCTATTTAACCAGTAATATAAATCAAGTTAGCTCAATCAACTCGTTTGCGGCGCTTTTTTCTTGAAAACAAAATCCATATTTGCCTTACCTCGAACGAGGAATTTTCTTCGAAGATTCGCGTAGTTTGCGTTTTTTCTGAGCTTTTGTTGATTCCTAGAACGATACCATACCACGTGAATTAGCCTAAGGCTGCTGATTGAACTGTTTCAGCAGTCTATTGATATCCAAAGCAAGCTAATCTCAACTCACTGTGGAAGTGAATGGAAGTGTAGTGCTTACTCCTTCTTCTCTTGCATACCTACTAAAAGCTCACGCCATTAATCAATCTTCAAAAGATATGATACACTTGATGAAACATCGCATAGACGATTTCTATACAGGGATTTGAGCTGACGTCGAGGTGTGAAGTCAATACTAAGTGTTCAGTAGGTTTTTATTGAATACAATTCAATGCAGAATTAATACAGTAATACAATAGCCGATGTTTTTGAGACATCTCCTTCTTCAGAACCTAGAATGGTCAAGTTGATTCGCATCCAGTACTTTCGCAACTCAGCAAAATAACTTGGTAAGGGATTTCTTCTCAATTTTCGTTGCTAGTTTTACTCATAGGTCTCCTCATGAGTTTTGGTACTAGAGCAATAAACACCAGATTTGTTAACCGGAAGTAATTCAGATTGCTGAACACAATATTCAAAGTACACTCCTTCAGCTTACACACATTTCTGCCAATTATCAACAACAAATTAGTATCTCTTTGTGCATTAATTTCTGAGCTTTCTTTAGGTACGAAATTTGTCTATACTTGCCGCATCAAGGCTGATCAGCAAAAGCCGTTATAGCAATTTGCTGGTTAACGAGTCTGAATTGGGACGCGATGCACAGACCACCTTCGAGAGCATCAATAGTGCAAAAGGCTCAACAATTTGTTTCCAGACAAACAGCGTTTCCATCTTTTGCTGAGTCCCAGGTAACATCAAGTTGAAAAACTCTTCCATGTCGACGTCACAGCAATCTCATCCTGCTTCTAGACAGCGCAAGGCTGCATGTCGCCAAATTGACAAGCATCATGCTCTCTTCTCAGGCCACAAAAGAACTTGAACATGCGTCGCATTTCAGTTTGGCTAACTTCTTCTTTTGACAAAATAGAAATCTAGAACAATCTACATAAAATGTTATAGCGTACTCAAACCTTAATAACTGTCCATGAGTTTTACTATGAAAACTACCGTAGTTTTGAAAGTGCTCATAAACTCCATTAGGCGAGGCAAATTCTATTCCATTTCACGTAACCATTCAATTATCAATTTGGGACAACGCATTTTTGCTAGTGACAAGGTCTCTCTATCATTTTGTTTTCCGTTGGTTTAACGAAATATTGGCAAAAATTGCTCAGCATCAGCATTGATTACCCATTAGGTAGACCTCACGTTTGAGTATTGGAGCATTGCGGTTTACAGAGAATCTATTGCGTCATGGTTGGTCAGTTTATTCATTAAATCTCTTCACGTTTTCAAAGAGGTCGAGCCTGTCTGTACTAAACTTCTGCCAGAGATGTTTCCGAGCTTAATGCAATAGCTCACTATACAAACTTCCTAACGATTAGAAAAGTGAATTTGAGAACTCACCATATCTTTGTTCGTCATATGTTCGAGTGATAAATTAGGAAGAGACGGAAAGATCATGAGTTACAAAGTGATCCAAACTCGCAACCTAGTCCATCCTATTTTCTACTTATGAATCAAAATAACCGTACTTCTCTTTGTTGTCGCTATTGGATCGACTATAAAAAAAACAGTTGATTGGACTTCATCAAAATGAAAGCGTCGTCTTGAAATACCACCAAAACGATGAACGGATGTGTTTGTGGCCAACGTCTACCATCTGTATTCAGAGACTGCAACGAATTCAAAATCACGGATGAGCCTCGCACACGTGATCATGTTCGAAACTTACCACTACTATGGACGAGTTCTGAGCAAAAGAAAACGTATGGAAATTTTGCTGGAGCTCGTACTACTGGTGAAGAAGTGACGTTTAAGCATATAAGTATCCAACTTCGGCCCACATAGACAGGAAAATGGAAGTCAATTCAGGTAATAAGGGCGAAAGAGATTTTGCCACTGCATTGCGACAAAAAACACCAGAGCGACATTCGGAGCGATCCTGATTATTGGGACGATTTAAGTAACGTAACAGTTTTCATTACACTGCTTCATTTTGCAAGACGCGAGATAACACTTCGATAATATCGCACACATATTGTTGAGAATGCCTATGGAGCATTCCTAGCGGATAAACTAGTGCATTTGACAACAAACTGCTTTCAACACCTGACAAACTATTTGTTTGAGTGAAGACGCGTTCATATGCTGAGTATTCCATCATGTCTAGTACTGGCCTCATTCGCAAATACCGTTCCGAAACTTTCACAAAATAACTACCACGATTAAATTACTAGAAGACATAGCAGAATTTAAGCTGCATATGAATGTGAGCCGTCTAAATTGCCAGCTATCACAAGTGCCACCCACAATGCTATTAGTGGCGGAGTAACGAGCTCTTTTGAAGTCTTTTTTGTCCCTCTTGCCCACTGCTTGGAAGCATACAGTTTTTCGACCTCATAAGCGTATGCTGATGGATTATAAGACCTTGAGTGCTCAACTTTGACATGTTCGTTTTGTTAATAGGGTATATAAGAATATGTTGTAACGGGTGGATCAAGCACTCGAAGCTCTCCAATCAATTTCTGGATTACTGTCGCAAATCTACTGAATGCTATTCATTCATTATTTAACAAACCTTGCCAATGTTTTGCAAACTCATTGTGAACTACGGAAGTCATTTAATGCCCTTGATTTGCTGTCAACAGAGGGGATGGCTGATGTTTGAACCCAAGTACCCAGTCGAAAGTAGTTAATGTCATGGAGTAGTTATAGTAGCTTTATTGTCACTAGCAGTACAAAGGATGTAATATCAAAGAGTTTCTGCTGGCCCTTCTTCATTTAGGAATCTCGCTATTCAGCTATTGTACACTGCGACCGTAATTGGAGCTTGTTGTGTCTGTCGAACATTCTAGGGTTCATTATCAAATAGCTCAAAGAAAAAATAAAGCTCTCTGGGTAGATAAACCTAAGGGATGCCCACGTATTTGACTTCATCAGACATCATTTGAGCTGAATGAAATGGAAAGCATATCCGGCCTCTAATGACTCGTTGTGCCTTGTCGATGTACTAATTCAGTGCTGCTATCCACCCAGATAAGTTTGACCAATTTGCCGCCCGAATAGATTGATAGCTGGGTGAGCTCTAAGCCTAGCATCGCACCATCGGTCACATGTAGATCGCAGAGCACCTCTAACCAGTGCGTCATCCGCGCTCACAAGTGATATATGGTAAATGCTTTGGACACTGTGATCCTTACAAATCCTCTCATCATCAGGTTTTCCAAACAACCATAGTCAGAGCTTCTACATGCGTTTTGTTATGTGCAGAGGATGTGGCTGTGAAATTATAATAACACCGTTTATCGAGATCTGCCGTGACATTTGGTTACTCGTACCGTGGCTTTCAAATACTAGGCCGGACTGATCTCGGCTTGATTGCACAGAAATCTTGGTCTTGGTTGAATTATAGTTGGACACTCAAGAAGACCAATGTCGCAATGAAGATATAAACTTTGAGCCAATGTTGATAAGCATTTATTGTATTTACTGAGTGCATAGCACTTAGATCCATTAGAGAAAAGTTATAACTCATATTTCGTACTCGAAATTTCTAGTGTTTTTTGCGTTTTTTTTCGCAATGTTATGTTGCTTCATTTATGCCTAAGAAAAATGAGTGGTGAACAAAAATACGACCTCAAACGTGAGTCGAACCCTTGTCCTCACCATACTGGAGACGCGTGCTACCAATACACCACTCAGGTACATTCGCGCCACCACTCATTCTTTAACATCTCTCACTCATATTTAAGATCACCGCTGAATATCTTTGTGCAAATCGCATCGTCTTTTCACAGCTGTATAATGCACGAAAGTATCGCAGACGTGCGCAAGTTCTCTTCTGACTTCCGTTCAATGGGTTAAAACTTTTCGTGTCAATTGTTCTATGGCCTCAATCTTGTTGCTATTGATGATGATCTTCAGAGCGTTAATTGGCAGTCAAGTACTCCTAGTTGCCATGAGTGGTGCTACGTCTCATGCATAACAAATGAAGAAGAAACTGCTATGGCAAAAGAAGCGCCGATCAATAACAATTCTGCTAACTATTAGGGCAAAACAACGAAGTGCTCCCTCTTTAGAATTTTCAAGATAATACTAATTGTTACAACTTTTACTCGCCTTTCTTGTCTCATGATCATTTTTGTGCTTAGTTCAACGATCAAAGATAAGGCTTTCGCTGTTGACCAGTTCTTTAGCGATGCATCCTATGCTTACTTGAGGTGGCTTGCTTGCGTAATAAGTTGCGTTAGTTCCTCTCCTCAAGAACACTTCTAGAAGCCTATAAACCCGAGGTGTTGGGATTTTTTTCTTGTAGAAAGGGAGGCATTGAACCAGCGATCCTGCGCATATTCTCTGCTGACCTATTGAGACGTTTATATTATCACCTATGCAGATAATCTGAACAAACAAATTAGAACAGCACAAACGCAAAGCAGAAAAAATTATAAAAGTGTCACCATAGCGTCAACCTATCACTGCTATAAAGTAGAGTTTAGTGTGGGGCGTGTAGCACAGATGAAACGGGCGATACCGACGAAACGAACGTATGCCAGTGACGCAGCAAACTTGAAAAGGCTTCAAACATCCTCACAAACTATATAAAAGTTTCATTCTCCGTAAACATGAGTTTTGGAAAAATAACTTCAGCTTCAGCAAGCAAGATTGCATATAATGTAACATCTTTAACTGATCCTTTGATTATCACAGATCTGGCTTCATGAGTGAACACAGAAAGAAATTCAGCAAATTCAGTCGACTTGCCTTTTCACCACCGTAGCTGAATGGAAGTGAACAGCATCTGAGTGCGAAATGTTGATCTGTAATCAGCTTGTATGGAAGCATAATTGGTTAAATCAGAGAGTAAACACAGTGTAACACACAAATGTGTAACAATAAGAGCCTTGATTAGACTTCAGATTTTTGCTCAGTTTTCTGAGCTGCAAAACGAAAGCTGGCTTTAAAGGTTGGTTTTGCGGTGTATGACATTGGATCCGATGACGTAGCTTCAAAAAATACTTTTGAATGGAGCGATCAGTATGTGAAAGACTATGCACAACACCTGATCAGCGGTTATGGTGTGTGTATCGCCTGTGTAACTAAAGAATGCACGATCTTCTCGTAGAAATTCGCCAATTGATCATGGCACCTCGCGTGCTTAATGATGAGTGAATGAGCCATAAAGAAAGGTATTATGTGAAAGGCCGTATGGGCCACACGTGACCTCCTAATATCCACCCTTCAAACACTTCTTATATCCCAGATCGCAGCAAACTTTATCATTTCTTGAAAAAACGTAGATTCTACATACTTGTTGATCAACAAGTTCGTATATAAGGAATCTCATTGTACCCTGTAGTGTGTAGAGTCTGTTGTATTGTAGTCATTGTTCATTGTGCTAGTATGCTGGAGTCAGCCACGGTTTTTGTTTCGCTTTTTGCGTCAAGAGTATTTTGAGCAATGAAGAGAGTTATCTGAGGAACTCAATCCTGTAGGACATAGTATTTTTCTGAATACGTCATTGATATGAGATGCTAACGCGTTTAGATCTGTCGCAATATGCTGTTAAAGATTTTTCGACCACATCGGAGATTTTGCAAGTTTATTAATCTATTAATTTGTCAGCTTATTCAAATTGTATTGATAGAAAGTTTATTTTTATTAATTTGTCAGAATGAAAGTGACGAAGAAAAACAAAGCGTTTGGAGAGTAAACCTTGAAGTATACGCAATGTACTCGCTCAGTTTGATACCAATTCGCCGATTCTAGAGTTGAAGAACTTGGTAAGACGGTGGAGGGCGACCTGAACAAGTGACCATGTGTATATTGCTGGCCATTTTTCACCACTTGGAACATGTACTTCGAACTTCGACTGGAAAGCTCATAAATCTAAAAACTACTCACATCTTAGGAGCTGCAAGCAAATGTCTACTATCAATTTATTATGACTCAAGGGCCTTAATTACAGCAGCTGTTGAAAAATGCGTGCAGATACCAATGTAAAGGAGATTTACTGCAGCCGAAAGGGTCAAACTTGATTAGCCTTTAGATCTTTTGTTAGCCCACATGCTATTGAGGTGGTCGCGATAATCTATTGAATAAGTCACCTAAAGCTCTTTAGAGAGAAAAACTCAAGCTGCACGAATGAATTATGCCATAATCTCAAACAGCTAAAAGTACAGATGCATTTTTGTGCCTTGTGTTCATCGTCATTCTAAGCCTCTGCTGGATGGTGGGTGTAAAATAACACCCTCGTTCGGTATCTGTATTATACTTAATCGTGTTTTTATATTTACCACATTTTTACCATATACTCTGCTGTATGAAAATGATTTTTCAGATATCAAATATTCCCTGACTTTCTTGCGTGCTTTTTGGAAGGAATCCTAGAAAATTTTTATGCAAAAGTACGGCAAAGATTTTCGAAGGGAAAAACGATCTCTAATTCGAAAATGTAAGATGGAAAAGAATTTTGACTAAACACGGTCTTCACTCTCCATTTTTATTGCATTTGTGAGTAACCCTAAACGTATCACCAAATTCCCATGATGAATTTATTCAACTCTCTTCTGCGAGTATTTTAGAGAATGTTCAAAAAAATCTATCAAAGACAGACGTACATAGACAAAGTAGAAATTATGCAATTCATTTGGTGACTGACTTCGCAAAATGCCAGGATTTCTTGAAGTCTACTTCGAGAACACTATCGAATTCTCGGTGCTGAACGGATGTTATGACACAAGAACAGATAGTTTTCGCACGACACAATAGTGGCCTATATGCGTAGGAAAATCGCTGTCTTCAGCCTTGGTTGTTCTTTATAGATCAATCCCTAGCTTAGACATTTGTTCTCAGAAAATTTTAGTGTTAACGACGTTAATAAAACATATTTTCATCCTGCGGATACGTACCACAAATGCACTTTCGTAGATTTCTCATGCCATATCTACTTCTTCTATGCAATTAATTATTTCTTCATTTAAGATAATATTCGTAGAAACTCGTACTGTTGTGGACTTGTACTTATATGGAAAGAAGACGCTGTAGATAATTATTTTTTACTTCCTTGTTAAAAGAAAAAAAAAACTCAAACTTAAAAAAGCTATATTTGACCGGAAGATCAGCGGCTGATGCAGTGTGGAATGGCTGTCTGGATAATATTATCTCTTGTAATGAAACAGCAGCACTTTAATTTTAGCTCTTCAAAATTTCCGCGAAACATAATATTTGTGAGATGAAAAGCTTTGCTTCTTCGGCTAATTCCTTTTTCCCGATAGCGAAAAGCGTCAAATTCCTGCGGCCTACTTACTGCCTTATGCTGTACCTCTATATGACGGCGTTTATACGCCACTCATGCATTTGGTTGTGTCGCATCAACACCTCTTCTGTCGGGACGATTACGATGTGATTTCGGATAGTGTTTGATTTATTAGATCACTAAATGGGATCTGAGTACTTTTCTCCGAGAAAACGAGGTCTCTAAACTACACATTTGAATTTACAGGATAGAAAGTGGAACGTAGCTGAGCATTCCGTGCCTAGGAGCCTCGTCCTCTTAAGAGATTGAGGCCTTTCAATCTCATAATGTTTTGCATATTTTTTAGAAGCGGCACCAGAAGTCTTTTTATCATGCCATTGTTAACATTCCAGCTGAGGAAACATGACTAAAATTAATGTAAAAAAGTGAAAGAGAAGGTCATTGATCAGAGTTCTGCTTCAGATTGGAGCATGCGTTTAATTTCTTGTACGTTTGAGTTGATTCCTTTTTGACAGACGTGTTAAAGACAACTCGTCCGAACTCTGAATGTCCGTCCATTAGAGCTATGTGCATTCCGGTACGGCGACTTCCGTCTTCATTAGCAGTTTGCAGGAGTTTCACGAGGAAAACAAGTGTACTAACTGCTGCTCAAATCACCTCTTATGTTAAACTAAGCATTCAAGAAAAAATTGCTTTTGCAGAATCATGTGGATAGGAATTGCAGTGGCTTGAGATTCGCTTCATTGCTTCAAATTATAGAGGATTTTTTCTTAGCAGGTGCTCAGTTGTTTTTTGTTCGCTGAGCTAATACAGGGTTGCTTAACAAATTATAATTGCTTGGCTCTATCCAATTTGAAAATGTTTTGAAATAGAATTCCGCTTATTTGACCTCCTTCAGCTGTGATGTGATGCTATAGATATACCCAGTAATGTAAAATGATGCGTATACTTTTACAGCAGCCTATTTTGAATGTTTTCGAATGTGAACATTCTTATTTACTTAAAAATTATACTCGACTGAACAATGTTTTTCCTTTTCAACTACATTCTTTCTCATACTTCCACATTTGATCTTCATTCTTACAAATACTTTTCTATACTATGAATATCGTCGAATGTTGTTTTTATGATATATAACATAAATGGCAATACGTCCAACGATGATTAATATCTGGGATGCGCCATGCATTCGACTTCATTAATTATCGTTGGAGGTGATTGTTAGATATGTGACCTATTCAACACTTTGTGGTGCCTTATCGATGTATCAGATTAGTGCTGTTAGTTTCTTAGACAAGTATTTACCAATTCGCCAATCCCAAAAGGATAGAGGACTTGAGTTCAGGTACGACTGAACCAGGAATTGATGAGTATGATCAGAAGTCCCCCATCCACTGATCAAGCGCACATTTCGTAGCTCATTACACCACTGGCCACCCACCATGTTTTCTTTAGGATTTTTTTTTTTGAGCACAATCTCTTAACCTCTAAGTAGTACCAATTTTCCCCATGGGAGGGCGCATTATGAGAAACTGCTATAAGGATGTTGAGATATAAGCAAAACTCGGCGTCAGGGGGGCACCAAACCCTCGGTTACTGCGTTCGGGGGCTCGATATCATCCATCCATATAATAAGGGACCATGTGTTGGGCAACATATGAGCCCTCAAAGAAGAAAAATTATAGAGGGTGCGCAGTCTATCCAAGTACAGGACTTTGCTCATAACTCAGCATCCTTGTTCATGTTCTTGATTCAGTTGGTGATCACTTTTACGCTAATATGGAATACGTTCAAATTTAAGTGTTATCGTGTTTCAAGAAATTGGTATATTTCCATTGTAGCTTTCAACTGGGTTGTTGAATAGGAGGATAAATAATTGACAAATGCGCCTCTAAGTTACGATTTTGCAGCCAATGACTCAGCGGCGAAAGAAGAAAATTCAAAGCAAAAGCTTGCTTGTGAGCTCTCACTTTGCCTTCACCGTCCAATCCAAGAGAGATGGAGAATTGAAGTCGCCGGCTACAGTCTCTCGCAGATACTATGACTTTCATCTCCAAAAAAGCCTTTCTTGAATTGCTTTTTATTCCTCCCATATTTCTTTTCCTTCCTTAAAACCCATCCTTGAATTTGCTTCTTACGTCGCAATCAATTGGAAATTTTATGCACCGTGTTGCAAAAAGAACGAAGAGAATTTATTTAAATCTGCGTTCATAAAAGATCTGCGAAGGAACGCTAAAGCACTCAAGCGTTAGCCGTATAAAAAAATCACTTTCGAAACCTCCTGCTTATTTTAGAATCTTGAGAGGAATTGATTATTTATGTCGAAGCTTAATTAGAGTTGAATTTTTCAAGAGCCTTGTGAAGACTGTGTGCTCTTCACTGAGTGTTACAGATATTGATCTTTTAATTATATGCAATTTATTGAAAGTAGTATCCTTTGCAGCTTCTATGGCGTGTGAGGCACAGTCTTTGTTATTACCCGTGATATACGCTAGTCTTCAATTCAGTCTTAATTCCAAACAAATCCAGCTCAGTCGCTACGTAGCAGCGATATTAACATCATACCTGCATGAAAAGCTGAAAATGCAATATATAAATATTTTTAATTTCTGCCTAATGCATTTCAAACGGTGGTGTACTATGTGAACTATACTATAAGAATGTTGAGATATGAGCAAAATTTGGAACTTTAGATGGATTACGACCTGAGATGACCCTTTCCAGGAGCTCACGTGTTACTTACTAAACATCGAGACCGTTGCTCTGCCTTTCGCGCAGCTATGCTTTGACCCTATCAGTTTGCTGTTCTTTTGACACACCGTCTAAGATAGTCTAATACCAGCTAAGATTTCTGGGCAGTCGAACCTTTCTTTGAGAACTGCTTTTTTCCAAAGGAGTTTGTTTTCATGTTCTGAGTTTATTCTTTTCGTTGATTGTATCGTTTGCATCATAGGTCTCGATTATTCTGTTCTTTTAAGACGTTCGCGGTAGACAGGTGTAACTCTTCAGATACAAAACAGTTGGAATCTCAAACTTGTGCGGACATAAATGATTCGAAATGGCTTCCTAAAAAAGCGCAGGTTCTCTTAGTCTACAAAGACTAATATCTTATATTGACGCAGCTAAAATCTTTCCTTCAAGCTTCTCCTTCTTCGAAATGCGTCTTCGCATAGGAAAGCTGCTGAGAAAACCAGACATCGTTCAGAGAACAGATGGCCCACTTAGAGGCATGTTAATGTTGATACCTGTGGCTGGGAATTTTCAATTACATTTTTGAAATAAAAACGATCATCTGCTAATTTAATCCTAACCTTGATTAGTTTCAGCTCTAACCCGATCCCAATTTTTTTATTCGGCGTCGATTCCTTAGGTGGATTATCCAATCTCAAGGGGTCGATAGAACCGAGGGAGGGTGCTACTGATGAGTCCTATTAGGACGAAATCTATAAAGCATTAGACCTATCAGCTCAAAACAAGTCATATCCTTATCAGATTTGAACAGTCCGTTAAAAAATTTAGATATGGCATTAAGATGGTAGAATACAGGCTTTTTCATCAGTCTGTCGAGTTCTTAGCTTTTCAAACACAATGTCTTTACAAATACCATTTACATTTCTGGAAAAGTCGGCACCGTAGCGGTCATTGTTTACAATGTTAATCAATCGTTCGCATTTATTACTACTCTAGGAAATATTTGATGGTAGTTAGCTGGAGTGTCGTTAATCTAAGCAAAATAAATCAGAAGCCGTCAATCATTAGATCATTTTACATTATCGGAAATATCCTAACTCAAAATTCGATGTCGATAGTTGCCGTTCTGCTTATGGATGCGAACTGCTGGATGGAGAGCAATAGTATAATGCATTGGCCACCTCACAAATCGGATTATTACTGCCAAAAGTCAGTTGTTAAGCTAGAAGTAGTGATGTTTGCTACAATGCTTTCCATTGTAAGCTTTTTTCACATCTTTCTGTCATAATTTCTAAGCTTAAACGAAACGCAGAGAGGTATCAACCTTCAAAACCTACGCAACGACGTAATCTCTGCGTGCTTGACAAAGTTTTGTTCCTCAATTTATCTTTCGTTCTCGCACTTATATTTCGTGAATAGTATTTCAAAAATCACATTTACGTCATATAAACATCAGAAGTCCGACTTTCTCTAAACCTCGGCATGATTTGAGGAATGCAAAATTACTCACAAACTGTCCTTTCTATATTTGAAACTTGCACGAAGTTGGTGCTTTCTTTCTTTTCCTCAAAACTCGATGGCTAACGTTTCGACGGCAACTCCTTCATCGGAGCTTAGACGTATGTATCATACCATATCTAATTACTCGGTTATTATTTCGCATACATCAAAAATCTGGTAGAAAAGAAATCAGTGGTCTAGTCATTTGAAAAACCCCACCTTATTTCGTTTTATGAGAGCGGTCACCGGTCTAGTATGACACAATTTGCGAAAGGAACCATACATAGGCTAGAAGATGAATCTGATATGAGGTGCCATATCACTTGCTATGTTCGGGCATTCCCCCCTCCTATTCATATTATGTCATATACTCACTATGCTTTATTTCAACGACCTTGAGTTTACTTTCGTGAACAACTTTTTGCCTTGCCAGTACTGAATGTTCCTATCGTTATCTAGCGGTTAAATGTACAAAAAATATTTTAAAAGCGTTTGAGGCTTGTGGTTTTCTTGAGTGGTCTCTCTGCTAAATGACCAAACTCCATAAAATTGAGTAGAATTGAAAAAACTACTGATGCTATGGCACAGTTTCTAGTAGCATCATTAGACGATGAGACATATTTTATGACTATAATGGCTGACTTATAGAAGGCTTAAGTGAAATTTGCCCAAAGTTACGATGAATTGTCTTCCTATACTATGAAAGCGGCAGTATTACACTACCATTCTACGCAATGCTTCATATACCACCTATGGGAATTTTTGAATCTGCCCATAGCTTGGTTTCTACTGGAAGCTTTGTTTTTCGCAATTTTCTTTGAACGCATGTGGCGCAGTGATTAGACGTGCTCTGCGTCGCACACAAGGGCGATGGTTCGATCGCGCGCTCATAGCCCACCATGCCATCTATTTCGCCGGGATCGGTAAATTGGTATCAGACTGGTCTTAGGCTTGTGTGAGAGTATAAGCAGCACAGCTCTTCACATCAGGTCATCGGCCTTCTCAAAATCAGAACGGTAGTAGTGTTGTTGCTCTGCTTTTAGATTAATTTCTTTATGGACGGCTGAATCCAGCGCGTCAACACCGAATTCTGTGAATAGTCTTCGAGAGCGTGAGACTAATTTACTCAAAATAGGCAAGATTTCAAAGCAGCCTCAGTTGAAACATGAATGTATCTACCTATTTTCATAAGCACTGCTCATGCTCAGAAACCAGGTCAAAAGTACAGTGTGAAGAAAAACTCAAACTTCTTGTTATTAGCCTTACTTAAGACTGTCTTAGCATATCGTGCTTTCGATCTCATGATATTCATTAATCTTGACTATCAAGGCACTAAAAGTACAGCTCTGCACATCAAGGTGTAATTCTCACTACCTGTAAATCCGTGATTTATTAGATAACTTGGGCGAACAACAAGAAACTCCACTTGTGCTCGCCGCACTCCAAGTGCGCCTAGCGTATCTTATTTCTTCAAAACTCATGATCAAGTGTAGTACTTTGGCACTTTTTTAGCAGTATTTTACTGAAACGTCTGAATCAAGAGTGATTCATTTAAGTCAGAAAACGAATTATCTTTGCCATTGCTGAATTGTTTGTCTTGCTCACAATCTTCTATTTTTTGATGGATTCATTGCCTTTCTAGCATCCACAAGAAAATGAAGAAACAGCGGAACAAATCCACAATCGTCTAAAAAGTTTGGTCTCTCTCTAGATCCTTTTTTTTAAATTTTGGTGACTTATTTATCGAAGATTTTGATCTTCACTATGAAAACCCACAAAATAAGACTACTTATTGATTTTTTAGTGCCTTCCCATCAATAATGCATGTTGCTTGTACACCTTTTATCTTTTCCGCAATTCTTGGATTTATCTTTGGAATTACAGCTGGGATTTATCGGGGTGAACACTGCATTCATTGGTAAACGTGTTATCAGTCATTTTTATTTCAGTTCCATCATTTATCGTTGCAACTGTTTTGCTGGAAAATGGTGAAGTGATGTGATTCCCACTCACCTTTGTCTCACCAAATAGCCATGACTTTACCGTTGGTATACTGATTTTATCTTCCATCTTACCAGTCACAGCCTTCATTTTTGACATATCATCAACGCTCACGTAGTATGTCCGGAATGAGTCAGTTAATTGTTGAAGCTCCACATTAGCACAGTTTTATTCCTGACTAGGCTTAAAAGAATGCTAGACTTTTCATTTTGAAAACAGTACGCTGCTGAGGATGAACTTCCACTTTACTTCGCTATTAGTAATTTGCGAACACATCCTCCAACCGTGGTGATGCTGTATATCACTGAATCAAGGAGTACAGTAAATGAGTATCGAAGTTTTCTGAATTCACAGGAGTCACCTGCTTAGCACGCAGTGTTATTTTTAGACTATTTAATCGCTTTTCTGCCAAAGTCAATTTTAAAAATTTTCCTGTAATAGTTCATTTTGACGTCCATAAGGCCTTCACTTAATTTGAGGCGTTCCGTCACAGCAAAGATGTTCAAGAAGCCTCCCAGGACAGGGAAGAATTCACAATACATGAAAATAAGTGATTTTTCATGGATACTTCTTCTATTAACTTCAGCGAAATTTTTTCCCACGATGCACTAGCTTTACGAATAATACGAATTCTTAGAGACTAAGTCATTGAATTAGAACGAATAATGACTTGAAAGGGAAAGTGAGAAAAGGTCAGAAACATCTTTGCTATCCATGATTCTGCATAATCATCTACAAAATAAAGATTTTAGTGCTTTTTTTTTAGACTCAAGAAACTAATAACAATATTTGTCATCTCAGAAAGAGTGACAGCAGAACAGGAGAGCTCGAAAGTGCAATCGGTAACACGCTTTCCCGAAAAGAGTGATATGCCGGTCCGATTTCCTTCCGACGTCATATCGCCCACCATATTGGATATACATTAACAACATCATACCACGGCTAAAAGCTACTAAAGAAGAATTCCTGATGAATATGATATATATATATATATATATATATATATATATATATGAATATATAAGACTGAATTTCGGCCTTTAAATCATCCGTGAGCGGTCGGCTAATTTTCTTCTCTACTTTTGCCTTTGATTTCGGTAGGAAGCCTGGCCAAGGTTCCATGACCGGAATCCATTCCTTGAAAACGATATGAGAAGACCTGATAACGCCCTTGCAAAGGTACTTCAGGAGTTTAAGGAATATCAGAAGCACGACCAACAACATACCATTTGTCCCTGCACTCTTGCACTCAATGCCTTTCGTGCCTTCATCAACCACAAAGATCTTCGATTTTTTTTATGTATGGATTCGGCCGTTGCTTGAAGATTTTTCCTCCGCCATGATCGTTCTTGAATGGTGGTAGAGTCGATTGTTCCTTGACTCTTGATATAGCCACGTGAGACTGTTCCCGTTAGGAATACAATGACGAATCTTTCCGGATCAATCTTTCTGTAAAACTTCCGGTCTCTGAAGAAGAAAGGAACGGTGAAAATGGGACATTATTGTACCAACACTGTGCTCATTATTAGTGGCTCACTGCACAGTCCTTATGTCTGACCTTATACATACATACATACATATATATATATATATATATATATATTTATATATGCATATATATACACATATACATATTATATATATATATATATCTTTTCACATATATATATAATATATACTTATATATAAATGTATATGCATATACATGTATATGTATGTGTACATGTGTATATGTATACACTTACGTATAAAGAAATTAATTAATAAACACACATATATATATATATTGACTACTCAACATTCAGTATTAACAGTTCGACTTGAGAGCAGCCACGTGATTATAATAATTTAGTGAACTTAGAAGCTCACTTCCGTGCTTGCGAAAGAATGAAATAAGTGGAATAGAGTGTGCGTGGGAAATTTCCCGACAAAGGATAACTGAACTACCTTAGTTTAGTATTACATAATCATTTGAAACTCTTAAAAAACCTTCGAAAAAGTTAATTATGATTTGAGTGAAAGAACACCAAAATCCAAGATGAGGTTTTATGAAAACACTTCTTCAGAAGAAAATGCGAAGTAGGAGGTAATAACCGATGGCTATGACCAGCGGAGCAATGAGAAGTATTCATTATTTCGTCTTTCTGAATTTGCTCAGTTTTTTTGAGGCTCCTCATCGGCTTACGAGCTCTCCATAATTTCGAGACGCCTTCAAAAGTATGTTTGAACACGCTCTTCTTACTGTCCCACTTACTCAGTAGCTTTTTTGTTGTACTGCGTTCTCTCACTTTGCACAAAATTATGTATGTCATTAATTCCAGAATAATATATGTGGTGAATTTAAAGTCATAGGTCCTATCTGAAGCTATATAAATGAGTGACGATCAAACAGATTTGCATAATTCCAACAGCTTAAACTTTTGACAACCTCATCTGTAGCGCGACATTCGTCAGCTTATACAGCTTCTTAATAGAACCGTGCAACAATCCAGTAGTAGACCATAGAGTACTCACCAGTATCAAAACTTTGAATTAACGCTACGCCAGTCGATGATTTTCTTTTCGGTGCAGAGTGACTCAGTGACTTTTTTTATCTCAAGTTACTCAACAAGGTGATCATTATATCATCTTTAATCATCATCAGTCCTTTCAGAAATATAATTCAGTGAATATTTATATCTGCATAATCTCTCGTGGTCTCACTAAAGTTTGAAGGGAATTTGTTTATAGACTTGACAACGCTTTCGTGAAATTTCTCAGCGATCTTTAAGTAATGCCTGCCCTTGTGATGCAGGATCATTGTGTTTCTCCTTACAGAGCTTTGTCTACTTTCTGGTCGACTTTATCAAGATTTATAAATATACAAATTTGCGGCAGGATTATTTTGTTTCAATACTTAAGTTATTCGTCTTCGACTTTTAATCGACGTCAACACTTGTACTGATCGCTAGCTAATTATGATTCCATGCCCATAAATCTTCTTCTCGCATTCTAATGGATCAAATTAGGATCGGTTTCCATGTAACGAGATGCCATACTCAAATTTTTCGTCGAATCTGGTCTAAAGATTCTTATTGAAGAAATCTTTTCATGTTTTCGTTGACATCACTTTAACTGTACCCGCTGAGTATCCGCTGAGGATCTACAGCATCGGCTTCCTTGAATTAGAGGAGTTTTGTTGCAGTTTTGTTTTATTGGACTCAATAGCAGATATCATTTTCCCTACAACTCATTTCACTGTTCGGTAAAATCATCGTAAAGATGTTTGACTGCGCAAACATAGGGCATGCGCTCTCTGTCAATGGATCGCGTGCGTGGGGCGCTGTACTTGGAAATTCTTTGCGATATACTGCTATAAGTGCCCAGAGCTGACCGATCTCCTTGTGCCTCCAGGGACGGCAAATTGGTACCAGAGTGGTCTGGGAGGATAAAAGCACTGACTTGATACATCGGAAAGCCGAATCCAAATTTCACCACCCCTACGATGCTAATCGAGTTGACTGCCTAACATTCTGAAAGATTAACGCCTGATGTGGCATGCTTTGTTACTTATTCACTAAGTTCTTATTAGATGCTTGAAGTACAAATCTTTAGAATGACGCAGTTTTTTTTCTCAATACAGTTGTGCTTCACACGATATGTAAGTTAACCATGTTGGGCGATATTATCGTCCAAAACTGTAGTGTGAATTTTTGAAGTGATTAAACTCTGGAGAAGATCTCGTTATTTACTTGGAGCGCAACAACGGTGCGTATTATGAATTTGAAAGCCATATTAATTAATCCGTAAAATACGGCACTTACACTATAGTGCACGTTGATAGAGTAATTATGAGCTTCTAAAAGCACTCGTTGAGCCAATAATACTCTCTCTAAACCCTTTCTTCATTTTGTAGACCAACAATAGAACGATAATTTCAAAAAAAAAAACACTAGTTCACCTAGTCGAAACTGATCTATGATTTCGAAATCATTATCAATTTAAATATGAGAACCGATCATTTTCTGGTGGTCAACTTTGGTGCCAGAAGTCTTCTCGGATTTTTTGTAAATAATCAGTAGTTTGACTCATGCAGATGCTTTCGAAGAGTTTTTTTTTTATTTTTCTTTGCAACGAGGCTTCTTGCAAACAATCAAATGACAAATTATTGAGAAGACCTTCAATAGGGCAGTTGGGAATTTACATTTATATTCGATAAGCTATCGACTTATTACAAAAAGTCATAGAAAAAACTTTCCTTCACAAAGATGAGCCATTGGAAGGAATAGCGTTGTTATGACACCCCACGTTTTCTTAAAGATTTCACTAAATAACTCGCTTTTTCTTCGCGGCTTGGCAGATTTTTCTTCCTATATTTTGGCCTGTAAGTGCTTCATGATCTACTCTGTACGTTCATGTGCTGACATTTTGGTATATAACTAACTACTACGTGCTAAGACAAAAGTGTGCACATGCCTCAAAACTATAACTGAACAAGAAACCCAAAATGTCAGAAGCTTGCTTTGGAGTGATCGTAAACAAGATGAGAGAAATTATCCATTTGGAGTTTCACGCTGCTCCCTTTTTCTAAAAAGTTTCTTCTTCATGTTGTTCTCCAAGATCAGTAAACGCCCAGGGTACAAGTACAAGGCGGTCTCCGTCATCGAAAAACCATCGAGTTGAATTGTTCCTCATTGCATCAAATTTTTCATGAACTCGGTCTTGATGATATTAATAGGAAGTCCGATTTTGTTTTCCACTTTCTTGAGTTTCTAGAGCATCGTCTCTGCTTCACTACTAGTGCTTCGAGAGTATACCCCTCTTGTCCCAATCAAGCGAATTCATTATCAACTGCAAGGCGGCAGCATGCAATCTTGGCGATATCGTATCGCCTTATCAACCCCTTTTTCGATGGTATGGTCAGATGTTAATGGAAAATATGTATTTTCGTGCCGAATCCTAGAATAGTCTGGTAGAGTCCTTGGGTAGGATGGACCCACTCCTTGATCGACCAGCGTGCTCGTTCCGACGCTGTTAAATGCTTTTTCACAGTTGATAAAAGTTGGGAGTGAAGGCAGCGGTATTCTTGATAGACTTTCATAACCCTCGATACAGTTTGGATGTGGTCTATGCTGCAAAATCCTCTTATCTGCGTCGAATGTGTATGTTTACATAGAATTTATTTTCATTTAATCGCTTCCAGTGGTGGTATGATGTTATAGATATATCCAATGATGCAGGGTGATGTGCAAAACTTTTGCTTCAGCTGGGACTCGCACCTCCGTTTCACCTTAGCCGGGGGCACAGGATTGAACATTGCACTACCGACACCTGATTTGACACCACTCTTTCTACGCTACACTGGGTTCAATGTCAATAGCGACTACCTGTGCCATACCGTGGACGGTTGGTTGCTGACAGATAGATGCGTTGTAGTGTGAAAGAGTGATGTCATAACAAGAGTCTTTAGTGCAACGATTCGAGCACGCGTCTCCACATAGTATGAAATGTGGGTTCGAGTCCCAAGTGACGCAAAAGTTTTGCACATCACTCTACATCAGTGGGTATGTGCATATATAAATATGCATATTGTTTTTTGAATATGTATGTATATATATATATATATATCTCACTACACGCTAGGTGCTCTGCAAAACAATATACAAATGATCACTTATGGTTGCGGTAATGAAATTTTATTGAACTTAAAACAAGTGAAGCTTCTATAGAAGGTTGTTTCTAATAATTTTGTGTATAAATGTTTTTTGTCGCCCATCTTGTAACAAATGGATAACATATCAGATGTAGTTGTAGAATCTTGAGTGGCCATAGAAAAGCTACCTTTTCAATAATTTCCCACATTGTTATTTGCACAAACATTATAATGGAGCGTTGCCAGCATCAGTGAACAATATGGGAGTGAAATCGACGATCGACAATAACATCATCTTCACTTCGATGATAACGTCATCATGGAAACACCTTGCATCAGCTAGGCGAAACGAATGTTGCCCGATTCCGATAACGCCTATCGAAAGATTGGTCTCCGACCAAATCTGACGTCAACGATGTTTATGAGGAACGGATGGGTTGTGAATGTCCCCTTCACCCTCAGCGAAATGAATATCTCCGAATGCTCCAGTTACATCTATCTAAATCGCGAACTCAACATGATGAACGATCTTGCTCCGAAGTTGAGCAAGAGGATGTGAACGACTTGGGGAGCGTTTAGGAGCTATGAGGAAGCAGTGAAGAAAGCGAAGAAACCTCGTCTTGATCTACTCATCAGAAACCTGGTCGATGCAAGCACGATGATAGATCTTTTACCGTCATTAAACGCGCTTTTGAATAATCGAAACATGAATTGTTCCAAGTCTCGCAAATGAGAGAGAGGATCCGATGTTGCGACCTACGTCAACGATCGGAAATCAAGAATGCCGATCTAAAGGCTACGCTACCGAAGATTACATGGGCCAGGCATGTAGTACGCTTCAACGCTTCACTTGAAGACCATGGACTCGATGCAATAAACATTGTTGCTAATTAGAACGAAATGAACGAAAAGAGCAAAATTAAGTTTTTAGCAATTAGACGAGAATTTAGTGAGAGCGCATCTTTATGCTAACTATGAGTTTCGTAGCATTACCAAACTTTAAGCCATCGAATAATCACATGAACTTCAGAAAGAAAATTGTGTTCATCAAATTAATCCATTGGAAAAAGTGGGGCTCCAATAGCAGACCATTTCTCATATCAGTGTTATCGTATGATTGACAAGCGTGTTAATTCTCTTAACGACTAAAATTTCTTGTAAAATTTTTTTAGTAATCCTAGAGGCGATCGTTTGATGTGACTTCCGTTTGATCGATCGAGTACACTCCACTACTATTTTGGCATACGTCTCACTAAAGAAAATAAAATAAAAAGCTTTAGACTGTTAAAAGAATCACAAAGCTACTCCAAAAGTCAATTCTCAGTCCTCTAGTTTTCTAATCTATTTTTTGGTTTAGGCTTACTTGTTCCGCCGTTTAATACGCAGTGGATATCCTTGACCTTTAATAGACAAATTTTTGAGCATATCTAAATCACTTCCACACTATCGTTGAATCTCTGAGGCTTTTGTGGCTTGTAGACAATTAGAGTGCTGCTCTCAACACGCTATTTCACGGTTAAAAACGTCTGTGCAATTTTTCCACTTGTGGCTTATCGTACGGAGCTGCAGTGTGTGCAAGTAGGTAATTTTGGTACTCTGAAATCATTTCTTTAAGCCCCTTAGGCCCTTTTTCGCCGTTTTACCGTTGTATGAAACGAAGATATAAAACGATCTGAAGAGATAGTCCACCGAGTCTTTTATCTTAACAAAGTGAACACTGATTTCAATGATACGCCCTGATTGCCGCTACCTTGAGTGTTAGGCGAGCCTCAGATCAATTGCATCCTTAGTGGTCCAGTGAATTTTTTTAATATCACCATAACCTATTTTGGAATTTGAAGTACTTTACAAAGTGTTCATAGAGCCAAATGCATTTGCTTTTTTTTAAATTATTGGGCCAACACGTGCTTGCTTTAGGATATTTTCACAAGAAGTTCAGATATTTTACCAGAAGTTCGATTTGACATATGTACGCTTCCGTAAGAATTGACTTGTGTCTCCTAGGCGACCAGGCTCAAGAACAGTCCTTGTGTATATCTGGAGCATTTATGATTTTTGTTTTGGTCGAAAGTTTAATCTCAATAGGTAATCTGATTTATGTGGCTGTTTCCCGCAGCAACACGCGAGAACGTTCAGCTCATTTCCGTATGTTAAAAGCGGTCGAAGGTCTTGGTAGACATTCGTCATTATTTACGTTCTCCACGTTTCCAAGTTGTCTCTGACTTCGATGCTGCTCACTCATTTTCTCAGAAATCCAGTTGATATCTGAGGTTCAACTTTGTCATCTCTTGTCACGCTACTCCTTCGCCTGATGACACAGTTCAAAATAATCTTATTGTCTTCTGGCCGCCACGTTACGCCAGCTAACCATTTTTTCAGGAATATCTATAAAGGATGAAGAATAGAATATTGGTGAGTAAATACACATTTACCCTGGACCTCTTTACAGACTGCCACCTGCCCATGTTCTCTTTATGGCAATGGAGGACTTGGTGAACACAAGAGCATGGCCGAACAACGTGTCTGGTGCATGTCAATTTTATGCTTACCCCACAGACGATCACGTTTACTTTTTGGCCGCCTATTAGATTTTGATTCTTATACACAGTTGTGGCAATTAGGCCACCTCGAATCAGTCAATATTCATTTGTTTAAATTTCCATGTACACTAAAATCAGTGTTTATTCAGTATATAGTAATCAGTAAAGGAGCGATACACTAATTCTTTTTTGAGAATGTTGTTCTGGTGTACACTCTTCAAATTTTCCATAGGGTCAAAAAGAAAACACCTGCAAAGGGACCAAAGAGGACCTAATCCTAGATTATTTACTTTTCCTAGCGTATTGACATCAGTATGTGTGGAAGAAAACGTCTGGTTTATGCCTGACTTTTACAGGAATCACGTGCAGCGAGTGTGCTAATAACGCTTATCAAAAGATTAGAAACTGGCGACACTTCTCTTCTTAACCCTTTAGCTTCCGCGTTGGTGTTTTGATGTGACAAACGACGTGGTCGCCGATTAGGCGGGCGCGCTCTAATGAAATTTAGATTTTTCTTGCTACTAAAGAGGGTTCGTCCGCAATACGTGGTAAAATATGCTAGAAGTGACCTCAATAAAGTGTTAGTACTAAAAACAGCGTCGATACTTCCTTCTGAGACCCCGCCTTTTCGGAGAAGAAAGCCAAAGACGTGTAAAAAGAGTATATTTCGAATTGTTACTAAACATTATCATATTTATTTCCATTCATAATCTAATCATTTTATCATCCGTTTCTCATTTGAGCGAAAATTACTCTTCGTGATTACAGAAAATGAATAAATCGTCAAATAAACCAGTCATATTAGCATTTTGCACCTCTGAAGTGAAATATTGCAATACAAATACTTCAGTTTTGAGACCTTCTCATTCCACGTGATCGTAGCAACTGAAAATTGAAAGACAATGAGTAGAATGTTGAATATCATGCTGCACACTGTATGCGACGGCATTTCATCAATAACTCTCAAGTTTCTCGATCGATAGTGTAATTCATTAATTCGGACCTACACAGAATCAAACTTTTGCTAACCATACCCTTTAGAGTAAACATTATTCATCGTCGCAACCTTTGGCACTAGTCTAGAGCATGAATTCTACATGCTCTACTAATTTTTCCTGGTTCAGTATCCCTCTAGATAACATACTACATCTCGTCTAGTTCACCTTTCCAAATTATTTCGGTGTGACCACATGCAAAGAGCTTTTGGGAGCTGACATTACATCAGAGACCCTCTTGGTCCGCTCAGCTGCATACAATGAGTATCCTTCTCCACGTATACCAAGACGTTTATGGAAAAATCGTCAAAATTTTGCAGACTATTGTAAAGCTAATAATAACGCAGTATGAAGGTCTTTCTTTGAATAGATCTGGTCACTAAAAACTACATTTATCCATTTTTTGAATGGTTACTATGAGTCTAGTGAAAAAGCTGCGTTCGGTAAAAAAAAACAGAAGAGCGAGCACATTCGTTATAATGCGATTGCATCGCAAAAATTGTTAATGAAAGGCGGAGATTCTCGGAACAACTCGGCAATCTTGTTTTTGGAAAATACCTTTTTGGAAGTTCTTCTAGTATTTTTTCACTTTCTCGTGGTGACAAAATTTTCTAAGAAGGAGAAGGAGTGAAGGGCGGGACGCGCGCCAATGCCAATTCTCTCGCATGCGGCGCGGCAATCGCTGTATAATGCACGATACAGCAGGCTGAGCCTAATAAGTTAACCTAAGCTTAACTGCTTTTCAATGAAATTTCAATGTATGAAAACAAAAGAATTTACACAACTCCATTTCTTTGAGGGAAAACAATTTCGAAGATTCAAAAAAGTGACAAGTATTTGAAGCGGAAACCCACAAAGGGCAGACATTTATGTTATTCAACTAAAAAATCAAATTTCCTGTTCCGATTACCTTTCTCCTATTTTCGTGGTCCACTAGAAAATAAACTTGTGCACATAACCTTATTCTTAATTTTCGGGAAACCAATCCCAATCAAGCTCACGTAGGAGAATAACGTCACAGAGATTTATATTTGCTCTTCTACTGCTGAAATCACAGTGACAAATGATGTGCAATCTAGTCATTTTAGATTCTTCTTTTTCTCAAATTTCCAAAATCATCTGGAGAAATTGTTTTGGATCAAACATGGAACATCATAATCAAAAGTTCTTCAGTGACACTGCATACTTCTACTTGTTATTCGTTGCTTCTCCAGCGATGGAGCAAGTGAAATCATCTACTCTCCTCAACCACTCGACTACTACTCATCTTCTACAATAACTCACTAGTGTTTACTGGCGAATAGTTATATGTTTGGAATGAAAAAGTCTTTCCTGAAACGCAATGTTATCGCTATTTGTTTCATAGTAAACGTCGGCAATCACACAGTTCCATCCACGTGAATTGCCGTAATGTTGTTGGCTTTTTTCCCTCAAAGCGAGATTATCCATTATCGACTTCTTCCTCGTTCGAATTCATTCAACTAATCCTTCTGCACTTTTTGCTATAGGGATATACTTTATATACTGTGCCATCTTCGTTTTATATTATGTACACGTTAACGATGTTAGGATTATCTGAAGTCTCTGGTAATTCAGCAGTCAAATAAGTTTTGTGGAAACAATCAACTACCTCTCTCTCTCTATATTATCGATCGGTGTTTAAAGCATTCATGTTCTCTAGCCTTCGTAAGCTCTTCCGTGTTATATCCAATGGGATGAAAATCGAAATTTTTGAGCCTATTAACACGTTTTCGTGTTTCTCCTAGACGGGTCAACCACAGGTAACTCAGTTTTCACAACATGAAACAATGTAATCGAATTGCAAACAGCTGCATTATCCATATCGCTGCTAATTCTGCAATGCACTGTTATTAAGGAAGTCAGGTAAATAGCAGTAAAATATTTATTTGTCTACGTCTTGCGCTGGAGCTCTCTACGGTTTCCCGTAAAAGACAGATAGAGCGTATTATATTATTGCTTTGGATTAGGCGTATGGATATCAAAGGGCAGCTTGGAGGCCTCTAGAGTAATTTATAATTTCCCTCGGCTTAGCAGTTCGAAAGAAATCAAATTCTTTCTACTTGAATGAACAAAAAGAAGTACGTTTCTGTCTTGTGCATCGCCATGACCATGACCGACCAATCACGCAGTGACTTGCGATTACATGGAACAGTGTGCTGATTCAGTAAATGGAGAAAAGGGACTGTGGCTGAGTGGTTATGATGCACGTAACGGCGCGAAGCTGATCCCAAACTCATTCATTCCCTAGCAGTGAACAACGAGCGCCATATGAAACTCACAACCAGGCTATCCTCGAGATTGCAATGAGACGTGCTCAACTAGTTTTTACGATGTTTAAGAAGAAGACGAAAAAACGAATGAATATTTGAAGTACTGGGATGCGCACAATAGAAAAAAAACTGTGAGACGGATCAGTTAAGGTGCTGAAATTTGATTTAGTAAACAGTAATTAGTTATAAGACGGCAAAATATTTTCTTAAGATTTTCGCTCTAATCTTCTGTTCAAAAAAATAACTTGGCCGAAAGATACTTAACGAGCCATGAAAAATGGATTCAAGTATTCAATTCAAAGAGTCGTATGTGCAAAAACTTGTATACATTAACGCGAAAGCGTCAATTTCCATAATGATTGTGGCTCTTTTTGCTTTCTGCTATATATGCACGCCAGATCCTTTTACTTATAACACTTCAGCGTTTCGGGCTATTTAGTTCTGTTTTCCTTACAAATTCTTGACTATTTCGGCGCACCGTACTTATACGAATCCAAGAAACGTATTACCTCAACAAACTTTCCAGCAGGGAACCGAACTCGGGCAATCTGAGCCTTGCATTTTACCACAAAAGGTCAGTTTGTGCTTCTAAAAATACATTATAGCAAGCTTACCAATGTCTGATATCCATTGTTCAACCTATTCGTAACCATATCGACACCTTAACGTCCATAACCGTCTACATCTTTCACGACGATGTGCACAGATTTCGATATATGCTCTCTGACTTAAGCCTAAAAATCCATTACTCAAAGTTTTCCTTCTATTGAACTTCAATTTCTTTTTCTTTCCGAACAAAAGGAAGAAACCAAACCGTACAATACGTCTGTGCTCTGAAGAGACCAGTTCGCTGTGCCTTTACTGATTAAATTACTAAATAAATACTGACTTTGGTGCACATAAAAATCGCGTTCAAACGACACAGTCTAATGAGAGACCATCTGCATTGTCAATAGCTGGCACGACATGGGTTAATAAGCTAGCTAACTCTCATCATCAGTACACCGGTCACACAGTGATGGTATAAACAGCAATGTGGACAGAGGAAAAGAACAGCCCGCAGTTCTTTCTTACTGAGTCTGAATTTTACTTTTAAAACCAAGTCCTCGCCTTGTTGACACATGACCGAACACCCCATAATTACTGCTCAAAGTGATTAACTCTGTTTTTCGTTGACGACAGAGTCGATTGTTTTCGACATATTTCACTAGTGGTGAAAGCGTTTTGTGGTGGGGAAGTCATTGTTTCGTCGACTTCAAGGCTTGGCAATATTTTCTATCGACCTTATCCTTCTCGCCAATTCATTGGCTATGACTGGTGCGAAAACAGAATAATTTGAGCAAGAATCACCGTTTGAGGTTTTTTTCGAGCCGATATGTGTCAAAATGAGCAAACAACAAAAACCTAATTAACTGGCTTCATCGAGTTTTTCGAGTTCTTCGAAATTCACTAGTCTCTCATTATGCATAGAATTTTTATATTACCATAAAATGATTTATTGATTGCAATGCAGGGAGCTTTCCACATCAATACATGTCCTTTAAAGAATGTAGACAGCTCTAGTGAAATGCTAGTTATAGTCAGCCTTCTCTGTCATTTTGTCGGAAACTTCTTCTGATTACTCACTATTTACTTTTCATCACTGGCCCAGATGTGAGGTTAATTACAGATAGCAAAATCAATTAATGTTTTGATCAACCGGAATTTTTACGGTGGCTTTATATGCGTTTTTGAATCGCTATTCAGGACGGTAGTAATGAATTATTGAGAAATTCTCCAGTTTCCGACGAATATGTTTACAGCGTTTTGTGCGATTCAGGCTCAGTCCGTGTGCCTCTTCTCCTTATGGAGGAGGCGTGGCTCATCATCGTTGTCGTGCTTGCCTTCTGCGCACTTTTACTCACGACGCAATTTTTTTATTGTATTCTGTATATATGGCGATCCAGCCACATTGAATACTCTGGTTGGTATTTATTTATTTTAGTTTCTTTACTAAATCATTTGCTTATTTATTGTCTTTCTCCCATGGAGAACTTCCCAGTGTAGTGTGGAGAAATGTGTAGTGTGATGATGATGAGTTCCTGCGAGTTCTGTTGGATCTTATCTAGGATTGCTAGTGAAGTGGATTAAAATGCTAGCTGTATAGCTGTCGTACAGCCTTTGCGCTGCGGAAGAAGAACTTTTCAAATTCTTTTGTTGAGGAAACTGTGACAAAAAATGATAGTGGGAAAGCAGATATGGCGCCTTTCTATTGGTTTGGATGCTGCCCAATTACTTGAGCTGGTCAGAATGAAAAAGAACGAGACATGTGGCTGAATGGTAGTGACATAGGGAGTCAGGGAACGCGGCGCTGATTTGACCCTTTCCCTGCCTCAACAGAGCCGGAACGATATAGTCTTGCTATCCTCAAGATTGCATGGAGATTCGATTCGGTCAGTATTCTATGACATCCATGAGCGAGGAGAGCGGCACTTTTTCGTTAGATGGCACGGAATAACGAAACTATCCCATCCATTGGACAAGAAATTTTCGTAAGAGTGTTAGTGGTCATTCGAAAACTTTACTCTCTGACTAGTCGGCTACGTGGCCGTGTTTTGAAAAAGTTCTTTGGCAACACTCCAGCAAAAAGAAAACATTTGCATTTCACACATGCATATTTCTCGTTGGACAGGGCTCTGCTTTCAGACTATTGATAATCCTTCAATAGTGTAAAATTCAACAATCAATCGCTGTGCCAACTTTCTGGCAAGACCGTTTTTGTGCAGTATAGAAGGAAAAGTAAGATTGATTCACAAGCGCGAGCATAAGTTTTTTTAGCCAATTCCCGAGCTGGGGGGAAGGAGAGGCAGGGTGGGCGGCTGCCCTTGTGGATTGCGATTTTTGAATTCATTTAGATTTTTTCCCTTTTGAGAAATACTTCAGATAAAACATATGACTCTAATGCTAAACGATTTCATCTACGCGATCTTGTAGATGACACGATCTTTTTGTTCTTCCATTGAAGCCAAAGTAAAAACGAACGGTCAAAGTAAAACCTGCTTTTATTTAAATTTCAAAGATTTATAAGAGGGTGTTTTCAAAAAACGATCACGCACCACAGAAACCAGAGGTCTGAACTTTTGAAGGATTTCTAACACTCTTATGAAAAATTCTTATCCAGCGAAAGGGGTCGTTTCCTCATCCCGTCGCGTCTAATGGAAATGAACCAGAAGAGCTCCTTAAATGGTATTGCAAACAACAATCGAAGTGATCGAAGTGGTTACAGATGTCTCAAAACACATGTGATAGCTTGTTAGATCCAGCGTCTTAGGTACATGAAACCTTCCATCCCTCTAGAATCGGCAAATCGGTCCCAGATCTGCGTGAGAGAATATAGGCACTTACTGGTACACCGGTTAGCCACTGCGAGTCTTTGTAGTAAAGGCGAATATGCATTCAGTAGCTTCTAACGATACATATCGTAATCACATACATGACCCATCCCTCTGAAATTGATCACCTCCAAGACTTCCAATCTTTTATTCTTATGCTGTAACATAAAAATGCTATCATTTGCGCTCGCAGGATTTGCGCATAGCAGTAATGAAAAAGCTTTTGAGATTCCTTGAATGAAACTTGTCAGTGATGGAATGTTTGTTCAAATGGTCCTTATTAAGTAATTGCTGAATTTTATAATTTGACGAAAAGAGTTCGCTTACTAGTATTCTTTTCTGTTGCTTTGTGTGAAAAAGACAAAAAATCACACATTTCAATCGACCGAAAGCAAGTGAGAGGTTTGATTTGATTGTTCATGCTTAATTACTTCGAATAAAGTTCTCTATCAGAACTACCAACACCCCCATAGGCGTTGTTGGTGCCCTTTTCGCTGTAGACGTTGCTAGCTGTCCTTCTGACGTGTTTCATCACGATCTCTAAAGAGTTTGTGTCCCTAACCAAAGGTTTCTTTTTGTCATTAAGCCACACTAAGATGTTGGTGACGACTTATCTATGACCAGATGCTTGAGAGATTTGCAGACCTTACATGTTTGTAGAAGGGACTGCCAGTGCCATCGATTTGGATTCATTTGTTTCACATCGTTTGTTGACATTAATATCTATAATATTAACATCAGTACATCAAAAGCTTGCGTTTTGGAACTCCTACTGCAAACCTTCCAATCGTCCATAATGATGTCATAATTACTGACATCGTCGAGTCCTACTGGATGACGTCCCGCTTGATGAATCGATTCGCCGTCTTAGTTATGCATTTCAATGAGAAAGAACGGTGGAAAGGGCAGTATATGACTTTAGAATCTCCAATTTTAATTGTGAAAGAATATTAATAAGCAAACGATCTTCTACAAGACCGTATTGTTATTTATTTAAGGATTCAACTAGTTCTAGCAAGAAATCGATTCTTTCCAGTAGAAGTTATTGATGAAATCGTCATGACCCATAACGTACCACGTCATTTCTTACTATCTGGCTCAATCAAACACGACCACTTTTGTGCCGCTACGAACTTACCGGATTTTTTTTTTCGGGTACAAATCATAAATTTTCCTTATTTGAAAGAATTGGGAGTTCACGAAAGAGAGAAAGTTGTAGAAAAAACATTCCACGACCGTTCGTTGGCTGTGAATGACATATATGTTATTGTCTGCTATGTGGAATATTGTCGAAAATATGAATACATTGCTATCAACGTTGAAAGAGCTTGGAAGCGCTTGTCAAGTCATACTCGTTGTTTCTTATATTCGCACATTCCTCACTGTAGCTAACGTTTACCACAGCTATTAAAATGAGTTTATAGTTAATTTTGAGTCAGGACGTTAAGCTTCTTGGAAAGACGTTTTCTGTAAATTTGCGCCGAATGTGGCTCCCATTTAGATCTCCTTTCGATTAGATACCGAAGACATATATATATATATATATATATATATATATTATATGTATATGTATATATATAATGTATATGTATGCATATATATGTGGATATTGATATATGTATATATATGAAGCGGTATACTGAACATCTCACGCAGAGTGTAAGGTGCGTATGGTAATTTGAGCCACGACACCCACATACAGTATAGCTTACGTGTGGCATTCTGTGGGTTAGACAGAATAGAACCGTTTCCGAGTTAAATTGCCTAATTTATGTGGAATGGGTTAGGTAATCTTAAAATCAGCAAAACATCACCGGAGGTTCAACTCGTTTGACTGACACTCGACTTGAACAAATGACTTCGACTATGGCGATTTTCTGAGAGTAATTAAAAGTTAAACAGAGACTGAAAAATTTGCACATTTCTACTAAGACTATAGTAAACTAAGACACTGATTACACAACAGGATTTTAAACAGAAATGAGAGTATAATGCTTTGAAATATCGAAAATGATAAAATAATAACGACATTACGGCTTGAAGAACATCACAACAATAGCATCGATGATGCAGTGGGAACGCGCGCTGCCTCAGTGGGGTACAGACGTGATTTGAGTTCTTTGAAGAAACATCACGTTTCAGGTTTTCCTCGTATGTCAGCGCTCTTATAGTTGTAATTCGCAACGCACGGTGTCGTCAAAAATAAATTAGACACTAAATTGATATCACAGTGTCTAAATATTTTTTTTGTCAAGGGCATTATGATGTTTCTAAGATTAGTCTTTAGGCTTCTCTTATCAACAGTTTCTATTTTGTGTGATTAGAGTTTTTCATATACATCAATTTATCATTGCTGAACATGTTTATATTCTGAAAACAACGCACTATTCAAAGCACTTATCATAAACACTGCAGTAAAGAAACTAGAAATTTCGAATATTAGATTTAAATGGCTGTCAACTCAACTGGGTTTATAAAGCAGAATCGCACACCCGACCAAACCTGTTGAAGGTTGGTGGCTAACAGCTAACATAGAGATGTTGAAGAGCGAGTGGTGGAGCGAATGTACCTCGGTGATGTAGTGGTAGCACGCGTCCCCGATATGGCTGAAACGCGAATTCGACTCCCGCCTGAGGTCATAGTTTGCTCACCACTTAATTCTCTTAGGGATATAACACTGCGAAAGATGCAGTCAAGATACTAGAAATCTAAAGTATTATCATGAATAGTTCTTCTGACTCTCTTTTCAATCATATTCACCCAGAAATTCTAATCGTGTAGCAAGTTTCACCTTGAAAATATCGTTGTGCTCAATAAATCTGTTAAGTATGTTGTAAGACATCATACGTGAAATTCTTATAAATTCTTCTATTTACTCGCTTCACACAAGTTGAATTTAGCAAATGGTATTCTATCGAACTAGCTCCTATAATCCTGAGATTAATTGTTACAACTGGGTGGGAGAACAGTTTTTTGGTGACGTCGCCGAAATAACATCGCCTAATGCAAAAGAACCCGGAAGACGATTTTCACACTGAACAATAAGGCTTTAACAACACTTCCTTGCCAGTCGAAACTGATTGGTGATGAATCCTATGCTGATTAAACGGCTTCTAACTCGCTGACAATACAACAACGTATTTGGTCCTGATGCTGAATTTGATGCTTCGCCGCGTGCTTAAGTTCTTGCGCAGGTTGCGCCACATTGGTAAGTAAATAGCCATATTAAAACATTGGAAAATTTCCCTCTTATTTTATATGTCTGTGTGAAATATCTCCAAATAATGATGACGCTTCTATTTCTTTTATTTATTACGTTGTCAATCACCCATCACCACGATGTCTTTGAATTTGCGTGAAGCCCAAATCATGAGTGTCAAGGTCATCCCATAAGAAATCCTGAAATTACACGGCTGGAGTTTTCTTAGATTTCTAATAATAAGCACTTGGTGGTCTTCGTAAATTGGTAGGAACTTTCCGCAGACGAATCTGGTATCAATTTGCCAACGCGAAGATTAGTATCGTTAAAAAGTAGTGGTGTCGGATTAGTGACCACTCAAGTATTCTACAACATCTGTCATCCTTCGCTTCCAGCTTCAGAGAGACCAATTTGAAGTTTGAAACCATATTATTAGCTATTAATCAGCTCGTGTCGTACCTTTGCGTATTTTGATCCTACCAATTACGAATGGCTCGTTTCATCCAAAGACCATACTTGACGTCTCAGCTTCTTTGCTTTGCATAACATTTGGAACTGAAAAAATTTTGCTGCTTAACTTTTATTTACCTAGGGTCAGCTACCAACTTTTGTTTTGAAAAGAACACGATTGATTACATTTTGTCAAAGATGAAATTTTCTTGCACATCGTAGTTATGGTAAATTTTGTTGGTTTTCTCCTATAATATGTCTCCGGATAAATTAGGTCACTTCACACAAGTCACCTATCATAATGCAACTTTTTACATTTTGGGGTGCCAATTAGATTTTATGTAGTTATCTTTCACGTTGCTATCTTTTCTTATTAGTGCTCTAAGCAACAAAAATCTCCCAATGTTTTTACTTTCCATCACGGCCTTTTCATAGGGAGCAATTGTAATTATTTTTGAGATATCAATCATGATAATAAAATAGCCACCGAAAACTCTTGTATTTCCCATACTTTCGCTTCAGTGAACCATCCTAATTTCTCCTTCATTCTTGCTTACCGTTTCAATGCTTGTTCAAGCTAAGGAGTGCTGCATAAATCCAGTAATGCAGAGTGGGTGGTGTGCATAAACATTTTCGTCAACTGGGATTCGAACTCAGATCTCTTTCCGGGAGCGTGTGCTAAGCCTTTACTCTACATTACTGGATTTATTGTATATTATACCACCGCAATACGCCGTCAAATAAAATGGATCCAGATTGCTGGAGAATGCGCTCTAAAAAACAGCAAAGATCATTGTATTTGTGACGCAGTCGCAGTGAGGCTTGCACTGATCGGTTCACTTTCGTAACCCGATCTTAAGCTGCTGTTCACAAGTTCTTACTCTAAGCGGCCATCAATTGGGTTGATTCATTTAATGATGATAAATTTTATCTCTCCGTCACGGTTCTGCTCCATTTAGCTTCCTGTCTTACATTTGACTACTGCTTCTTGAGTGCTTCAGTTTCTCAATCTTCATTGTCGACGACACTAGTAGTTTCATATTCTTTGTCTAATATCTATACTGATTGATTCAACAGCCTTTGAATTTTCTCCATTGAGCTCAAGGAGTTTTGTGAAAAACAATTACCCAAGGCATGCGTCTAAATCTACATGCCTATAAATCCGAAAAAGAGAATATTTTGTCAAATGATTCTCTACAATGCATAATAATCTTTGGGTATGGGGTAACATGGTGGTTAGCGATGCTGTGTCTAAGGAGGCAAGTCGATGCAAGGCACTGGTTCCATTCCCTTGTTCAATACTCTCTTACAATTAATCAACGACTTCTCAGGAAGCGCCTTAGTTCGCCTAGCTCCAGGATTGCAAGGTAATCGGCTCGAGCAGCATTCTACGGCAGTCATAAAGAACAAAAAAATACCCAAGTAACCGAAGCAACACGTTAAATTTTCGAAGACCCTGGTGAAAGACGGATACGAGAGCGCGAAACATATGCCAGAATCATGAAATCTGTGTAGTAGGAATGCGACGATATGTTGTGAAAAAATTTCAACCTATTTATAACTTTTTTCGTTACTGATGAACAGCTTGTCAAAGGAAGCAATGAATGGCTTGTGTTTTGGTTGTAATAAGTTTTTTCAAAAGCATAAGGTGATGCTGCTACGTGTAGGAATTGTAGCACATTTGTGGTGGTTGTTTACTTCTTAGAATGAATGGAAATTCACACTTTATCGTCACTCAAAGGACGCTTTAGATGAGCATTTGAATTAAGGAAAAATCGATAATTATATATCAGCATTTTAAAAAATTTTGTTCACTGGTTCTTCTCATCTTAATATTATTTTAATATTAGCATTGATTAGTAAATGCTTACCACGACTTTAAATTACAACTTGTGCAAACTCCTGCACTTTCCTCACTTGGATCCCCTTGCATAGCTTACTCGCGAGAGACCTCGAATATACCTGTAGACCCTGCTCCAAATGAGCACTTTATTATTCGTCGAGTTGTTTTTCTTTGTTAATGGAGCCCTGATGGTCCGATTTTTTCACGAAAGACATAGAAGAAAGATATGATCCTTAGCGATTTCCTAGAGCGAGCTGAATCCATTGGGCTACTCTTGCACATGATAGGAAAAAATAGGTGTTGCTGGTACGCGCTCGAATCACTCGACGATCAACGGGACGACAGGTGACACAGGTGAATGGAGCTCTACTCAAGCGTTAGGAGTCCTGACTACAGTCAATCGCCGTCATTTATGAATCAGAGGGAATGTCTCGCAGAAAGTCTTCTAGCCATTTGTCGACTCACTGTTATAGAGGAAAGGAAAAATTTGTGCTACGACGATGCGGTGTCGAAGTTTCCGATTTGAAAATTGCGCGCATACACTTTCCTTACCACAAGGCGGAGCAAAATCTTACTTGGGAAATCGGAAGGTCGAGAGTTGCTTTGCAAACGATAGACAAATTAAGAGGAAGTTCTAGAAATACTCTACTTTTTTGTTTTGTCAACCTTTACGACAAATGGTCAACGTTGAAAAAAGAAGGCTTTCTCCCTCGACTGAAATCGCTGCTTCAGCTATACTCTTGCAGAAAGAAATATGGAATCAAAGTAACAAGTGAAGAAGACGTTCACCTGGTTTCTACTATATTTGAAACACCCGAAGAGGTAGCGTGGTGTGCAAAAATTAGTGCAACGAGTTAGAGCACGCGCTCCCGGATAGAGTGAGATGTGGGTTCATGTCCCGGCTGACGCGAAAGTTTTGCACATCACACTACATCTATATGGGTATATCTATAATATCGCACCACCGCTAAAAGCGGTTAATTAGAAAGGATTTAATTTGATCACTATATTTGTGAAGGTTCTTTTAGAAATGTCAGAATTTTCTCCATCGGAGCAGGTACTTAATAGAGGAGATTGTTTTCAACGTCTTGGGTTTCTTTCATTTCATCTGCTGTGTAAACTTATTGCAACGGGCTCACAAGAAGCATCACAAGTGACTTTTATGCAAAGAAATGTTTTATTAGATTATTTATTGCTTCGTGGCGATGAGATCTTCCATGTTCTTAAGGCCTCTTGCCGATGATTTATGGATACTGGGAAATCTAAAGAGAGTTACTCGAGGACAATGGAGTTCACTGTAGCACTAACTCTAGAAAACACAGCGCTTAAATGATCCGGACCATATGCAACGCAATTTTCAACTTGCTCATAATTGGAATTCTTCTTGTCATTATCGTACTTACGTGTGAGCGTGCAGCTGTGAGATTAACATGAGAAACTGCGGTTTGAAGAGTTGTGAGCGGGATCAAATTAAGTATTTGGATGAGTCTTCTTGAAACATGATGAAGTAGTTGCGAAATCAAAGGAACAGCATAGCGCATAGCTCAGACAATGTGCATCGCCATCAATGCGTGCAGACTGCTAGTATTGGCTACACTCGTCGTCGAATGACAATGTTCTAATTCAACCTGAGCTTTGTCGTTTGAAATAAAAGTTATTAAAGTCTAGATGTGCTTTTTCATCAAACAGACCTTGTTTTACACAAGAATATTGCTTTTGGCGTTATTCCATTTTTGGAAGATGCGTCAAGCATTCAACTTCATCGTACATCTTCAGAGGTGGTTGAATGGGTGGCCTAGTGATGTATTAGACCAGTGCAGCTATAATCGCGAAGAGGTCTGGCAACAACTTGCCGGTCCCACTTCAGTGGTTTGATTGAAGGCTTGGCGAGCCTTAAGAGCGGGATCAAACACTGACCACGTGTATCGCAGAACACATCTAGCGTTCTTTTTTACGTGTCTACAGCTTTTCTTATTTGACAATATTAAACTGTATTGACTTTGCGGAATTGTTAAGGTGTATTTTCTGCTTTTTTTTTGAACCTCGTCTTCCAATTGCAAAATGCACTAAGCAAATTTCCATTCGTCGGGCACAACGCGTTTCTGATCCGCAATGTATCGCCGGTATGCGTATGACATGTATTCCTTAAATTTTAGATAACTAAATTTCGTCTTGTAAATTCTTAGACAGTGTGGCTGTGAACAAGATCAAGAAAAAGGCAATGCTTCTCAAAGATTTCAGATAAGGTTGCGATTATAAGGTATAGTATTTCCTGTGAGTCTGCAAAGCTCCTCCAAGGTTATAATGCAGTAGAAATTAACGCAGATTATCAAGAAACTGACATCAATATCTATATAGTGAAACTCCAATGGGAAGCAAGTGGATAGCAAAACCGAATAAAGTTACTAATGTTAAACAAACACAAATCAAATAATTTCATTTTATGAAGAATGTCACCTTGCCTCTAGTAATCGCAAAACCTAAATTTATTCATGCAGACAAACCACTTCACCCATCAAGCAACAGTTGATATGAAAAATGAAGCAATATTCCATCGATTACGATTCTTCTTTCAAGAACATTTTGTGGTAACAAATGTTAATAGATTTTCACAGCGACACAACAGAAACAGGCCTGGTTTTTTTATCCACTGATTTATCTCCTAACGAGTTTAGATGTTTGCGTATATTTGTAGTTAGAGAAAGACAAGATTAGTTTGCAGAGGTGCCGACTTCATTGCCGCAGATCCGAATCACAATGGCGCCGACGTTATCGTCATCGAGGAGAAGCTCACGTGAGATCTTCATTTCTTCTTGATCTTCCTTTTTACTACGATTTTGCTCGTTTTGTGCCTCAACTCTAAGAAGTTGTAGATCTGGTTTTTAATTTGCATTAATTTTGCACCTATTTCTATTTGAGATTACTTCTCAGTTCTTTTTTTCAAACTTATTACTACACTTTGATTTACAAAGAGTTACGAGCTTGTGAATGAAATTAGTGCCCTTTGTTGTATAGCACTCTTCCTTGCTGGGCCACATATCTTTCTTCAGTTTTTGAAGCACTGTTATTACCAGTCAGTCGGTTTATGCTGAATTAATTCAGCGATGCTCTACTGATTCGTTTAGGGATGAAGTGTTGCGATGGTTTTTCAAACCATTAGTGTAATGGCCCTTATCATCAGAATGCAATAGGGTAATGTTGTAACTCTTTCGAGCTTCCATTCCATGTCGACCATTTCGTCCATTGCTAAGTGTGGTTTAGAAAAAATTCAAAAACCTTGTTTCCGAACGGTCTTCATGGGCATATTTTTGTAATTTGGGTGAATGTTATGCGAAGTAGCTTCTAAGACTTTTAGTAATATCACGCCATTTGGTCTTCGCATTTTTTGCATAAATCTTTGGCTTGTTCTTTGAATTTTCATAACCAATGTGGTTATTTCAAAAACTGTAACAAGTCGAAAGACACTGATAATTACTAGTTAAAATTTTCGTGCAATATTCATAAGAAAGAGTTTTGGCGAAGTTCTTCACATTTATGAAATCTGCTACTTTTACGATGTACCAAGTGGGTCGAATGCAAGGCGTTTTCCCATGTGACTGATCAACGCTAAGCGCTTCCAGTTTTACGCTTCAGTACTATACAGTGATCACATATCGAATGACTACTTATTCTCTCCACAGGCTCTATTTTGTAGACTGTTCAAAACGAATGGGACCCACGTGTAATTGAGACCCAACAAAATAGGTAAAACAAATTATAAGAGGTTGCCTGTACAGCAAAATTTCCGTGGCATTCCTAACGCTCAGTAAATACTCTTCACTAAGTGAATTTACGATTCTCACTCTTATTAGATTCGTGAAGACTAACTTTACATATAGAGTTTGGCAAATCGGAGGTCTCTTTGTCCGATAAAGCAAATTCTTTGATTGAAAGATGACCCACAGTATTCGGCGTAATCCTCGGATATTCAAAAAGTGTCCATTCCTTTTTCTGCTTCCTATCTTATAGATCCTATAGACTCATGTCAGTATCGAAACTTTCTCGTATCTTCCTTGATATGAAAGGGACGGCACTTGAGTTTTTTCACCGATTAAACACTTGTCCTAGTTCAGTTATTGTTCACCTCTATCACTTCTTGCCATATCAATCATCAAGTAATTTGAACTGTCTGTACGATTATTTACTGTTGTCAAAAGCCACAGCCAACCAGAGATTTTCTCCACCCTCTCAAATAACAAGAACATTTACCTTCTTATTTCACCTTACTACCTATTCCAGTAAACGCTTTCACTATTTTTTAGAGCAATTGCAAACTTGCCAACGTAATTGATCAACATGATTGAGTCACAATCATATAGATCCTACCTATAACGTATAATTATCATTGTATGAAAAGCAGGATTCGGTCCGACCCGGAAGAGACAAGAGTAGTATTCTTCGTAATCTACCAACTTCACAACAACGAGATGATTTTCATCCTTTACGTTTAACCTAGAGAAAATGTGCGGCTAGAGTGCGTTCAAAAGTTTTCTTCACGAATCTCCATTCTTTCATCAAACGACTAATTATGGTTTTTTGGGAAAGTGTCATCTTTTACACTTTCTAGATATTCCCCAATTGAATATTCAAATACAACGCTCTTTTTAGACTACACTGTGATGAAAATAGTTGTATTGATGCGCACACGAGCATAAAATCCTTTCATATAGTGCCTTTGTACTTGTTCGGAGAAAAAAATATTGTGTACCTACAAAGCTTCTATACACAAACGTTTGAACCACGCGGCATTGATGTCTTTGCCTCATTCACCCCCTAAAATGACAGAAGAAGTTCTGTACGTAGTAAAATTTAACCATTACTATAAATCATCGGTACTGTTCTATTATGGCGGCGCCACTTGAGGCCTTCGGTAAAAAAGTATCTTTTTGCTTTTGCAAACATTTCTGTAGTTTATCGATAGCTCAAATAAGTGAGTTTCAATGGCATGTTCAATTTCTCAAATAGCTTATTTTTGGCGCCCTACCCGTCAAAATGAGATTTTGTTTCTTATTCAAAGATTTCCCACTGGATAACTTTGTTGTAATGAACTTTTAATCGTTACATAAAGAAAATCTTTCGATTATAATGGTATGCTTGGCTTCCGCAAAGGACTTCTTCGACCTTTGTAACGATCGAAAGAATATTGGGTTTCACACTCAGTGAGCACTTCTAGTCGGCTAGGGTGTGTGCACAAAAGTTCTTTCCAAAAAGCAAACACATTTTCTTATTCAGAAAGATTTGCTCTATCTAATGCTTAGATTTTTGTTATCAAAAAAACCTTAGGCAAGAAATCTTCAAATGTGAAACAAAATCTTATTTCGATTGGTATAGTATTAAAAACAATTAGTATGAGAAATAAAATATACCATATATTCACTTGATTCAAGCTATCAGATAATCATATATTCGTCAGATAACAGCAAAGAATACGCTTTTAGCGTAGGCCTCAAGTGGTGCCGCCATAAGAGAACAGTACCAAGTTATCTAGCTAAATAGGCTATCTATCTAGCTTCTTCAAAATTCAATTATTAATCCATTGGTTATTTCACCTCCCGTAAAAAGCTGCTATTATAATAGATTGTAGAAAAATCTTCTGTTATACTGCCTCAGAAAATGTTTTTTTTATGCATGTATTTCATCTTTGAGCTCATCAGAAAGCTCGTTTCTTGCGAATCGAACACTACATCATTTGCCTATACAGCCTTCAAAATGAACTTGCTCAGGGAAGAAATTCGTCTGCTGCTCCACTTCCCACTACAAATTGGGTGTCAACGCTTCTGAGGCTCATCGACAAATCTTCAAAACGTATGGTAACGAAATTTGTGGTGTTCGTACAGCTCAGTGTTGGTTCAAGACGTTCCGTAAAAAAGGAGTGCAATTGATCTACAAACCAGAAGAGGGACGTCCACGAGAAGCCGACTGCTAAGCAGTCGCCAGTCGCATTAAAGAGATCCATCGACGAGTTGCTGCATGGTAGCTGACGAGTTTGATTGCGATCTAATGACAATTTGACACATTCTCTAAGAGATCGACAAACAATGCTTGAAGTTCGATGGAGCACTTATTGAGAGGCAAGAAATTCCAAGATGTCCCCGAAATTGGCAGAATTTTTCAGATTCTATTCAGATCGAAGGACTGCGAGTTTTACCGCCGCGGAATCTTCATCTGCCGGATATGTGGCCAAATTAATCTGGAAAGAGGCTACTCCGACTATTGATTTATGTTTTGTTTAAGGCTAATTGGTGTGCGAATAAATTTTTGCATGCATTTCGAAAATAAGAGCTCATGTGGCGCAGTGGTCAGGGGTGCTCTGCGTCGCACACGAAGTCAATGCTTCGATCTCGCGCTCATAGCTCACCGAGCCATTCATCCTTAAGGGGTCGATAAACTGGTGCCAGACTGGTCTCAAACTTGTCTGGGAGGATAAACAGCACTTTCAGCGGATTGCCGCCGCGAGTTATTGTAAAGGTCAGATATGCATTCAATCACTTCAAACGAGGTCAAAAATTGAAGATGAATGCATGACGCATCTCTCAGGGATTAATCAATGTTGAGAGCTTTATCTTTTATTATCTCTAAAATGCGATGGAAATGTTTCTACAATCTATTAGTAAGCAATTCGTTCCTTGTGTACACGGAGACTTACTGGTTCAAAACTCACAGTTATTTCGTTTTTGGCTCCTAATAGTCTATTTTGGTGTAATTAGCTTCAGAGTCTCAGATGCTACGATGTATCACAAAATTTTGAGTGTTTAATCAATCGCTCCCCGTACCCACTGATACACACTTGATTCTTGGAGCCACGAAGCGTTTTCTGAAGTTGTACTTACAATTTAATCATCACATTCGATTTGTAGCATCAACATCGAAAATATGGTGCTTTGAGTTCAATTTGTCTCACTCGTCACAAAAACAAAATGACAAATATTCTACTCAGTATGATTTAGCTACGCCCATAATAAAGGGCCTATTTCGAAATTTGAAAAAATATTCGAAAACGTATGAAGATCTTGCGGAGGAAATTCTGTATGTATAGGCGGATTATTCCATTGTATGCCAAGCACCAGTAGAAACTAAGGAACCAATTTCATGAACGGGCGGGCTCTATGCAAGTGAGAAATCGTCCTTTCTTCGACGAAGAATTCACTGAAAGCAGAATGCACTCTCTCGCAACAATGTACACCCACGAAGATGTGACATATCTGGCACGAAGTGACTAGTTGCCAGCCAGTGTGAATGCATACAACTGGTCGCGTCATTTGAGCTCATAAGGAGTGCGTGATCTAGCTATTGGCATTGATTCTCGTATCAGAGTTTCTTCTTATCTTTCCGACGCACTTCAGGAACCATTGCTTCCGCCAGCCTCCTTTTTCAACGGCGTTCATTCCTTAAAACTTTACCAATTACTTCACTCGCCAGCTGCCAGGCCTTTGAACGATCGGATGCACTATTTGATACATACTTTGTGCAACTACATAATTTTATTAGAACTTACTTCTTTGTTGATATTTCCTGTTTTGTCGCTATTGTGTGTAAACGAATCGCTACGGCGAAACTTAAAAAAGATAATTCGTTATTCTCCACAAATCGCTGTTCCAACTTGCGTTCCCAACCATCCGACAGAGTTATTGAGAGCAGAAAGCTAACTTTCCGCCATTGCTCATAATTCATGCTTATGTGAAATCGGAAATCCGTTAGAATTCCGACTTTTTATGAAATTCCAATAAGTTGTGGGACAATTTCTCACAAATGCAGCTCTCCGTCTTCATAAACTTGGCCTAATGTGACAATGTAATCACTGTAGTTTATCTTTTTAACATGGTCTTATACTTACACTTAATAATGAGATAGAGGTGAACAGTGCCTAAGGAAGCTCAGATACTAAGAATTCCTTAATTCAATGATTTTGATAATCGCCCAGGTTCCTTTTAGTGCGCTGTGGGCGTGTTTTCAAGAGTGACCACACTTCTAATGAGTCTCAGATGACGCGGAAAACGCCCTCAGTCAAATCAAAATTCTGATTTTCGAGCAAACACTCTCGCCTAGATATCCCCCTTGTTACTCAGTGGAAATCCGTCTTAATTTTCAAGTCACGCAGTGCTTTTACTTTTTCTCGTGCAAGTTCAGTTCGTGTGCAAAATGTTCATTAGGATGATTGCGTGTAAAATTGGAAATTCAACAACGAATCTCCACTCGATAAAGAGCTCTTATCAAGTGCTTGTGTATCCCAAAAGAAACTCAAGTGAATAGCCTGAATATTTATTGTCTAGGTATTAGATTGCTATCTAAGAGATATTGGGGTAGGTGGGTTTTTTTCCTAACATTATATGACTCCAGCAGAATCCACGTTTGATTTATGAAGGTGTACTGCAAGTGTTCTGCATTTGAACCACTCAATGACTCGATTAGAGCATTGAAAAATTATCACGAAAGTAGAAAAAAGTTTGCAAGTAGGTTTTTTTTTCTCTCAACGGTTTCAACTCGCTTGTATCACCTGCACTTTCGTCGATCGTCGTGTGACTCGAGCGTTGCAATACCTCTATAAATTGCTAAATATCATACCTTTTTCTAGACTTCTTGTGAATAAATCGGCCATCGGCTCGGTGTGTTCCTGTGGCTGCGATCGACGTCCCTAGGGATCAAGTCGCTGAAAGCTATTGTTCATCGGTTGTCATTAAAGCGCATTACGTGTCCCCTTATCATGTATAGCCTAACGAGCAGAACGGCGTCTTAAATTATAGATCATTGACGCAGGTCGAAACTTCGGATTCTTTCTCTCGTTTGAAGGATACAGGATACTCCTAGCATCGACCTTTCGACTGCACGTTCAACAACGCCAAGTGATCTTTAGTCCTGCTTACGTAGCAAACAGGTTTCTGATGCATACTTTAAACAGGAGTAATCGTCGAGTCGAGAAGGTGGGCACGGAGTCAGATGTTCTTTGCTCTCTTCATTAGTCCTCAATGCTCTCAAACGCTCCCAAAGTCGCTCTCTTCCTTCCGCCTAACTGTGAAGCTAGATCGTTCAGTATGCTGATCTACAACTTAAATGAACATAACTGAAGCATTCAGAGTTTCTTCCTCTGTGGGACTTGAACGGGGCAGTCAGAACCCATCCGTGCTTTATGAATTCGTTTCTGTTAGTTAGAGAACAGTTTTCTACAGGTGTTTTCGAAACTGCATTCGTTGCTCCTGACTGATGCTTGGTGTTAGAAGAGATCTCCAAAGCGAAAGTGGTCTAATTATCGACGATCGATTTTCACTCCCACGTTGTTCCATTCTAATGTTGCTATGACGTTTTGAAGGGTGGCAGTAAATGATTTTGGCAAGATAGTGCAACCTTGTCAAACCCCGCTTCTTACGTCGATAGTAATTATCCTTGCAGAGTAGCGATGTTCTACTTACAATTACAATTACAACAGTGGCTCCAATTACACTTAAACATTTTGTCAATTCCGCGACGGTGTCTATTCCTCCCCAACATATCCTTTCATCTGAGCCTCTCTATCAAAATACTGAATTTTTCTCTTCCAAGGCTATGCTGGCGAGAAATCTCCACTTCTATATCTTAGTTGAGCGCCATGCACAGTTCTTTATCAAATCCAATGCTTTGAGTATTATACTCCTTCATATGTAAGAAGCAGACTTACATATTCGATTCTATTACGGCAAAGTAGTATCTGCAATCAGTCACAGCTCTCATTACCACTACCATGTGCTTCCATTAAATGAAAATCGTAGCGCAAAACTTCCACTACGGCTTCGCTCGTTTTTCTACTTTCTTATCAGCTTCAATATCCTCACTGAAGGCACAGATAGGTCCTTTTCTTTAATTGAAATTTGCACGAGGTTGGTACTCGTTTATTCAAATTTGATGACTAACGCTTCGGAGAGCTCGCCTTCGTCAGAGGCGTTGGGTCGCCGAAACGTTGGCCATCAATTTTCAAGAAAGGATTACAAATTTTGCCCAAGTTTTGAATGAAGAATGGGATATTTTATAAGTAATTGTGCATTTTCGTTACTCATGTTGCAGTTCGGAGAAAGTCGGATTTTTGAATTATTACAGGTGGGTCCTTTTTTTCGAAATTCTTAATATCGTTAAGAAGGATCGAAAAAGGTAGAGCAAGCGAGAAGAATGATAATAACAATTCATATTTGTATCGAGTGTACATAAAATACTCGGCAGCTGCGATTTGATTTTTCTCTTAAGTTTTCTCCACAGTTTGATCACAAAAACCAAAGCACCATACTGAAGATTTTGTATGAAACTTGGTCAAATGGGCAGCAAAATCTTAGGAGAACCACTTCGTTACCACTAATTTGATTGGACAAATTTCTATCCATTACCCGTACCTTTAAAAACGCATGTGGCGCAATGGTTAGAGGTGCTCTGCACCGCGCACGAGGTCAATGATTCCATATCGCGTTCATGGCTCACCAAGCGATCCATCCCTCCGGGGTTGGTTAATTGGTACCGGACAAGTCTCAGACTGAGGACAAGCAGCACTGACTCGGTACAGCGGGAGGCTACCGCGAGTCATTGTGAAGGCCAGATATGCATTCAATCACCTCAAACGAAGTCAGAAATTGAAGACGAATGCATGGCGTATCCCTCTGGGTTGATCAACGCCGAGAGCTTTGTCCTTTTAGCTTTAACTGTACCTTTCTTGACTACAAAAAGCATTCAGCGAAGCCTCGGTGGCTAGTCTCAACATCGTTCAACAGAAAAAGAGTTCACTTGTCCCATAGTCTTCTGGCCACAGTGGAGCAAAAGGGTTAGAGGTATTTCACGTGGCCGAAACTGTCCGCCACAATATTTCAGTAGTTAATGAAGCCATATTGTTGAGATCAGAATGATATATGCTTTGATAGGAAGTTTGTACTGGGCTAAAGTTTTGTCAGCATCATCCTTATTTTTCACAAATTGCTTATCAAGCTAAGCGAGCTCAGCTGCAAGGGGAATAAAATAAAACCGTTAGAGAGTTTTCGACATCGGATTCAGACCAGCTTCATAGATAGGTCACAATGTGAAGAAGTTATTTGACAGTGGTAATTTTACTACTTCAGAAATTATATTCCACGCAATTACCCAATAGCACTTTCTATGTACTTGTACTTTTGAGAAAATCAGAGAATAGCCAAATGTCTTGGAGTGCAATGCTCACAAATTTGATTTATTACTTCTCGTAAAATTCTTGTTACGCAGCTGAAATGTGTTCTGACATGTCGAGTCCAGAATTTCAGGCGCTACACCATGTACCCCAGAGCTGCTCAATAAGGGGTCTTATATATAACAAGCGCATGCAAGGTGAAAGCCGACCATGTATTTCAGACTTTCAGAAACTATTTTTTGACAAACTATTTTTTGAAAGTCTGGGAAGGACAGTTGGAATTAGAATATTCATAATAATTCAAGAAGATTGAGCAAAATGCAAAAACTCGTTCTTAGGCTGAGCTGAACACGCGTCCACCCTCACCGGGGCGAGAAATTCCACTACACCCCTAGGCCGCAGCTCAGCCATCACTCATCCATAAACTATCGATGCTGTCAGCAATCAGTCTTTAACGGGTATATTCTGGCAACCGATATCACCATTGAATCCAGTTGAGCTGACGGCTTTTTTTGTGTATCAAATTTCTGTAAAAAATTTATCGCTTTCACTGCATTCTAGGGTGATGTAATGTTGTGTATAATTTATCTAAAACGACTAAAAAGATTGAGTGGTACGCAAAAATTCGACTTCAGGAGGGAGTTGAACCTGCGATTCACCCCTACTAGGGCTCGTGCTAACATAGCTTTTATAGTTTGGATATAGTGAAAGATAAACGGAAATGGCCAAGTAGACTTCAAGACGAAGCTCCTCCAGAACGCCTACACACAGCTTCACCCTTATCTCATCTTAATGGCTCACATCAATTATCTGTACTCACAACTGAAAACTGCATAGAAACCACGCTATTATACTCAAAGAAATGCTTACGCATGACACTAATTGTCTTTGAAGAGACTTTTCGACAGAACGAAACGAATGCTAGATTTAGTGCGACGCTTAGCAAATACTATATATGCATGACACATTGATGAAACGAAAACAAAAAGCGTTATCAATATATGATTCTGGCGCAAATAACACGGCGTTATTTTTTTTCTTTGATTATCAATAAATATTCAATAGATAGAGTGGTGGAGGGTTGAACGACTTGACAGCTTATAGGCTATATTTAATGCTTTGACGACCATAAAAACTTATTTAACCCTTTGACAAGCAATGAATCACAGAGTGGGTGTCGCGCGCATCAAAATCAGTGTTTTGAGGTAGGGCGCACTTCAGTAATTCTCGAGTTCTTCGTTGTAGAGCGCATGTGTCGCAGTGGTTAGAGATCCTCTGCTTTGCACACGAGGTCAATGGTTCAATCTCTCGCTCATGGCTCACCAAGCCGTCCATCCCCCTGGAGTGGGTAAATTGTCTCAACCTTATCTAGGAGGATAGGCAACACTAACTTGGTACAGCAGAAAGCCACCGTGAGTCATTCAAGGCCAAATATGCATTCAATCACCTCAAACGAAGTTACAAATTGAAGACGAATGCATGGTGCATCCCTCAGGGATTGATCAACGCCGAGTATTTTATCCTTAAGCTTTATCCTCCGTTGTAATGTTCGGCTCATAAAATGTAAAAAGAGCTAAAAGGTGCTTATAAGAATGAAAGGTTTTAGGGAGCCGCCATTGAGGGGCCATTTCCATGCATACCGAAATGTGTTCGCGCGGATGTCAAATCCTTAAGCTTTGACTGTCTGTTCTGGATGTCGTCTCCGTGATGCAGCTGCGTTGACTATCATACTGTTTTATGATACTATGAATTGCCGCATAATTCACTTTTGTTACTTCAACGAGAAGCGTAGTTTGTGTAAAATGAGTAACATTATTGGTGCGGGTAATTTCATTTACAGCTTCATATAGTTCTTGAGGAAAAACGTCTTAAAAATCAACGATTGATTGCATGCTGGAGATGGAGGCTTAGAGAGCTGAAAATGTTTGATATAGTGCCACGAATCACCTCCTAAATCTCAACTTTTTTAGAAAAAGATTAGCGAGTTCTTGGTTTTTCTACAAAATTTTTTTGATAGGAATTTTGTATGTAAGCTGTCGCCAGCAATTCATGCTTTATTACTCGTTTTCCTCAACAAACATCATTTTGCATTGAATTTCATTCAATAATTTAAAAAGTTAGAGCTCCTTCATTGAGTAGCCTCGAATGAGTCCTCAGAACCAGTCGTAGCATCAACACCAACCATTTTTTCATTGCTTCACGGCCGTATTTTATTTCATTAAAATGGTGTTTGCCCCCCTGAATGTCTTTTAGATTATGATAGCTGTTTCGTGAGACAGGCGGATTACCTGAAAGAAGTGACTTTATCTCATACATGCCTTATTTCTGACGAAAAGTTTCGTTGTGGTTTGATGATCCACTTATTTCGAATTGTGAGAAGATTTAACTTAGTTATCACCGACTAGACTAATTCTACATGTAAGTAATATGTCTTGAAGCAAAAATTCTTCTTCTAATGTAGTTTACACCAGCTCTATTAAGCAAAATTTGTAATAACCCATAACTATTCGGGCTTATGCATTATATGGTGTATCATGTTTTCCCGACTAGTGGCGTTAGAGCAAAGCGAGTCTCCATTCTCAATGCGTCCTTTAAACGCAAATTTTATGTGCGCCAAATTCAACACCCATTCAGTAATCACTAATTAGTAAGTTAGTAGCGGACTGATTATATTTCGCATCAGCGTTCATTGTATGATTCGATTTTTGTCGAGTTCAGAGAAAAAATTTGTGCTAAAAGCTTTATAAACGAAATTGTAGATCAAAGACACGCGCGTACCGAAATCAACACACAAGATTGTGAAAAAGTTGAACTATATCCAACCACATAGTTGGAGGGAGTTAGATTTTTTTATCACCTTTTTTCATTTTGTTTTACACGACTCGTCATCACAATTTTTATTGTGTGGATCACAGTGCTAGAGCATTCGATCCGTTTTTTCTCTTCTTCCTGAATGACGTAGAATGCTGATCGAGCATGTCTCCTTGCAATTTCGAGGACACCCTGGCTATGGCATTCCATAGAGCGTTCTTCTTGACTGCCGGAGGGTGTTGAAGGTGGAGGTCGACTTCACGCGTGCCTCAACGAGCATCACAACCACTCGGCCAAGGCGCCCCCTTTGTCACCTTCACTTTCATTTCATTTTCGAACATCCTCGTTTATTGCTTGTCAGCGATGAAGTGAAGAATATTCCAGTTATGACTTTGTCGTCAGTATATACGTTGTATATAAGATATGTACTTACCTCATAAAGCTCTAAAGCTCTAATGCTTTTATATATATGAGGTAAGTACATAAGATATGTACTTACCTCATATATATAAAAATATGCTCGGTTAAGCCTGTTGCTAATGCGTGTGCTAGAGTGATCATATCCGGCGTGATTTATATTGGCCAATTTAGAATAGAAATGTTCACTCAAAGTGGATTGATTTCCCTCTTTTTCTCGCCTATCACACGAAATCTTCTTCTTAAAATGAGAAGCGCCGAATCAATCAATTGTACGGAGCGAAAGAAGTAACCATATCAAGAAGAAGCACCCTTAAGTGGTGTTTGTGGTGCGAATAAAGTCATGGAAGGTCCCATAACAAGACGAGAGGACGGTTGTTCTCAGTGGGTTGGAAATGTTTTCTAATAGTATGCGTGTGCTATGGTTCAATCTCGTTACTGCTTGCTTACACACAATTATCACGTTTTATAAGAAAAAAGTTTGGTTGAAAAAAGCTGGGCAAAGGGGCTTTACGAAACCAATTCCACTTTCAATTCACTCTTACGTGGAGAAGTGACTTCTGTAAGCGCGTCAAAGAGAAACTCAGAGGTTTCATTAGCTTTGTTCTGATGTAGGTTACAATTTCAATTAGAACTAGTTAGATAAAAGTTTTCATCAAGAAAATTCTAATGTTCTTTGCAGTAAAGCAATGTTCTTATTAAGACGACATCTTCTCGTCGTCTTTCGAGATTCCAACATGACTATGATACTAGGATTTGATAATTTTGTTATCCTCAGCATTATAAACTTCAGCCTCTCCAAGTGCTATGTACGTTTATCGTACTTTAGATTATCAAACAGAAATCTTTCTTATTTAACCGCTTTCAACGGTGGTATGACGTTATGAATATACTCATTGATGTATAGTGATATGTAAAACTTTTGCGTCAGCTGAGACTCAAACCCACATTTTACCCTATCCAAGGGCACGTGCTCGAACCGTTGCACTACTGACGCCTGTTTTGACACCACTCTTCGTACTTTGATTGACAATCGTGCAAAAGTAACAAAGTCCGTATACGCTCTTCTTTTGGGGTGCACTATTCAAAGGCGGTAAAAGTGATGAAATTTACTCAGGTCAAGAGAGCGACTAGTTTTTATTCTCGTCAAGCCCGCTGTCCAGCTGCACTTATTTCTGTGTCCTTATGACTAGACGTCTGTCTTGTATATTCAGACACTCTGCATAAATTGAATGTGTATTCCGAATTCTATGTAGCTCATAAATATTAGATTCAAGCCATTTGAAATCTAGATTCGCTTCCCTTATTTCACATAAATGGCAAATTACTTCTGAAAACATTTTTAAATTATTTTAGAAAGCGACCTCCTTTTAAGCTCAACATCACCGATCAATAACTTTTCCTCGATGTTTGAGCTGATACCGTGATGTTGTTATAAAGTTCATTTGGCTTACGTTTCGACGTCTTCATCGTCTTCAGAGCCGATGATTTTCAAAGTCGTTGTTCACAACCGTTCGTACTTCTTATGGAATCGCTCGACTTCAAAGACAATGAAGACGAAGGCCGACAACGAGCGTGAATGGCTATAAACAATATACTCAGATTATCGGCTCTGAAGACGACGATGACGTCGAAACGTCAGCAGAATAAGATTTTCATAACAGCTCCGCGGTATTACTCTAATCACTGAAGAAAACATTATTTTTGAATTTATATGAACACCGCTATCAATTTTTCAAAAATATTTTCTATTTACTTCTAAGTGTACAAATACGACTCCATCGTCTTTCTGCTTCAATAATAGTAGGAGTAAAGGTACGCAAATTATTTTTTGTATGAAAGTGCGCTAAAAACGCCACTTGTTTATATGCTTTCTAATATCGGGAACTTTGCAGATTTGTCAGCCGAAAGGACTTGAAATTGCATGATTGCGGTATCGTTCGACTGCGAATTCTCTCGCGGACATTTTGGTGTGCAACATGCAAATAGGTGCTTTGTTCGCTTACTACTTATGCAAGGCGATTGGCGCGTAGGGGAATGTGCTAGTGAGGCGGTGTACAAGATTAATGCAGCTTCAAGCGAGCTCTATCTTAAATCAGGCACAGCAGATTCGAGCAATAAAATGTTTGCAAGAAAATGCCTAATTTAATGATACCGAAGTTATGCAATTTTATTGCAAAAATCTTATCAAAAAACCAAAATGGCACGAAGTTTGCAATTTTCTGCGTGATAACGCTCGGCTCCATGTTGCAAAACCGATCGAAAACACCATAAAAGAGCTGAGGTGGGAGGTTTCAAGAGGTTTCACCTTGCCCATCTTACTCTCCTGACATCGCACCGTCAGATCACCATTTTAATTTACCAGATTCAAGCTACATATCAGGTTATTTGAAAAAATTGCGTCTTTTGGGTGCAGAAGTCGTCATCCTCAAAGTCTTATAGAAGCTATCACAAAAAAATTTTCCTATAAAGCACATATAAGTGAATAGCAGTGAATAGCGTCTTTAACGCTTTTTCAAGGGAAAAAAAGAATTTTATACTTTTATAGTTACTGTATCATACCAACTTTGTCACCTCCGAACCGTTTTGGAGATGTAAAAATTATCAGACTTTTTGTATAAGACTCTGACGTGATAGTGTTTTCCAAGGGTGGCTAGCCCAAGGGAACTTATAAGGCCTACACCCAGGTGATCATTGCTGTGTATCTGAACGGACTTTACTGATGGAGGCGTAGAATTCTTTAGCGGAGGTATTCCCAGATTGAGTTCATTGTACTTTTGGATCCTTGGAGGTAAACTTCTCGTTAACCCGGAACTTGGAATACATTCTGTATAATATGAGAATCTGCACGTACGTATCTATTAGCACTGCGATGAACGGAATTTAACGTTTTAATATCTGTTGAAAACTGTGTTAACAGTTTTTCCCGGTTCATCTTCAACATCCTACACTCAAATTTTGACATATATGAATATATATATATAATATATATATGTATATCTATGTGTTTACATATCCATTCATTTACTCGTTTAGTAATCTACATATAGAGTAAGGAAATTAATAAGAGAATACTAAGTATTGGGATAAACGAAGTCATTCAATGAAGTTATAGAAGAATGTGATTCAAAAATTGAATAGGAACTATGTGTATAATAAAATAGGTGTATAGTGTAAGCGTGTATATAACATAAATTAATATATAAACATCAAAGTGTTCAAACTAAATCAATTCTTGGGAACTGCACTATATATTCTACTCTACAGAGGACTGTGGAAGTCACTGTTAGCATATCTGGGCTGTACAATCACTAGCTGGCTTGCAGGTGTATTTAGTCACTGCTTAGTTCGCTATCACAACCAAATCTGGTGGTTATTTGACGCCCCAAGAGGCTGAACATTTGATCAAACCAGACCACACGTGTTTTACGCGCTACCTTTAACCCTTTCGGGGTCGAATACTTCACTGTGTTCCTAACTCTCTCGTTCTATCGCGCTATTGAGCTTTATTGTAGTCCCACCATAGATCCACAACGCTTTAGAGCTAGTACTTTTGTAATTTCATTTTCATTGCTTATATAGACCTTGAGCGCATGTGGCGCAGTGGTTAGAGGTGCTCTGGGTCGCACACGAGGTCAATGGTTCGATCTCGCGCTCATGGCTCACCAAGCCATCCATCCCTCCGGGGTCGGTAAATTGGTACCAGGCAGGTCTCAGACTTGTCTGGGAGGATAAGCAGCACTGACTCGGTTCAGCGGGAGGCCACCGCGAGTCATTGTAAAGGCCAGATATGCATTCAATCACCTCAAACGAAGTTAAAAATTGAAGTCGAATGCATGGCGCATCCCTCAGGGATTGATCAACGCCGAGAGCTTTATCCTTTATCCTTTATATAGACCTCGCTCTAAAACAATGAAAAATTTTTGATTTTTATGACGATTGGTTATGGATTTACATACTGATAGCACACCTCGTAAAAGGCTCAGAACATCTTATCATACTATCATATCACCACTGTTTTTGAGCGTGGTCTATACAAACAGTCAAAAGTAAACATGATTCATTTTATCAGCCATAATTGCTCGGCTGCGGTCACTGCAATGTCGGGGACTCAACATGCGCTGATTCAAATAATGCGGCTGCGATTCCTTCATAAGTAGGTGTTTTTAAAAAAACGATTGACTGAACCGAAAGACACAGTACTAATGAGCCTGAAAACGCAAGAGTGGCCTGTATGGTTCTGTATAAGTGCAATCTCAAACCTCATAGAAAGCTTACACATGATATCATAATACTTTTGTAATTTTCAGTACACACATAATGTCCAGGGTAACTTCGAGCTTAATCTGATCACAACCTACCTATGAGAATTTTTGCACGAGAATATTTGTGACATTGTAACATCATATGATGCGAATTTGTGTGCTTTTGAATAAAGTACAAAAAATCTCCAACTTCGAGAGTTATATTTCTTCTTATCTCTATTGTCTCAGTTGTTTTCTCTCTGCTCCCCTCGATATCTTCTCCCTCCGTCCTATCGAGTACATAGGCCGTTACTCCCCTATAAATATGCGAAACGTATATCCATTCATCCGTGCGCTTTCTGGAACTCTTCCTAATGTGACAGAAACACGTCTACTCACTCACAAACTCATAGATCGTCTTGCTAATCTTGTTTCCAAACCTTTTCGTTCTCTTTGAAAAATTTCTTCTTTCCATCGCCACAAAACTGTTATTGACAATCTTATTTAGAACAAAACCCTCTCTATATGACGCTCACTTTTGTGAAATTCTGAGTAATTGCTTGCTGGATTCAGAACAGTTTATTATTTGAACATTTCTTTGGCTCTGGTCCAACTGAAAATATGTCGCAGATTATCTTTGCATCTCAAAATTGGAGAGAGAATCCAATTTTTCTGCTAGGGGTTCAATAATATTGCTGAAGCTGTCGACATTTGCGGATTGTTAGTCTTATTTGTCAGCTTTACTAGATGCTCATCCTGAAATTCACTCTACACTGTCACTTGAAAGTAAACTTTAGTCCGATATAAATTCATCCATAAATTGACTATGGGTTGTTGATTTAGGCAATTATTTCTTCTTTGTCACATATCTGTTTATTATTGAGAAGAAAATTTCATCTGCCTACATTTAGCTATCAACACGGACTTATAGATAAGTCTTTTGGAAGCCTAGAGGGTAGTCAATGAACCGTATTTTTGAGTCGAAGGCACCTAAAATTTCTTAAGATCCACAAGAAAAGTATTCAATCTTTGATCACTTCCTAGCAGCTATTTTCTACCTTTTTAACGTGACTAATGTTAAGTTGATCTATCACAGTTTTCTCAAACTTTTATAACAAATCGATCCCTATTCTGATTTTTCATCGAGTTTTTCAAAGAAGTCTTTCCAGAGATTCTTGAGCAGTCAATTCACTAGAGTATTCTTCTTGTTCAAGGATCATTGCTGAATCATTCCATTGCTACATTCATTAACATAATCAAGGTCGATAATCCTAGAGGCCTTGCTGTCGTCTTCACTAGTGAGTTGTTGGAGGAACTAAGGCGCCTTGCTTTTTTTGCATCAGGCTCGATCTTTTTTTCCATATAGAAGTGGCTTTTCTTTGGAAGAGACAAGCAAACTTATTGATAGTGCTAAAATTATCAATATCTTTATGATTGCAGAAGAAAAATGTAGAACAACACCATGGGACGATGGGCTTGCTTAGAAATTTCAGCTCAGATATCAATTTATACCTGAAGACCAGCAGCTCGTCTATCAGTTTTCTACAACCCTATCGACCTACCATTAGTTTCACATCCTTTTCCCACTTGTTTAATACAAGGTATTATCGAAAGAAGATTAGAGTTTTGTCCCATTTTCACATTTTCGAATTTTCGACGGATTAAAGTTGTTCTTCGACATTACATTGAATTATCTAAGGTGACGACTTTTTTTCAAATAATGACCTGAATGCAGAAATTTGAATGTAACTTGTGGATTATCATCTCATCGAGAAGATCTTAGGTCCGCCTTTATCAGATGGCAATTTTTGTTCGACTTTATATAAAAACTGAAGTTCAGCTTATCAAGCTTTCTAGAGTCATATATCTCCCGTCTTCGTGTGTTTGTTTAGGCGCTCTTGATCATGACTGCTGAAACATGAATCGAACTCACGTATTCCCTTCACTCTTCAAGCCATCCTGAGCGGTCGAAAGGCAAGCGATGACAGCAGACAACTATGTTTTCCACCTGCTTTTTAAAGCTCATAAAAGTAATATGACAATGTTGTTGTGGCACTATTTTGCAGTTTCTGATCGGCTAGTGTAAAGTTGTTGTATTTCATCAGAAGGTTGTGCACCATGTGGAGCATCCTATGATTTGTTGTATTACGTGGTCAGTGGTTTCGGTCAAGGTTTCTGAATCTCAGTCCAGTTCGTGTGTAGCATTATCTCTCTTCCATAAGATTTTCGTAAGCTTACGGTTCGGTGAAAAAACACGGACCGAATGAAAAAATAAGGAAAATGTGGCGCAATAGATGTTGTAATAATGGGATTGATAGTCCCCAAAACTATGTCATTCATCTTTTATTGTCTATGGGATGATTTGACATCGTTTTCTCATCACTTTTCAGCAGTTGTAAAATGCGCTCCACAAGTAAGCTCTGTTTCATCTTTGAGTAATTTTGTCATTTTTCCTTTCAAAAGGCTGCCAATTCCAGTGTAGTTCAACATGAGTTACAGAATAAATAATTACTCGGGTATGTAGATAAAATCACAGTACGTTTTCTTCAGAGCGTATACTGCGAGTGCAAATCTTCGTACTAAAATATTTGATCAAAAATCTAGAAATTGATGTATGCTTAGTAAAAATCTACATTGAAGACCATTTGTGCACTAAACTTCTAGTTTTGTTCGAGCCCACTCAGAATCCTAATTCGCCACCGGAACTATGGCACTTCATTCGTCAGTACTTCTTAGCTTCACTCGAATATGATAACTGTTTTTCAGGAATGAATGGCTCGTATAAGACTCAAATATTTTCGCGTGACGGCTGTTCACCGCCTTGGATGGATCATCGTCAAGAATCCAATAGAAGCTCGGCATTCACTAGTTCGGTTTCAGCATCAGCGTGGGTCGCCCTATTTTTTGACAATGTAACATTTTGGGAAATCAAGGTTTTTGTTAAAAAAAAACCTAACCGATGAATGGTGTGGTGCCTCTGTTTTTATGATATCCCAAGCTGGTCAATATGGAGCAGTTTGTAATTGCAGTGTCACGATGAACTTACGTACTTAATGAGTGGGGTAATGCTACAGCAAGTAGAATTTGTGAAATCTCAGCGAAAGCGAAGAGAGTACATGAACACAGAACACTTTTTATGATAAACGTCAAATGTTTAAATATTTACCTATCTCTCTTTTTATTCCAATTTAAGTATTATCTAATCATAGAGAAGAACCATCGACGACTAGCTTCGTTCATCTGCGAATGTCAAAAAATTATTTAGAAACTTTTTAGTTCTACGGAAAACCCTCAACGTCGCAAGCGCGCGTATTCTTTAACGATTTTATCGCGGTATCAATGGCATGGATTGGGCAATGTGGCGCAGTGGTTAGAGATGATCTGCGTTTCACACTAGGTCAATGGTTCGATCTCGCGCTCATGGCCCACCAAGCCATCCATCCCTCCGAGGTCGGTAAATTGGTACCAGACTGCTCTCAAACTTGTCTAGGAGGATAAGCAGCACTGACTCGCTTCAGCGGGAGGCCACCTCGAATCATTGTAAAGGCCAGATATGTATCCAGTCACCTCAGACGAAGTAAAAATAGGAGACGAATGCATGGCGCGTCCCCTAGGTATTGATCATCGCCGAGAGCTTCATCCTTTTATCCTTTTAATAAAAATAAGATTAGCGCACTATTTATACATATCAGTGGACTGTGTCGATTGATCAGCTACCAATTAATGTAAGAGTAACAGCTTGCAAATACAACTATGATCCGTATAATGTGAGGTTTGGAGGTGTTCTACAACATGCATGTGGCCGTTAGCTCGATCCCGCGTCGTAGACTCACCAAGCTTTCGGCCCTTCCGAAGTCGAAAAACTGGTAATGGAATAGTATGGCAGAATAAGAGCACGTTCTTGATACATCAACAGAATCACCGGGAATCCTTGTAAAGACCAAATATGTATTCAATCACCTTCTCTTTTATAAAAATGAAATATTATATATACTGTAAATCATAAAATAAAATTATAGAAATTTATGAATTATTATACTATATATGTAATATATATCAATATATTATTATATAAAATTATTGAAAAATTGAAATGTAGTGAAGTGAAATGCATGACAGATTGGAAAAGGAGAATAAGTAGTGATGAAAAGTTGAACCATTGTGATAACGCCTTCTGTTTTCCAGCTGAGAGTACTACGTTATTGATCCTTAATTTGTTCATTAGGAAGATCCACCAGCACTTATTCAAACCTCAAATAGCAAACATCAAGCGCCCACACAAAAACGCTCACTAATGAAAGGCTTAGAAAAACTAGGCGACAATCAAAAGAAAGCAACGTTAGAAAATTGGGCAGCTGTTTGGCTTGATTTATAAATGCGTCTAAAAAGTCGATTAAAAAGAGCTCCATTTGTCACACGTGAAATTATTTTCAGGTCCGACAGCTGCAATATTTTGACAGATGACGAGCGGCGGATGTCTTGCACTAGAAATAGTTTGTTTCTATTCGATGATGATGTCAGTACCAACAATAGGGTAGGTCTTTTAGTTAACAAAAAATTAGACGTTGAGGAAAAGCTGAAAGGATTGCATTGAAACGACTTTCACTAGTTAACATTTTTGGAAATGTTACTGGAACAAGACTTGTCAACTCCTCAGATTACAAATCTATTTTCATTAAAGCAGTCATATAATCCTGGAAACCTACAAATAATGCCTTCAATTCATTTAGTAATGTAGGCTGTACTGCTTTCCTCTGCATTTCAAACACATTAGCACGCCCGTTAGTGAAAGTTCAGAGCCAACTTATTTGTCTGCAGTGTGATTACCTCACCTTCGTAGGATGATGTCGCGCTGAAGTGTCGCTTGCGCTCGTCGCGCCAAAGTGAAAATAAGTTTTTATATTTCTTCTTTTATCTTTTGCTGTAATAGATGGAGTTTTATAGAAGGGTATCTGTGTTTCTAGTTCACCACATATATCTGCTAGTAAAATATTTGCATGTTTTCCTTCCGATAACGGCTTCATAGCTAGGACTAAATAAAGCTTTCTTCGAGGTGATCGAGACGAATTTGATGTGGATCACCATTTATTATTTAGCATGTCGTGCTCTTCGTTGAAAACGTCAAGAAAACTAATTTAATTAATTAATTAGTCGACAAATAAAATGATTTCCCTTTTTTTGTTGACAGCGCCTTCGTAGCTAAGACTATACAAAGGTTTATTTACAAAGCGCGCAAGACGAATTTCTTGTGAACCTCATCTATTATTTGGTATATTGTGTTTCTTGTTGAAAACGTCAAAAGAGCTAACGCGTGAGGGAGGCTTCAGTTAGCATAGCACCTTAATGCTGTCTTGTTCCAAAACAAGCAAGCTCGTAAAATCCTTGAACACATTTTACACTGTTGTCTTGACACTTACAATTTGTCTTGCTCTTCGGAGGCAGCTGGCCGCGATAATGTCCTTCGCTGAAGCAATGTGACTACATGAAACTATTTATAGTACTAAGCATTGAAGATCAATGGAAAAAAATTGCTGGTCCTTTATGCTACCCTACGACAAATGAATATTCGACCTTGTTCGCTAGACGAGAAATTTCCATAGGAATGTTTCAGGTCATTTGAAAGCCTAAATCTCTGGCTCTAGCCGTGCGTGATCGGTTTTTCAAAACATCGTTCTATGAAAAAACTCAAAAAAGGAACTCAAAAACGTGTTTGTTGTTTAGAAAAGCTTTTTTTGATAGCGTTATAGGAAGGAGGAATGATTCGTGCTTCAAATCTTACCGGACAGAGCTCTTTCTTTAGTTTAAATGTGATAATTCGGATGACGTAAGTTTCGATGATTCCAACCCTATTTTCATTCGCTGGTAAAGACCATTTTACTGCAGTGCATGAAGGAAAATAGGATCAAGTTTCACATGTTCGGTGAGCTTGCTCACCGGCCAATCTGCACGTTGGGGGCGGGGTGATCGATCGATGGCCTGAAGTGTTAGACATGTAGAATGAACTTCTTATTCAATAGGAAACTGTTTTTGCGCTCTGGAAGAAACTACAGATAAATGATTGACTCAGATTTTACAAATTTTCTCTACACGGTCAAGTGCTTTTCGAGCTTCCAGAGAGCTGTAGACGTGATAAAAATGGAGGCACGTGAAGGGTGTGAAGCGTTATTCTATCTTGGATTCTACACCGTTATAGGGTGTCTTGAAAAGTCGACTACATACTGTTCTAACCGAAGATTTCCTTTCGCATGATTACCAACACTCTATGAAAAACCCTGGTCCAGCAAATAGGGTCGAATTTTCACTTGTCGCCGTCTAATAGAAAAGAACTATATTCATTCTGATGTCACCAGGTGAATTTAATTCCGCTCCTTGCTTTGAGCTCTGAGAAACTATGGTACTACTCAATGACTCGTTTCGAATGCTTTTTCTCAATGTAAGGCTATTTCATGTCGTGAGTTTATTCCAGTAAACTGTATCATGCTCCGCTTCTATCAATTCTGATGTCAATTAGTCCGTAAATACTCGTCGGGAAGAGAATTGTCAGAAAAGACCTAAATTCACATTTACTCTTCTAATTTATACGCAGGAGAAACCGATTCGACATATGTTCTAAATGAAAAGGAGTGTTAGATGATAGTGGTTAGCGATGAATTTTTTGAAAGCTTCAAAAATGCACATTCGAGTTGTTTCCCTCTTCTTTCTCATAGCTCGGCTTCAAAAACGATATTAAGGAATGGATAAAATTGGAAAGGCGAGTCAGTTTGTTATCTTTTATTCAAATGCCACCTTCTTTGAGCATTTCCATATTCTTTATTTATTAGATGCGGCACCAAGTGACAGCGTAATTCTAATTCTATGCAGGAAAAGCAATTAATCCGATAGATAATGCGGACATTTCTGGAAGTGCCTGACCAGAACGATCAGGACGATCGTTTGATGATAGTTATGCCTACGCTTTTGTTGAAGTTTTTTTCGGAACGGAGAGCGTTTTCAGCATTTTTGTTGGTTTCATTTCTAAACAAATTTAATAACAGTGCTTCTGGATAGTTAAGTGAATAGAAGTTACGTTGACTGCCCTCTATGGAAGTACGAAGTTGTGACATGTTACAGTGTACCAAAGTGGTTTCGTTCTCAAATGGTCAGTTCCCCCTTCATCATAGAGAAATGAGAAATTTTTTCTGTCCACGTCTTTTTCTGCAAAACAGCATTTGAATATAATTGTTGCAAAGTCCGAAACAGTTATGTAGCCTTTTTTCTTAAAAATTAAGACAGAGTTATCAGTAGTATGTTGACTATCAACTGCTGACACTTCATGAGCTTTAGCACTTTTGTTTTCTACGCACCTATTGGCAATCTGTGTGCTGATAATATCCACCACCTACTCTCGTGACTAGAAACTGATATGTGTTTCATGAGGCTCCGCTTCAACATATTGTCGATCTATCGGCACTTAGGACCTGCAGTGGCACAATTTTTTTGCTCTCTATCTCCCTATGCATATATATGCATATATATATATATATATATGTATACATGCATATGTATATATGCATATTATACTATGTGTGCATATATATGGATACATTCTCCATGAGCATATATATTATTCTGACAGGATCCTTCTACTGCCTCATAATTCTTCTGAAAGCTATGCATTTTGTGTGTAAGCTATTGACATAAGACCATTATGGCCATTCAGAATACCATTAGAATAATTATTTGTCAAAATAAACTAGTAACTTAACTGTTTTTCGATGTCATATGTACATCTTTCTAATCGTCTTTTTGGATTGCCGCGACATTTAGTTTTCATGCACAAGGTAATAAAATGCAATAACAGACAGTTTTATGGTCACCTAAGTGGACGTGACGCAATCAACAAGATCAAACTCCATATGCATTATAAAATCCGTGCTTTACACCGGCTTTACATGATGGTGTTCTAAATGCAAACCTGAACTTTTGTTTTACAACTTCGACCTTCCAACTATGCGACGATTAGAAAAAATCCACCTGGAGCGTTCAAGCTAGAAATATCATCAAAATCTTAACGCTTAGTTTTGAATCTTTGTTATCCGATCGTAGTACCATGACTGGAGCACCCACACCTATAACCCTACCTTAGTAATCAGTAAAGGCACAGTGAGCTGGTTTTCTTGAACTCGATTTCAAAGTAATTTTCTTGAGAGTTCTCATATTTTAGAAATTGCAGCCCAGAAAAAGACGGCTTCTGAGGACGAATTCTATGAAATTCGTGCACGAACACAAAGGTGATCGCATGGTCGTCTAAGGGTCAAATGCAAAATGTTCTAGGTTGCGAGCATAAGAAAACTCTCAATATTCAAATAAAACTTGAATCGTTTTATGTACTTGTTTGTGCAATGATATTCTTTTGAGCAATGGTTATAATTTTGTAGCAGTTTTTACTTAGATGTTATCTAGTTCTTGAAGAAAAATCATATTTAAACTCCTTTGAATTAAGAAACAATTCCTGGGCGCTTCAATACATCACAGACATTCTTGCGCTGACAACTCGCTTATGCATGAAACATTTCATTTTCATCCACAGATCTTTCATGCTTCCTAACCAGCTCATCTTATAGCCCACTCATCTGGGATTAATAACGAATGGCATTTTACTAAGAAGATTGCAATAACACTGTTTCCCTTTGAATGCCTTCGCAATTAATTACTTGCTCTTATAGCATCAATCTCCTTCATTGCATAGAGGCTTTCCTCTCTCAATGGTTTGATGCCTCATAGTGGTTCAGACTTACTTCTAGGATCAACTAAGTTAAAAATAACGTCCAAGTTTTGTTTGAATTCCCAGTTGAGTAGCTCCGTGCCATGAAAGAGCTCGGCAAACCACCCATGGCTTTTTCTGGCCAAAAGTAGCCAAACAGAAGATCATGTGGCAGAATTTTTATGCTGTTCGTTTCTTCAATGCTCGTGCTATTTATTTACCAATAACATATTGATACTTTTTGTAACTCTTCAAGGATTGAAGTTAAAGTACAATTATGTCGAACTTGTGATTGCCGCAGTGGTATCGTAATTATTGCTTCTTGAGCCGTCGATTTTATCTAAATGTATTATAATAATTATTATAAACGTATACGTGCATATGAATATATATCTGTATGATATATATATATATATATATATATATATATATATATGTACATGAGCACGCTTGGCGCAGTGCTTGCACGTGTTCCGTGACTTACCCGTATCACCTCATATAAATCTGAAAATCAAAGACGGGTGCATGGCACATCCCTCAGGGATTGATGTGCTTCATATACAGAAAGATTTAGGACGCCTAAGTATCTGCGTATTGCGTCTTGCAGAATTTCTGCAAACATTTTCGCATTTGCTTTCAAAGATTTTCTAACATGTAATTGAATGATATATATTATAGCTTTTATATACTGGATAATTTAGATCTTATGCTCTCAATCTCTCACTTGTTTTTAGGAATTCCATTCATTATTTTCATGTCATATGCAGTTTTCAGGCGTTATATCGCTTCACATTTTGCACATATATGTTGATCTCAGTACTCTTTTAGTGGCTGTTATGTGTGTACTAGCTGTTTTTTTACCTGGATGTTCGCAGCTTTTTCCTCATAAGTCAATCAAGAGATTGGTTTAATCACTTTGTCTAATAATTGACTTATCAGCGGATTTTGAATTCTTTAGATCTTTGAAACATTGGATTGTCTACAAGCTATACAGCCAAGTACCTCTGTAGTATATAGAAAAACTCAGGCAACCTATATTTTAATTGCCTCGAAGGCAAGATAACTTCTCCACGCACTCACCGCTTTTCATTAGTCTTCCAACGAGTGTTACACGCGTAGACCAACCATACCGAGTCACATGGGCTACCATTGCACCGCTGAATCGAAATATCACTTCTATATAGTGGGCCAAATAACCCGTGATAACAAGGTATTTCGTCCCGCGAATCGTGTTTTAAGTAAGTGATATTAACTAAAATTTTCTGACATCTTACGAGGTGATTGGTGACTTCTACTTTGAAATTCTCTCCATTGTTTTATCTTCAATCAACCCTTGGTGATGTATTTTGGTGTCTAAATTCACCGACTGAGTGCTCTCCTATAAAAGGCAAAGTCCTCTACCGTTTCGCTGTATTCGTCCCAACAAACTCCACAAGAATTAGGTGAACTGTACTGGAACTCTTTCAAACACCGCCTTTACCATCTGAGCATATTGTGCAGTTTTGCGCTCCGTCCAAACAGTCATTCAAGTGAATTGCAAAATAGCTGGCCGCTCAGCAGAGTATTCAGTGTAGATCTATCATTCTATTTGACTGTTTTCGAGACCTCGCCTAGAATTCAATATAATCTGGTGGCATATCTCAGGCCTATCAGGGATCTGATATGACACTTATGAATGCTATATGTGCGTTCCGGCTTTCATGTCAAGCCTCAACAGTAGTACATGCCTTTGGTTCAACAAGCTTCTACGTTTAAGATAATAGGCGCTGAACAGCTTACACTGCATGTCTGTTCAAAAAGAATACTTGACATTGCAGTAACAGTCGAATGCTCGATTCCCTTATATATAGGGGCTCGGTTTCATCGAAAGGCATGTGGTACTGATGAGGCTTGACATAAAGGCCGAAACGTTTGTCTAGCACTGTAGGTGTCATATCAGACCTCTAAAGACTCAAAATGCTACCAGATTATTTTGAAACCTATGAATGTTGCTAAAATCTATAGATCTGGTTATTTTAGAGCAGCTTCTTATATCTTTAGTAGAAACAAGATGTCATCTTCGCGAAAATTGTCTTTTCAAGGCCCGTCTCCTCTAGATCTATCTTATCAACCACGCTCTCAAATCCATTGAGAATCGTTGTTTTTCAAGCCAAAACAATACTTTTCCTAATCTATCATAAGACCAAATTGGCGCGGGCAACTTTAATGAAGCCATACCTAGAGCGCAAGGAGGATTGCCTCGTTGTCACGCTTGACCTAACATAGTAAAATGGACCGAAATTTCATGTGAGAGGTGCATTGACATCCCTTGTGAATTATGCACGGTCGGCTTCCGCGAGGGACATTCTTTTAGGAATTTTGCATATCACTCACCATCCATGTTTATAACCTGTCACCTGCATCATTGTCGTTTTGCGTCGATTGTCGAGTGACTTGGGCAAGCACCAGCGAATTTTCCATCTTCTCTTTCGCGGGCAAAAGTGACCAATTGAGTCCTATGCGCTCTTGAAATTTCATGACTATCACATTTTTAGTCTCGGCTTTTTGCAAGGTCATCGGAGCACTGGGTTGATGGTCTTCTTATGCTGCCCTTAGCATCATCTTGAGCAATACAATCGGTGACGGCTCTTATCCGTCGGTGATCGTTAAAGCGCCTTACGCTCTCCTTGTCTTCGCAAGCTTGACGTGCTGAACAGCATCCTTAATTTTCGATCGATAGCACAAGTTGCTCATTTATTCTGATACTTAGAAGGCCATTTTCACTGCTTGCACGAGCCTCAGTATACCCATTTGTTCCCCAATTGACATAGGTTAGGACTTTGGAGACTTTCTCATTTGCGAGACACAGGATTCTCCTAGCATCAACCTTTCGACTGCACGTTCAATAATGTCGACTTATCTTTCAACCTGCTTGCGAAGTGACCAGTGGGTTGTCATGTCGAACTAGCTCCTCTTCATACGTCTATGGGTATAACTTCACGAAATGGTGATTTTTGGTTGTGAAATTTGATAAGCCCGCGAAGAATTCTTGTGCATGAGGAGGGCCACGTTTGTCCAGGCCTTCTACGACTGCTCATTTGATAAGAAGTGAGACAGAGAGCTTTTTGCATTATCGGAAAACTTCAAATGTCTTATTGATGTGTCGATGTAGACTACAGTACTAAATCCTTCTCAAAACCCTATCCGTTCGCCTGTGCGTCTTTCGCGTGGTGTTCAGTCAATCCTATATACAATGGCTCGAGTAAAGCGATTATGGACAGCAGACGTCAAGCTAGTTGGGAGATAGCTGATGCTGACGTGAAATTCTCCCTTTTTGAACAAAGATACGGCCTTGCTAGTTTTCCAATGACTAGTAATCTTGCAGTGTGACAAATAACTAGTGGAGAGCCGAAGCACTGTCTTGATGAGAGCTGGCGAGAACTTCCACGAGTGTTCCGACTCTATACCGTTTTCACCGGGTGTTGTTCGATTCTTTATCGACGAAGTGGCTCGTTGGATTTTGGAAAGGGGAAATCAAACAGCTATCCGTCCTCTTTTATTTTATACTTCGATAAAAGTGCGAGACTATCAAAGAGGTATCAGTAAAAACGTAAAAAATTTTCTTCATTGCCTTCTTAGAAAATGTGAAGTTTGGTCATGGCCTCAGAGCGAATTCTGTCTTAGAATTGGAGAAGCTTTTGAGTGCTTTGTGAATGCTCCTTTCAGCTTCTGTAGCTTCGGCCGTTTTTGCTGCTCTCCTACCTTTGAGATCGTTTTTCTTCGCTTTTCTGTTTGCAAATTCTACTGTGAGGTTTCGATTGCTTGTGGCTTGTGCGATTCGACATCGGCGTATCAGCTCAAGCGTTTGCGGATATATACGTCTCTTGGTGACGCTGAGACTCTCGGATTTCATTGTGCTCACGTGAAGATGTTCGATGAGCCAGTTATTTCTTCTTCGATGTTGCTAATGACGGTATCTACAGAGGAGCCCCTAATGATTTGTGTTATCCCACTTTTGGTAGCTTTGGAATTTCGTTATTGGAATTTAGCGACTTTCTCTCCTTTTCTCAGAAAAATGGATTGTTGCGCAATGGGGCAGTGCCTAAATCTGCTGTAGAATTTGGAACAGTTGTAATATCGACTATGCAGAACCTTCGATTTAGTGGTAAGTTTTGTTATGATAATTTCGATTGAGAACTCCCACGTCCACCGCTGAGATTAGGCTTTTGGAATTGTGAGCTACCATGAATGGATGGTTTTGGTTGCCACGATAAACTCACAGAGCCTCCCATCCTGCTCGTTCCATTACAGTTCGTAAGTTCTAATGTAACGGATTGAAAAGAGCACACTACCAAACCAGTATAAGTACCGAATTTCTTTTTCTCATTTTTTTTTCTTATAGTTAATACCTTGAACGCTCTAACTAGGTGTTTTTTCGATTGTCGTCTTAAACTAAACACTTTTCTGTGTAGACTACTATATTTGAACAACAATAATAAATGATAGATATATAAAGGTTGTGATACAGCCTTCTATAAGGTGAACATTCTCAACAAATATAATAATTGAACGGCAAGTGTTACATCTCACATATGGAATGTTTATGGCTTCTATTTTCCTCAAAACGTTTCAGCTTGACGAAATGGATGATCGATCCGTATTGCACTACGAGCTCGGCTTCTATGAGAAAAGTAGCAGTAACTGCTATCGTGGCACTCTCACGTTCGCTCTTCGTTATGACTTCATACATCGAGTCCTGATGCTTCACGTAATTCGAGCAAATCATCTGAATGTGGAGGTGAGATGATATCCTCCACGTCTCAAAAGTTACGTGATGTCGAGCGATCCGGTTTATGACATGATGAACTACCAGTATTTTGTAGATTTCTCATATTTCTTTCCATTTACCGAAATTTTTCAACTGCACTTTTGCAGATTTACTCTGTAGGAGACTATTCATTTTCTGCTATATGAGTTCATGAATATTGCAGATCATTCATACGTGAGAAGGCAGCTCGTGATGCAATGCACTAGCGTTTGACACAAAAAATGAATAGAATTGTTAAGTTGTCGCTCCCTTTGCTTGATAGATATCGGGAAGGAAATAGGGTTTAACATAGTCAATGTTCTCAAATATTACTCAGCGAAGAAATTCCAACAGTAATTTTTTAAGTCTTCTCAGCAAGCTTTTTCTTTGATGAGATTAGAGTTAAGCAATACTTCCTTAGGAGAAAGGCCGAACGGTTGATCCATATGTGAAGATGTACTTGCTACCAGAAAGGAGGAATCATTGCAAAACACGAATTTGCAAGAAGTCGTTGGATCCGGAATTCAATGAAATGTTTTCGTTTGACGTTCCATTCAACAGCCTCTCTGGAAGAATGTTACAGGTATGTAATCTAAGAGTATCTCATTACTAATCAGACTTCTTCGTATACAAAAACTTTGATTCCTGATTTGAGATTATCTTAAGCCTAGTAAAGTGCTCATCAGCGGTAGTTAACATAGTTTAATTGCTAGTTTCTTAGCTTACTTGTTCTAGAGAAATAGTAAATATTCATTAGTCTTTCGTTCTGAAAAAGGCTTTTGATTCGGTTGAAACAGAAGCAGTCGTAGAAGCTCTGGGCCAACAGGTCATTCATACTCAGTGAATGAGGATCCTTCGTGGACTGAATGAAGATTCCACAGTCGAAATATCGCACCATTTTACAACAATTCTACTATCGACGAAAGAAGAGTTTGACAAGGCAGTACTATTTTGGCCGAAATTATTTACTGCTATCCTTCAAAACGCTATGTTAATATTAGAATGGTACAAAATGGGAGTGAAAATCGGCAGTCGACTATTACACAATCCTCTATCCGCCGATAGCATCGTTCTTACAACATCAAGCATTAGCCAGACAGAACGATTCGACAACGTTGTGGGAAATTTAGCCTCCGTTTAAATTATGTGAAGACTTTTGTTCATAAGAAACAGATCGGTTTTGAATGCCCAATTCACACACAAGCGAATGAATATATCTAGATGCTCTCTTTGCGTCTGTCTAGGTCGGCGATCCAATATGATGAACGTCTTAACTCCAGAGTTTATCAGAAGTAGATACCAGAGCCTTGGGGAGTGTTTGAGCACCGAGAATGTAGTGAAGTGAGCGGAGAACATTTGATTCCGTGTCCATCATTTCGACTATCATTCACTGCCTCACCTTATGCGTCAGAAACATGATCGCTACGTAGACAGTTGAATAACCACTTGACGTTTCCACGACTTTACTTTTGATTTATTGAATTTATTGTCAATAAGGCATTATCACTTCTCCTAAAGTGGCTTGATGCGAATGAGAATAGTTACATAACCATTTTTAGAGTTGATCTAAAACATTGTCCTGAGCTCATCGGTTGCCTCAATAATGGGAAATTCTGCTGCTATATTAGCTCTCCAACTAAGTTTACGAACTTGTTCAAGTAAAATTTTTCCCACAAATTTAGATTTTTCTTTTGCCTTTCGCAACTCACTGCCGTCGTCACCAAGTTATTTTGCTTCAAGACATTGCAAAGCCACACGTTGCCAAGGAAATAAAGAGAAAGTTAACCGATTCGGGCTGATGAGCACTTGAATCGTCCGCCATATTGGCCAGATCTGTCTCTGTCCAATTTCCATCTCTTCGATCATTGGAGCACTGGTTGGACAAGAAGAAGTTTTGAAACATCAGTCATTTGCGTCAAGAATTGATTGGTTGGTTTGCATCGAAGAATAATGAGCCTCATGAGCGCAGAATTGATTTGTTGCTAGAGTGCTGGCAGAATTGCATCCAGGTAGACGGAGAATACTTCAGGTAATGCTATCTGGAGGTTCCGATCATTTAGAATAAATTTTTGAATTTTTGGATCAAGTTCGGCAACCTAGTTGGAGACCTATTATGAAGCCAAGTGAAATCTACTTCAGAACTTCAGTGAACGCTTGAAAATGCGCTCCAGTCGTTTTTCTGGCGTCATAGCAAGTCACGTTCATTAAAAGGAATTTTAACTCGTTCTTGCGCCTACTCATGAATCGATCATGCGGAAGACAGTTGCAATGCAACGAATTGAATTGAACAAGTGTGAAGTGTCTATCCGGAGGGGCACAGAGCACCAAAGCGCAAAATTCACAGAATCGCGCCCGAATATTTACTCAAATCTGTGTCTTGAAGATTGATAAGTGCCTCATATGTTTTTGTTGAGAGGATGTATATGTGTGTTTTTGTTCATCATATGAATTATTAAGATTCGAAATTCCTTTCAGTTCACCGTATATGACTTCGACCGATTTACACGACACGGCTTGATAGGAAATGTAATTATGAGAGATTTGTTCGACAAGAGTGACCTCTATTCGTGGACCGAATACACTATGCAAATTGTTGGAAGTCAAGTGAGTAAAAAACTGCTCTAACCACACTGAATGATTCTGACGAAATCGATTTTCAGGAGAAGAACGACTTTGGCGATTTATTATTGTACTTATTGTATTCCCCTAATGAACAGAAGCTTTATGTGACCGTAGCGAAAGCATACAATCTCCGACCGATGGATATAACTGGAGCATCTGGTGAGTGACGTGGCCACTTTGAGCTTTTGTTTTAGTGATGTCATGGTGGATAAGAAATACCATCACAGGCTGTGATTAATACAAAAGCTTGCAATTGGCAACAGTAATTTTTGTGTTCACATGATGCCTTTTTTTTTGAAGTAATAGGATGTAGAAAAAACCCCTTCGTAGTGTCGGATAAATTTAATCTTATGGATGTATTTTGTACGAATTTTGGCTCATCAGGCTCGTTTTCTTGCTCATTGAGCGATATATTATTTGTCTACACGTTTTCCAGAATGGAACTGTTCAAGAAAGAAATTCGTCTACCGCTTCACTTCCACTATAAATTAGGTGTCAACGCCTATGAGGCTCGTCGACAAATCTGCATGGTGTATGGTGACGAAATTTGCGATGTTCGCACAGCTCAGCGTGGTTCAAGTATTACGTGAAAAAAGAGACTGATTGACTGACAAGCCAAAAAAGAGATGACTACGAGAAGTTAATCGTTAAGCAGTCGTAGATCGAAGTAAAGAAGTTCCATTGAGTTGTCAGATGTCACACAGCAAGCGCAATAAAGAATTGTTTGGCAGACTTCGAATGGGAGTTTTTGAAGCAGCTAACGTACAGCCCGGATTTGGCCCCCGAGTACTGTCACTTAGTCCGTTCGATGGAGCACTTTTTGAGAGCGAAGAATTTCCAGAACGTCCCTGAATTTGGACAAATTCTTTAAATTCTCTTCAAATCAAAGGATCGCTGGCTTTACTTCCGCGAAATCTTCACGCTGTCGAATATGTGGCTGTATTGTCTTGATGTGGAAGGAGACTAGTTTGACTAATAAGTTGTCTGTTGTTTGAGCTTAATTGGTGTACGAATAACTTTTTTCTATGTAACAGGTTGGAGAAAAATTTCTGAGCAAATGCTTGTAACTTTTTTTGGATGTCGGCCATTTTCTGTGCTTTTTGGGCTCATTTGAAAGCCTGTCTTCTCCCGCATTGATTGGTATATAATTTATCTTCTTATTTCAAAATTAAGTTAAGAAGCGAGCAGATTACGTTGTTGATGATATACCAATGGCTGTTGGGTTCAAATGCAACGGTGGCAAGCAAACGCATCAATCTGGCTAGGGCTCGCTTGTTAACTTCATCTTGAAATAAGTAGATAAATTATATACCAACCAACGCGGGAGAAGCAGGCTTTCAAATGTACCCAAAGCGCAAAAAAAGACCGATATTCAAAAACGTTGCAAGCATTTTCTCAGAACTTTTTCCCCGACCTATCATTTTGAGAATAAGACAGACCTTTTTCACAACCTATTAATAAACTGACCTTGTTCTTTGTTCTGATCTCCGTTCATCTTAGGCAGATGCAAGGAATTTGTAATTTGAAAAGTAATATGTTGATTTTTCAGACCCATATGTTAAAGTGGAGCAAATATACCGAGGAAAACGAGTAAAATTGCGCAAATCGAGCTGTAAACGCGCCAATCTAAATCCTGTTTATCACGAAACTTTGGAATACGATCTTCCACTGAATCAGGTGGCCGAGACAAACCTTCTCGTGCAAGTGATGGATTGGGACAGGTGGGATATCAACATAAGACATTTATGCACTGCCATAATGTGCTCTGTTAGCGTTTTTCAATGGGCAGTACTCCAAAAAACTAAAGAATCCATGTAACTTCTGAGTACGACAGGGGCATCCCGTCAACACCGCCTAGCCGCGAGCAGTGAGCATTCTGTTTGCTCTGAGTGGTTGATGATGCAGCGCACGGCGATACGCGGCTGGCGTTACTGGCAGCGTTTCCCTATCGTACCCAAAGGGTTAATCTTCAGAACGAAACTGATGTAACGGTCGTTGTAAAGCTCTATCATCATAAAAGCTTAAGCGTAAACGAAATGTTTAGGTTACGCCATCCGGAAATAATTGTGTGAAAAACTACCATTATATCTCAATGAAAAATGCCGCTTTTCAGGATAGGAAAAGACGACTTACTCGGATGTTGTGTATTAGGCAAGGATAGCCCAACACCAGAGGGAAGACTTCAGTGGGAAAACTGCTTTCTTTCAATGGCTCAGAATGATTCCAACGACCAAGTGTGTCAACTATCGTCTTAATCCTTTTATGAATATTGGGAAAAAGGACATTGTTCTCAAGATTCTAAGGATTTTCTATTTTGCGGTATCACAATAACGTCAAGCAAGCGTTGCATTTAGTCCATTTCCAGAAATTATGGTCGACAATTTCTGTGATATAACTTCAGGAATTACAACGCAAATTGATGTTCCACCAAACAGCATTTGAAAAAAATGAAGCAATAATTTTGACAACTCAAATCATTGATGAAATGTTATACTTTAGAAACGAAAGCCCGTTGGACAATGGCATAGCATCTTATCGGATGTTCCTGAGCAGTTCAGAAATATTCCGAAAGCCAAGAAATAGCTCAGTTATTCCGGGATCTATGTTACCACGTGAAGATTCTCCGCTCCACCCTACCCGAGAGATGTGCTTGATTCCACAGGCATTTCCTAGGCCAATCGGAACCTCCTGAACGAGAGCGCTACGCATCATCGATCTCGGCTCTCAGCGTCTGCAGTGATACACTCTTATCAGAATAAACATTTCCTTTATATATCTCAATCAAGATTATAACGATGCTTTGTCTCTAATTTCAAGCAGTTGCTCACTCTTTGATATGACGGGGAATAAACGTGTCTCATACAATTCAGCCCATGTTTTTATCATATTTGCGTTGTGTTAGTATTATTGGAAGAATTCATAAATGTTCTGAACAATCCGCGTAAATTGTCTTCGGAATCACTAGGAAATAAAGTCACTTAAGTACTTCATATTTTTGTACGTGAAGGGTCGTTGGTAGATTTACTCACTGTTCCTATTAAGGCATTCGTCATGATAAAAGAGGACATTTTATTTCATTCGTCATAGCAAAACGTTCCAATAGCATTGGCGGCTTGACGTCAGTCTTCTTACATCCCATCTCATGCACTAATAGTTGATGAACATGTTGTGTAACGTAAGCGACTTGACTATGCAAAGAAAGGTCTAGACACATATTCGACCACAACGGCATCGCATCCATCACGTTGGTCGATGTTATTCAATGTTTTCGTGTATTTATAGGCTTACACAAGTTTGTCAGTGTTACAAAAACAGCGACCACGGTCGCTCCCATAGTACCAACAGCCACGTGTGACGACTAATCGGCTCGACTCTTATGATTTCGAAGAAGTCGAAAACATATTAGGTGTACAAAGATGACTCCGCCATTTTTCATAGCTTAAGTATTCAATCAACAGCAAAACTAGGGTTTATTTATATAATTCCCATCATCAACAATAACATTATCACAATTTTTAGATTGTATGTGAATGCAATCGAACAAAAAATTGGCAAGTGGTGAAATTTGGTAGAATTTTCCAAAAAAATTGCTAGTCTGTGTTTACAATTTGGCAATTTCAAGTGCTATTTTGACAGTGCAATCTTGGGAGAGTAAGGCGGTAAGGTAAAACCTCCTAAAACCTCCCAGCTCATCTCTTTTGTAACGCCTTCGATGGGTTTTGCAACATGAGGCCGAGCGTTGTCATTGCAACAAAATCACTTTGTCGTGTCTTACGGTTCGTGGCTTAATTTGGCTAATTGATGTTGAGAAAGTAATGCATGCATTGACGGTTTCACCAGAATTCCAACGCTCGTAATTGAGGACACCTTTGTGATCTGACCAAATGGCACGTAATCTTCTTTCCGTGAATATTCCGTTTTGCAATCGTTCTTGCTGATTTTCCGGGCCGCTTCAAGATCGTTTGCGCTTTGTATTGTCAAAATAGATCTAGTTTTTGCCTCTGGTTACTATGCAGTGCAAAAAATTCTTCCGTCGGCGGCGGTTTTCTTCAAATCAAAAGTGAAAAGTAAGGCTTTCCGCAAATGGTTTTTTCCCAGTACAAAAGTCGTCATCTTCAAAGTTCAATAGAAACTATCATGTAAAGTATTTAGCATACAGAAACTTGCTAATAAATAGCGTTTTCAACGTACTTTCGAACAAAAAAGAGTTTTTATACCTTTATTTTTGCTATTATTATAGGAAAAAAGGAATTGAACGGCGGAGTTATATTAGTGACCTAGTAGAAACGTCAACTAGCCCTGAAGTTGATGAAATTTTATGACAACCTTATGCAAATGATGAGCATAATGGCCATCTATGTTGGAAATGAAGGGCAAATGTCTCATGAACAGACAGAATTCTAGTATTCGAGCACCTTTCGCAAAGACTGACGCTTTTGTTAAGGCAACAAGGGTGCTGTTTGCTCGCGGTCAATTTTCCACGAAAAAAAGGATTTTTTTGGTGGAGTAAGACATGCTGAACTCCCCTTTCCAACTCTCCGCGGCAGTCAACAACAACCCCTTGTGAGACACCACAGCCTGTTTACCCTCGAAATTTTTGGGGAATTCGCTCATCCAGTATTTTATGACGTTCAGGAAAACGAAACAACGAATTGAGTGCTGGAAGTACTGGGATGCACAGTGAAAAAAGAAACATTGTGAATACGAATCAATAAAGTGTCTAAAAAAAGATGTGGAATAACATTTGGAACTCAAAAAAAATAGCAAAGACATTGAGATGTTAGAACTATCACATTGCTAAAATGGCAAGCTCAGTATGCCACGTTGCTCACCTTCACTGCCCTTTTATCCAAACTCCGTCGAATCATCTAATCTTTTGTTTAATAATGATCTGATGACGCAACTTTTTTTCGTTCACCTTTCCAAAGCGACTAGATCGCAATTTTCGAGAATTAGTGACATTCCTTGAAAATCAGATTTATAACTGGGTATACGTGCAGAGTAGTCGTTAAAGATGCTTGGCAATACATATACTGAATTGGTCGCTGGTTCAATCTCACCCCTGAGTCACCAAATCTCTAATCTCTCCGAGGTGGACACTTGTTGAGAATTATGTGGAAGAATAAAACTACTCTGGCATTCGGTAGGCTGATACAAGTTATTGGGCAAAGCAGATGTCAGTTCAATATTCTCTTCCATGTTTTATGAAAGCGAAAAAATTGTTCGCGCCTCAATGAAAGTTCTCCACCTAGCCAAACGCTCTGCTTATAGTTCTATCATCGACTAGGTTAAGTCAACTTCATTACTTACTACTTCGGTACTCGAAGTTTGACAAAGGATAACATAGATACCTTTATTTTGAGCGTTTTCTTAAGACCACGCTCAAAGTTCAATAGATCTCTTCATTATTATTTGAGCCAACATGTCATGTGGTCTAGTAATGGGCTCTTGTACATCCCGATACACGTGTTTCAACATTACAGTCTTGTCAGTCGAGTAGACACGTCGTCTTTCAATCTTTTTTAGCCAATCTTCTGTGGGTTCCCCAGTCCCCCGCACTATGAGGTAACGAGAACGAACGATTACACTGTAAACAAGTGAAATTATCACCGAATTTACAGTTTTGCACACTCGACTGCTCTTTGGCTGGTATTTTCATAAAATTATGCCTTTATTTCGGGTGATTTCCTAAGACCAATTACAAGAGTGCAAGAGCCTATTACCAGACCAAATGACAAGTTGACTCAAATAATAAGAAGATTATATAGAGTTCATAATTGTAGTATGTCTAGGTGAAATCGTTATGTTGTTCCTTCTACGATGTTATTAAGTTGGTTAGAGAGTTCTGTAACACTTGTGAAAATTCTAAATTTATGCATACATTCCAAAGAAAAAGCAATGATAACTATTCTTCAGGTAAGGCCATCTTTTCTACGACTTTCTACCATCGATCCTCGAAGTTTCACATCTTGTAGAGTTAGCATTCCATAATTGGTCATTCAGTAGATTGTTGAGCAGTTGGCAACAAATTCCGACTCATTTGGCGGGTTATGCTGCGAGTTCGTGCAAATCTTGTCATGACTTCTTGTTGACAAAGTTAAGCTGACGCAGGTGAGTTAGCAAAGTGGTGTATGAGAAACGTCAAGTTCGGTTGCCAATTCGCCAACGTTTGACGACGGTTTATCTTCCAAAGCACCAATCATTTGATTTTAGTTGCTCAGCTTTGCTAGATGTCCTCAACTAAGCTTGTCTTCGACAAGATCTTCGGCGTTAAAAAGTTAAAATCCGCGTTCAGCAGCAAACTTTCTTGTTGTGCCTTCCCTTTCAACTTCGCTGATTTGATCGACTGGAGTTCGCTGTGAAAGACCCTTTCTCCAATCACTGATGCAGTAAACACCGATCGATAGTTTTGCTGGACATGGCTTAGGCTTCTAACAAAGTGAAAGTAAAGACGATTAATTTTCAAGCCCTCAGTGGGAAAATTCCACATAAGAAACTATAAAATTCCCATGATATGCATGGAAGTTATCTCATGCTTATTAAAGTGCCCCAGAACTTTCTTTCCAGCCGTAGTTCTTAGAAAGGTAATGATATTGCAATTTCTTCGTGCAATTGATCCATATCAGGCTGTTTGATAAGGAGAAAACAGAGGGGAAAATACAGGATTAGGCATTTGGAACTGAGATAAATTTGGAGAACTAGCTACCAGGATGACTTGCAGTTTGCATCAGAAAGGGTTTTATCAGTTTCTTAACGCTATGATCTGTACATTTTACCAGGAATTTTAGGCGCTAGCGAAGCAGGTAAGCTATTCTTTCAATTAGCTGACATGTTCGTCGCTGAAAGTCGACACTTTTAGTAATAACATAATGGAACGAGAGGTTTCAGCCCTTCATCCTGCATAGATGAACTCTTCCTGGATAATTGCTTCAGACATTCCTTTCACTTCGTAATTTTCTATGTGCAAATTGACTTGATTGCACTCTATTTTCCTAAGTTTATGTGCGCTTTGTCGGCTTTCCTACTATTCCTCTATTTTAGGGAGGGTAAATGTCTCTTCAAGCCGTAAAAATTCATTTTACATTAACTTTTTGACCTTAGAACTTGATCCTAATATATCAGAGATGCTCATAGAAGTAGATTCAGGCTAAGAAACCACATTTTGAGGAAAGACCTTACAAAATCTTGTAACTTTTGATGTCATTCTTTGTGTCTATAATAACAATAGAGAAAAAACGATTTAGCAGAAACAGTACAAAGGGAAGCATTATTGAAAGGCAGCAATCCTCCACGAATTCATTACCTGCTAGTGACTTATACAAGGAAGCTTTGATTCTGTCTATTCAACTAAGATTTATTAAGAAAAAGTTTTACACCTTCACAACTAAGAGTGATGTGCCTGATATTCATTTCTGAGCCATACATGTGGTCTGTTATGGCGTTTATACAATGCAATACATGGATTTCGGCCTTGTCAGTCTCGTCAGTTGCACAGTGCCCTAGATTGATGTACCAAAAGTGGCTTAAAATAAAGGATACTATAAACATTAACGGACAAAGTGAACAACTGGAAGTTCCGAAACCTAAGGATAAAGTTTTTTTCTATCAACTATGTATAGCTTAGTCACACAGAAGAAAGCTGAACTTTATTAGTCTTCACATATCCATTATGGAATTAGTGCCGTCGAAGAAAATAAGGTTGTGAATTACCTCACTATCGATCAGAATTCAATTTATTAAACGATGGTATGATGTTACAATATACCCACAAAAGTGGAGTAGTGTGCAAAAACTTTTTGCGTCATATGGGATTCGAACAAATTTTGCCCTATCCGGGAGCACGTGTTGAACCGCTGCACTACCGGTGCCCCTTCTGGCATCACTCTTTCTGCCCTACACCGTTGACAGTTGGCTCTTGACAGATAAGGTGCTGTAGCCAAGAAAGAATGGTGTCAAAACGAGGCTCGCTAGTGCAACGGTTCGACACGTGCCTCGGGATAGTGAGAAATGTGGTTTCGAATCCCAACTGACGCTAAAATGCTTTTGCACACCACTTAACTTTTTTGGGTATTCTTTACTATTGAAGAGGCCACTTGAAGTTGTCAACTGAAGCACATCTACGTGCGTGCTCATGCGAATGATTTGTGGCAAAAACAATGGGAAAGTTCATAAACACGGAATCGGAAATGGACAATTAACAACAGTAGATATTTGTCCTAATTACTGAACAAACGACAGTGTGTCGCTTTCTTAAGATTTTTCTTTATTCTTCGCCTCTAAAATATACAAGCCCCTCATCTCTTGACCAAATTGCAATTTGTGAAGGAAAAAATGAATTTCGGGCGTTTTTTCGATGCTGGTACAAATCATTCATGTGCCTACTAAATGTGTAGACACGGTAGCGATGTGGCCAGAAATATACCAAAGCTCCAATCTGATAATCAACATTTTACAATGTCGTATATGACCCCTTTATAAACATGTGTTCAACTTACGTAAAGCCTCCTTAGTGGCGTTAAAAGCCGATACACTGAGCAGACCTTTCTCCACAAGTCATAAGTTCTTTCATTTCAAAGCAACAAACTATTCTTTTTTCAGACCACGAAACGTGTGTTTTTGAGACTTTTGTGAAGATTTGCTTTTGATTATCGAAGCACTTTGATGAGCGGAAAATTTTGAGCGTCACAGCACGGTATTTTGTGAGCAGTTCGCCTATAATCGCAATCGTGCAAAGATCAACAGGCTGTAGCGTCTGAAGTTCTGAAAGCTCTTGAATGCTTTAACACTTTTGAGCTTTTAGAACTTCCTGAAAACTTTATGGACAATCAAAGTAATCGAAGAAATTCCTTTCTATAAAGTTGCTAAGTTGTTAACTATTTGAACACTAGAGGGATGAGATATTGTCTTCACATCTCAAAGCTAGTTTTAAATGTCATGCGTATAAAATCTAACGAACACTATCTCACACACCACAGTAGGAATGGAAAGATGTCTTCTGTTTCATCACGAGAATTTATTCCTCCTCAAGGTTCTCAATGAGTTTGAACGTGTGAACTGTATGCGGCACGATTTTTCTATCGGAATAAAAGTATAAATATTTTTTGAGATTGTGACAGCAAAGACCTTTAGTTGTAAAGAAGTGCGCCAAAGAAAGTAGGTCCCCATGACATTTTTCAAAGGTTAGTATTTTTTCGAGTGCAGATGGAAATAACAGTAATTTCGAGGTCAAAAGATGAAACTTTAGCCTGGCATCTGTCAACTCTTTCGAATCATTTCCTAAACGAACCTAAACGCCTAGAAATTTTATGGGTTAAAAACGACTGTAAAAGGCTAGAGGATAAAGCTCTCGGCAATGGTCAATCCGTAAGGGATGCGCCACGCATTCGTTTTCAATTTCTAACTTCGTTTGAGGTGATTGAATGCATATCTGACCTTTACAATGACTCGCGGTGGCCTCCCGCTGACCGAGTCAGTGCTGCTTATCCTCCGAGACAAGTATCAGACCGGTTTGGTGCAAATTTGGTGATTTCGATGGGATAGATGGCTTGGTGAGCCATGAGCACGAAATCGAACCATTGACCCGATGAGACGCAGCGCACCTCTACCACTGCACCACATACGCTTTTGAAAAAATTTCAAAAGTTTTGAAATCAAAATAACGCTTTCAAGATGTGTTTTGGATATCGTGATCGTCGCTGGGTAATTCACTTTCCTGAATGTGGATTCTACCGTAAATACGACTGTATCAAAAAGAAATTGCATTATAGCTCTGTTCTCGCTTGAACTGTATGGAAATGTTGAGCCGTTTCTCAGCTTCGTTGATTTTGTAAAGGAGAGAACTTTGAATGACTCACGTAAATAAGGCATTCAAAACTTTATGTCATGTTGGAATGTCGCTTTGAGCTCCGTCCGCATCATGACTCTTTTGCGGAAATTGGCGAATCGAAGAAGTATTGGAATAGGACTGGTCATACAAAAAAAAGCTCTAGCCCTTTCACTGCAAACATACGCGACCAATCACGTATCAATCAGCTAATTCTGCCACTGAGCTTACTCCAGTATACGGATACACGATAGGATACATATTTGCATTTTATCCGTATCACACGCTATGCTATAAAAGTGAGAAGATGGAGTGAGGATTATTTTTAATTTTCGAAGTCTCGTAAATTTATATGATACGTAAGCACTTAGATTATCGGAAAAGTTTCACTAAAACCTCAAAACTTGCAAAAATATTCTTACGTTATTTCAGGAAGTCGAGTTTATGCGGCTAGAATGCCAAAAGGGAAAGTGGTAGGGAAGCGATGGAGAATATTAAGAAAGCTTGGTGAAGGTGGATTTGGAGCCGTCTACAAGGTCGAGGATGTAGTAACAAGGGAATTAGTAAGTTGTAAAAGTTCTAGCATTCATCATTCGAAGCTTTCAGCTTCTGTTTCCTTTTTTCTTAACCTACAAGATGAAGAAGATAGCTATCCGCAGACTTTGCTCGACTCATATATAGCGTCTGAGATATACTCAGCACTCCCGAGTGCGGGTAATTTAGTGAGTTCTAACAAATTCATACCATCGACTTATGTCCGTCATTTTGGCAAGAACTGTTTTGTTCTTGACTAACTAGTGTAGGACTTGTAGAACATTATCTTCAGTATGATACGAATACAATGAACAACTTTGATTTTCGATTATAACTCAGATCACAAAAGTGCCTGCTTATCACTTTGTGTTCTTTACAGCTTATTCAATGCAAAACTACTGGAAGTATTTACCACTGCTTTATGCCTTTATAATAAAAACTTAATGACTACTCAATATGAAAAATTCGTGATCAACAATTACTGGTACCGAATACTCACAGGCCTCTATTTGGTGTTACCTGATAATACAGCATATGTTTTAGGCCTTTCACAAGGTCTGGTATGGAACTTATATAATACTAGATCGACCTGTTTCGACTCTCGAGACTCATCTCTAGTACGGTGCCTTCTGGTTTAGCCAATCCTTTTTAGAAGATATACCCCGTATATAAGGAAATGAACCCGAATAACAAATTACTACGTAGAAGATAAACCCCTCGACATTGCAGTGGCCAACAGGCGATCTCGTGGGTGGTAAAATGAATCAAACTTCTTCATTCGACTTCTTTTATAAAACTCGTTCAAAAGCAATAATAATCTGATAATATGATAACTTCTACTGTATCCTACTTCTACTATAATTCTACGGATGAGCACTATTGACGAGCCTGGAAAGGCAAAACAGGCCTGTTTAGTACCGCATGAGTACCATACCAGACTTCATTAAAGGCTCAAAACATGTTATCATGCTATAGATTATTACTGCTTTTGAGCGATGTCTTAGAACAGTCGAATGAGCAGGTATGATTATTTTCCAACACGATCTCGACTGTTGGTTACTACAATATCGCTGGATTTTATCTTCCGATGTGTGGTGATTTATCATGCGACGTCGATTTCTTTCTCTATAAACGTATATCTCTGTGCAAGGGATCGGCTGAACCGGAAAGCACCGTACTAGTAATGAGCCTAGAAAGAAGAAATCACCCTGTCTAGTACTCTATAAGTTCCATAGTAAACCTCATAAAAGACTCAAAACATTTTTTCATATTATCCGATTACTATGGTGTGCGATCTATCGAAGCAGTCGAATGAAGCGGCATCATTCCATCCGGTGTGTTGATAAGAAAACTTGACATGGGAGGAATTTTCAGCAGATCAATTCCTAACTTTAATATTCATGCCATTAGAGCCGCTGTTTGATTATATCTATCTCAAAATCTCACGTGCGAACTGGCTGCCAACATTCTTGACGCAGAATATCATTGAAGCCCTTCATAGACAACCAATAGATTTGATCATCAATATGCTTCCATTAAGATTACCTAAGCTATAGCAGAATTTCTGTCAGCAATTCTAGACATTTACACTCAAAAACTAATTTTTACAAAGGTTTTGAGTAGCAGGGACCTTTCACAAATGAAAAAACCTCACCGTCCTGCGTAGCCCACAACGTATGACACTACATGGTAAAGTAATTTTGGTATTTATAGCAATTTTCAAAGCCCTTTGAACCCTTTTAAGCTTTTTAATTATTCTGTGGTCGAACAATGAACCGATGGTCTCAAGAAATCACACAGAAGGAATCAAATTTTATTTACACGCTTGCCTGTTTGACCACTTTCATGTGGCTTTCGATGATGCAAAATTGGACATTTTGTTACTTCATAAATTAGTCATTCTCCATAGAATTCATCTTCAGGCTGCACTTAAAGCTGAAGCTAATAGGAAGGAGGGTGGTGTTTTGTGCTTGGAGGCTAAGGTCCTTTTCTTCTCTTTTCACTTAGGTATTACTGGGTTAATAGCAACTTGTTCCAGGTTTTGCATCGGCTCGAAGGAAAGCTTCGTGCCGTACGACTCATTCAAACGGGCAAAAAGGATTCTTATTCTTATATAGTAATGACATTACTTGGCGAAAGTTTGGATAAAATTTTCAAGTAATTATTCATCATATTCTGGAAACGAAACGTACAAAACAGACACAATTAAAACTGTTGCAGCAGGATCGGCCGAATTTGTTCTATATCAACACAAGTGCGAATAGGAATACAAATTTTGTTTGCAATAAAGCAGATACATGATGTATGAACATTTTATTAGCAGAAATCTGAAATCTGCTTTTATTTATACGCTTACCTGCTTGGACACTTGTAAAAATCATGTAGTAATATGTAAAATACATCTGCAGCAAAGCACTACTTTGCTTCTTCTTAGATAGGATTTCTACATCGAGATGTGAAGCCAGGAAATATGGCACTTGGCTTTCCGAGCACAGAAGAGTCTCGACTAATTCACATTTTGGATTTTGGACTGGCTAGAGAATATGTTGTTGTGGATAAGGACGGAACGACGAAAATGAGGCGTCCAAGACCGAAAGTACATTTCAGGTAAGTATTACGTTGAGTAAAGCAGTACTTTGAGAAAGAGTGCATGTGGCGCAGTGGATAGAAGCGCTCTGCGTTGCGCACGAGGTCAGTGGTTTGATCTCGCGCTCATGGCTCACCAAGCCATCCATCCCTCCAGGGTCGATAAATTGATACCAGACAGGTCTCAGGCTTGTCTGGGAGGAGAAGCAGCACTGACCCACTTCAGCGGGAGGCCACTGCGAATCACGGTAAATGCCAGATATGTATTCAATCACTTCAAGAAAAGTTGAAAATTGAAGACGAATGCATGGCGCATCCCTCAGGGATTGATCAACGCCAACAGCTTTATCCTCTGAGCTTTTCTTACATTGAGCAAGCAAACTGCTGAACGACGTGTGCGGCGTGAGCTGAAAATAGTGTGTTAGATACTTAGCTTATTTTTGACTGATACTGCCTACAAAAGAATGAATGCAGGGGAACTCTACGGTACTGTTCGGCAAACGTGCACCAGCGATGCGAGCAAGGTCGAATGGACGACCTCTGGTGTTTGCTGTATGTCATGGTCGAGCTCAGAGGTCGCTTGACCCTGGACGAATGTGCTGTAATTTACTTTCTACATTAGTTCAAAGAGCTGATAGAATAATATTCTCTCACTACAGAATATTAGACATCTACTCGCTTTTGTTGCACTCATCAGCCTCTAATTGCACGTGCTTGTGTATATTAAAGAAAAGCACTGATTTCGCAATAACTGGTGTGCACACCACAAAGACTTTTTAGACAGTAATTTAATAATCTAATTTTGAAGAATGACTCACTATTTTCGCAGAGACAAAGACCGAGTACTAAGAATGAAGGTGGACATAGCGTTGGAAGAGCTGCTTAAGAACTGCCCAAAGGAACTCATGGTATTTGCTAAGCATTTAAGGTACCAAGCTTTGCTTAAAATTTTCCAATGGACCTCTCGATGGAATCCTATGAATTTGATGCTACCTTATTGGCAGTGCATTCCATCCTAGCAAGGATACCTTGACATTAAAACATTAATTTGAGTCATTTCTCTTTCTTATCGTAGGGCCACATTCCAAAACAGCAAGCTGTTCCCTTGCCTTATTACTAAAACTCCTTCGTACACGCAAACTTTCTCTTGTAAACCACACGAAAGATTTTTTTCAAAATATGACTCATTTGAATGGCTGACGTTCCGGCGATTTTGCTTTCTTCAGAAGCTGGAAAGAAAAAGCTGTTTACTACTCATTCACCCATCAAAGTTATTTTAAAAAATTGCAAATTCGATTGAAGTTTGCGTTTGGTCTTTCTGCTAAACTAATGAAGGTGTCTGGGTGACTGAGTTGTGGACAACATTATCTCTTCTGTCTCGGAAGAAGGCGAAACCGCCGAAATGTCAGTTCTTTGAATTAATAGTGTTACAACAACCTCGTGTCGACTTAGAAAAATCTGTGAATCATTGAAGAATGCCAACGTTTACAGGATGTCGGTTTGAGACTTAGTTCTCTATATATATTCTGTAAGAAGACGCCAGAGCCATGGATAGGTTTTGGAGGTATCGACCTCTTCATCAGGGTAACAACCTCGGCAGCGCTTTAATATTATTACAGGATATGTTGAATGTTTACAGCGAAGTTTGAAAATAGTCGATGAGATTGCTTCATACACATTCACTACCACCCGCGATCCATCGACTGGAAAAAATGGTGATATCACAATATCATGTGTTATCATCATGGACTATGCCTCCCCATTCCTGCTAGAGAGTGTGTGGTTCGGTGTGGGGCATGGGCCACTGATAAATAGGGCACTAAATTCGCAACGTAAGTTTAGCTCTGGCGTACCAACCTCGCTAAGGTCTTAAACATTCTACCAGTATATATTGAGTGTTTACAGCGAGGTTTCAAAAACAATCGATGAATTGGAATCATACATATATACTGCTTTGTAATATTTTCTAATCGTAACATGATGCAATCTTCAAGAACGATTTGTTCAAATAACGATAACAGTTACTGCCTTGACTGTTCATTGTTCACCTAATGCTCTCCTCACAAAATGAAGTCTTTACGTGATCTTGATAAATGATATAAACAATGTTCCAGCGCGTTAAACTACTATCTACGTCCAGATTACTTATTGCTTTATCATTCACTCAAAAAAGTGATGGATGTGGGTGGAATGAGGTAAGGTGCCTTGTCCAGGAAGCGTTTTTGGTTTCATGAAGCCTTCACAAAGATATCATTTGATTGCAATTTTGCTCCAATGCTTACTTTGACGGATTGAATTGTACAGATTTTGTTCCGTATAGTGAAGTTATACAAGAAAAAGTGAAGACTCATCCTTATTTGTGGCGTCATTGAAAGGTACCAGACCTAAATCAAGAAGTTAGAATAGTATAAGATGGACAAAATTTCTCCATCGATTTATGTCAACAGTTTAGAAATGCTGAAAGAGAAGAGCTTGCATAAAAAGTGCTATTGGCCACGTATAATATGATATCTCGCATACAGTGTTTACAAAAACACTCAAAGCTCCATATTTTTGTTCTTCCGCTTAGATTTTCCGATCCATTTGACTGGGAAGAAAAAGGATCACGATCGAAGATTTCAAAAACTTCTATTCCTACCGTTGAGTAAGATGCTTCTCCAATTCTATCAGATTAGCGTCAAATAATATTATGGCAATCAAGTATTTTTGATCAAAATACGGTTGTAAAAAACATTCAAATCGCAACTAATGGAAGCTTATATTTAGAAAGAGCGAGCAAGCAAGTGGTTCTTCGTGGTCTGTGTCTCCATTATCAACAGACTATGCATTGGTAAATATTTTTTTATCCCTTCAATTGCATTTTCCGACATAGTACTTTGTACGGATTCCAGTATTTCTTTCATTTACCTCATTAACATTATACTGTGGTCCACAAATATGCGGATCTGGGTTGGATTCGGCTTTAATCTGGACTCATCTTGGTCAAAGAATCTGCTGAATACCGTTCGCGTGGTTACGGCACTGCTGGACATGTACTTGAGCTTTCCTGAGTCATTATCTTGGAAAATTAACGGCATTTTTGAAATAGAGAGAGGATATCCAACAACTCATATCAAATAGCCGACTCAGACAAGAGGCCAGGATAACTTGGCATATTTCCTAATGTGGCCCTACCCGAACCCTTCTCTTTTGAAATACACTGGAATTTTGCAATTCGGCAGCTAAGCGGTGCTGTTTCGAGCATATATGTTACTAATCATGCTGAGTGAATTTAGTTAATCGCGCTCATGTTCCCACACACAAGTTTAACCAACACTGTCGAAATATTTACGGCAACCATTTTTCAGGATACCGTCGAATACCTTTTTCCCACGGAGGTCTTTTCATTGGATCAGTACGGATTTTAAAGAACTTCAGATGACATATCGATATCTGAACATCATTAATTATCATCAAACTTTACCTAGAAACACGAACATTGTAAATCTCTCCTTTCAAACAAAAAAATGTAATGAATCTATCAGCCACAATTTCCAAATAGTTGGGAGTTTATGCTAAATTGCGCCCTGATTCACTCGTCTCTAAATTGGAAATCAATGATGGGCTATATCAAAGTGATGTTATAATTTCAACCGAGTAGATCAAGTAGAATTTTAAGTGACTCCATATACAAAATTGAATCGATGGTTCTTCATAGACAGCTTATAGGGAAACCTGTACAGTACTTGTGCTGTATAAAGAGCATCGTTTTCTGCTAAACAGTAGTTTTTTCTGACCTCAGATGGATTATTTGGTCCTTCAGATTACAGAAACTCATTTGCAAAGTATTTGCTACAATAGTTAATTTGTTGGAGTGAATTAACTAATGTTGAAGCTGCGCTCATGATTAACTAACATGTCACGAAAGGAAAGCATGATGCTATTGATAAAAACATTTGAAAAGGTTTTATATAAGCTTCTAGTAAAGATCATACACCGTAGAAAATTCATTTTCGTACTATATTTCTCAAAACATCGTCGAAGGAAATGTGAAGAAAAAGTTGGAAATTCGGAATTATTCCTATGATATAGATTTCGTATCGAAAAGTAAGGATGTTCAAAATAATCCAGCGCCCTTCTACTGACATGAGCTTGTAGAAGTCTCTTTAGTAATAATTTACATTCCGTAGCGGCAAGGCTTCCTGACAGTCAAATTTTTACGATTTGGCTGTCAACAAAACTCGCTGCGAAGTTCAACCAATAAGCTGTTCAAGCCGAAAGAAAAAGAGAATCATCTATTATCCCTTCCCAGTTAAGAGCCTTAATAAAAGTGTATTTTTGATTGTCTTCAAGATTCAAAGGTATTCGATAGCTTGATTCTCATTAAATAAAAAGAAAGCTGACTTTTCCCACAATGGACGTTTTGATGCGCTGTAACAGCAAAAATATAGTCATGTTCCTCTTCAGAACATTTCTCGCTAAGAGAAGCTTTTTCTTCAGAGCTTCAATGACCATACGATAGCCTAAATCTCGATAAATTCAATGATCTTTTTCAAGAAGAACTTTTTGTTCACGCCGTAACAACTAAAAGATGATTGAGTGTCGCAAATTTGGATCACTTTCGCTATCCTCTTCTATCTTTTATCAAGACTCCTTACGTAATTACTGCTCTTTCGCAGTGTCATGATTGTTCGAACATACCCAATAGAATTGAGTGATGAGCAAAAATCCGGTCTCAGGCGGGAGTAGAACTCGCTTTTCACTCATACCGGGGGTGCGTATTACCACTACACCACCGAGACACCGCTTCGCTATCACTCATTCATCAATGCCTCCACCTATTGGTGACTGATAGCTATGACATGAAAACTGAAGAATCAGTGGTAGTGAAACGTTGCCTCAGTAATACCGTGGTAGTAAGCATACTCGGTATGGGTGAAACGCGGATTCAACTCCTGCCTCAGTCCTAATTTTTTGCTCATCAGTCAGTTCTCTTTTGTACATTTTCGATCAAGTTGAGCGAAAACGCGCCTTTTGCTTTTCTTTTGAGTTCCGACAAATATCTAGTTTGCCAAATCTCAGAAAATTCAGCCGTCTGTTTTGTTTTAAAAATGGCTTTATTACTGCACTGTAACAGCAAAAGGAAAATTATTTTTCTCATTTGAAGATTTCTCAATGAACGAAGCATTTCCGACGCTAAAAATGAAAGAGCAATCCGGTAGACACCATAGTCAGTGAGAATACAGCGTCGTGAGTTCATCTGGCAACTACTGCTTAGGGATCACCTGTGGTGCTACAGAACTGTGGTATCTACTTCTCGTCCAATCAAGCACGTCAAAAATTAACCTTTTTCTGAACGAGGTAAACCTGTGTTGTTACACGAGTGCTTGAAAACTTTTATCGTTGAACAAAAATCTTTTCTTGTGTTTCTTCAGCACTCATTCGAAAACTTGAAATATTCAATAATAGTTTTCCAGAAAGGTTTTATTAATGCGCTGCAGTAGCAAAACAAAAATATGTTTTACATTCGATTTGTTTTGTTTGCTCAGTTATGGTCTGTGGCTGGCTTTTCGCCCTGCTTTTATAGTCATTTAGCTCATTCTCCAAAATTCTGATGCTAATATTGATCTTCAGCTTTTCTCGTATGGATTAGTGGGACCCATCAGTAAGGATTATGCGTTGAAGGATCACCATCGTTGCAAAAGATAGAATATCACAATGTAAACACTTATGAAATATTTTTACTGAAAAGAATGACTACGTATCGTAAATATTCTAAATGTTCTCATGAGAAAAACCTATCCCTGCAAAAGGATTTCGTTTTCAGCTATTATTGAAGAATTTTTCCTTAATTTGTCTATGTTTCTGTAATTATTAGATAGCTTGAAAAATGCTAATTTCGACACTGAGCTTGTTTTGTTAACTTGTTTGTTTGTATCTGTTCTCTGTTTACTATGCCGGTCTCTTTGTTTGTTGTCTCCACAACGGGTATCGCAGTTCTAGAAAGTTAGACCGTCATTAGCATTATTCACATCAGCATGATGCAACAAAGTTACGTGCAGATTTATCATTGATATTGTGTTATTTATAGAGATAATGAGAATGTCTAGCACAGTTCTCCATTTTCTGAGATTTCCATATAGTAGGATTAGATCGACTATGTCTTAACAACTAGAAGAGTTTCTTACAACAACGAAGCGACAACTTAGTGCAGTAGAAACTGCAAACGAAGGAGGTAGAAGGCGGGTTTTGAGAGCTCTGGGGTTATCACTTCGTTCCACACTGCTCGGCTTGAGCAGTCACTGCGCTAATGTAGACTTGTTGGTATTCACAGGTGATACTACAGAGATAGTATGTGGACCTGATCTTCGGCCACATCTAGATAAACACCAAATCATCATCAAGTAGTATATTAAATGAAATTTTTTCAGAGACTGTCATATTCTAATTAGAGAGGCCTATAAGTCGAGTTGTTGTTAATATTATCTTGAGAAATTTTTATTTCTTAGATCTCAACAATGTATATCGAAATTCGTAACAGGCATTTGAGCTGAATAGGTTTTAGCAACCTTGGAACATAGGACAGAATCGAGAAATTCTAGGAGAGAAAGCTCTATTTAGCAAGGAATTTAAAGCGACAATTAAAATAAGAAAAGTTGAATAGGCAGTTGGATTTATCAATGATGAATTTCTATGTTTCGCTTAATGTAATGATGTATTCAACATCTGGATCCTGAATGGAGAAAAAAAATGCATAAGATACAATTCAGGCAAAGAAATGTCTGTACTGAAACTAAAATGAGCAATGAATTCAAGCGCTTTCAAAATCCGAGTGCATTTCTTGCAAAGAATTCTATAGGAAACGGGTTATTCTCATTGATTATCTGGTAGATCTGAAGCGAAATCTTTCCATTAATGTCGAATTTCTAAATGAGAAACGATGAAGTCAATCACCATATCTTCTTCTCTTCTATCGGTCGAAAAATTCGGAACACTCATTGATTGTGAGGGTTTATTGCCGTCAGAACTGAAAAGCTCACCAATCGAAGTTTAAACTCCCTACAACTATTCAAATTAGAAACTTTTTGCTTTACAATGCCATCGACCAGGTCGTTTTCTTTACACTCTTTGTTCCTTTCGAATTCTCGCCGCCGTCACTTGGGGGGAGCTCCTCCCAATCGTACGGATCGGAATAACTGAAATTTTTTTTTGCTTGAGAGATGCCTATTCACACATCTTCGAACGACTCTCAAATGGTCTTCAAATTCTCGTAATGGCTGAAGAACGTTTTGACTAATTGCCAGATTTCAATCCACTATGATGCACAAATAAGAGCGTGATACCTTGGGTTAATCAACGAAATGATACTTTTCATTGAAGGCCTTGCTTTTGGTTCTATTAGTAGAAACGAGTCGTAACTTATGAATCCGCACTAGTTCCTACGCCTAAGTTCAGGGTTTTTCTTTTCATTAGCTTCGAGTAGCTACACTCCGAACTTTTATTGATTTCAGGACTATGCTGCATACATATCAAATTCGAAGACCGTAAAGTTAAGAATACAGAAAATATGTCGAACATGTTTCACTACTCCATCAACATTTGCTCGCTTTTATTTCTTTTCGCTAATCTTATGTGCAGCACTCATGTTATCTCGTTTAAAGATATTTGGCCTGATCAAAGCTAATGTGAAGGTAGATCGTCAGCATATACTCGACAATGGTACACAAATATTTGTTCTGTACTTGGGTGATTTTCGGTTACAGAGGAAATCAATCGATATAACTGATAGGACCAATCCTTAGAAGTTTTGTGAATCGTCGCTATTGAGTTGAGATGAGGAACATCTGCATAGCTCACGGCCTTCAAGATATCATCTATGTTTGCTAATATATCCTCAAACTGCGTCGGAAAGTAAATCTAAATCTAGTAGCTTGTGTCTTTGAACCATGATTACATTGCTGTGATGGTCCACCTTCATAAATCTACTGTGAAAGTTTGACTGCTCCTTTCGGAACGAGATTTGTCTAATTAGAACTTTCTCTAAAACCATTGAGAAAGTTTGCAATACACACACATCTCTAAAGTAGAATCTCAAGGTAATTTCTTATGTAGGGTGCAACAATCCCACCTGATTCGTCCCGCCTTCATAACATCTCTGAGCAACTCGTACAGCAGAGCATAGTCTGGTCGCATATAGTAGTTTAAGCTGCTAAAAGACTTGAAAAAATCATGGAAGACTCAGTTTACAAGGTGATATGGCTCACCTAATGTGTTCCGCAAATTTTATAAGCTGTACAGGGCAGTTTTCCAATACGATATCAATCTCCGTTCTGCGCTTAATCTCATAGACTTCCTTCTTGTCGCTGAAATTCCAGAGTTTGACAGTCAGAATCTATACTCATTGCAGTTATGAGCGTAACAAATGGCGAGGTAATTACAAGTGTTGTGCAATGAACGCTGGATTGACTGCTGGTTTTCTCACGTTCATAGGAACACCAGGAAGCTTTCCTCTGTTTCGCACGAGTTTAGGTCTATTTGATGGCATGCATGGAAACGCTCAAAGAAGATTATTGGAGATTTCAGGAAAACTCCCGACTAGAATTCAATCTTTTAATTAAGTTAAGAAGGTGACAGGCTTCCAAGCTGTGTTGCCAAATCACTGGGAGAAGTTCTAAGAACCGCTCAAGGCATGAGGATGCCTCAATTTGATTGCTAAATAAGTATGTAAAAAGCGACTTTTTTTAAGTGCTTCTATTAAGACCACATCTCAAGCTTCAATATGCCAGATAATCATTTTTGAGCCACGCATGTTATGTGGCCTATTAAATGGGCTGAGTAGCAGAGCCCGATACACGTGATTCGACCATGACGGTCTCGTCAGTAGGGCAGTTACCCTTCGTCTTTAGCCAATCCTCTCGGGGCGCTCTGTCCCCTATACAAAGAGTAGGCGACGACAAACATTGTAGACTCTATGTCCGGTGAAATTATCACCGAACATACAGTGATGTACATTCGATTGCTCTTGGCTGGTATCATTAGCATACCATAGCGTTTCTTGTCGTGTTCGTCGTGGTCTACTCTTAGTATAGGACACTGAGCGCCCCGAGAGGATTGGCTAAAAACGAAGGATAACTGCCCGACTGAGGAGACCGTCAAGGTTGAAACACGTGTATGGGCTCCATAACTCAGCCCATTTAACAGACCACATGACATGCGTAGTTCAAAAATCATCATATGGCACATGTAAAAACTAATTGATCTACTACGTAGGGACTTTTGCAATCCGGCAATGTTAAATCCTTATATGCAGCTCTGATTTAGCTATCACAGATCACTAAGAATTCTCCGCAAGTTCATCTTAGAAAATTTTGCGTCAGAAGCTTCATGTCACTTTTTCATTAATAAATATCTACCACTCGTTACTGATAACTAAAAAACTTGTCACTTCTAAGTTTTCCTAAAATGTTTATTGAATTGCTGCTGTTGAGCTAGTTTGAAATTTTATCAACTCGTGGCTCAGACAAGGAATCTTGACCTGGCATTTGCCCATGGTAGAGGTCCACGCAATTCTGCTAGCATGTACAGCAAGCACCACAGGTCATCCATTCTTCCCTGTTCGCATTTCTCATGAGTACTAATTGAACAATATCTGGTGGTGCCCCTGAACAACAATAATTCTCGCATGCGTGGCGAATTAAATATCCTGTAATTTCACTTCTTTGAAATGATACCTGAAAAGGGCTTTTGCACGTGGTCGTCTCATTTTCAGTTTTCCACCTGCGCTCGGAACCACAAACTCCCTGGCCAAGCCAAAGTCCAAAATATGGATAAATCTGTATTCAGGTGTACCAAATTTTCCTACTGCCATATTAGCTGGCTTGATATCCCGATGTATGAAGCCAATCTACAAATTTATTTATGAAGAGAAAATTTCCCATGAAGAGCAAATACTATTTTCTTTAAGATATCGGTTAAAAACGGATTTCTTATAATTCAGAAAGCTGGAGGATTTCGTCGACGTCTTTTCATTTCTGTTCATCTTACGTGCAATATGTGAATGAAAATTATGTGCAAGAAATACAATGCATTTTTGTTCATTTCAGCTGCAGTTTGTGAAAATGGTCAACCTAGATTTGTTGCCCTTAATTTAACTCTTCTTCTTCATCGGCCGTAGCAATTTTCGCTTTTCAAGTCCATCAAACAACCTGTCATTGAGAAGTGTAACCAAGACGCGCTTGGAGTTTTAGTTGAACGACCTGAGAGTACATGCAAAACGCACGGTGCATCGGCTTCGTAAGATCATCGTCCTTTTATTAGGTCCTCCGATATATTTTTCCTGTCTCTTTTGAGCTCCCAAGTTTTTTTGGGGTTCTTATGTGTAAATTGCTGAATTTTTGCATGCCTCTTGTGCGCCATTGGAGAAAAACTCCGTCCATCACCATGTGGGCATTTTTCCGCTTGATAGCACAGATTTTCAAGCCTATCACTTACGCTGGACAAGTGTTCACAAAGGGTATTTGTAATCATTCAAAAACTTATATCTTAAGCTGACGCTGTGTGTGGTCGTTTTTGAGAAGATATTTTTATAATTTTGGAAAATTCAAAATGAATATATACTTTACACGGGCATATCTCTTGCCGTGAACTCTTTCTTTAGACTAACACTAATCATTCAATAGCGTAAAATTTACCGATTCCGCTTTGCTTGTATTCTGAAAAGGCCACTATTCTGCAACAGAGCAGAGAAAATAATACTGATTCACACGCGCGAGCAAGTGTTTTTTAGCCAATTCAAGGGCGGTGGCGTGGGGAAGGAGACGGGAGAGGCTTTGGCGCAAATATTGTTAGATGGCGCCTACGTAAGGTGTATTTGATCACAAATTATTTTTCCGCTTCAGAGAAACTTTGGATTGATCGTCTGACACCGATACTGGAAGATTTTCTGCATAAGTCATAATCTTTTCGGCCATCCTGTGAAGTGATAGTTGAATGCGCTGCCGATGCGAAACATAATTTCATTTTGAATATTTCAGTTTTATAAAAGGGTCTTCTAAAAAAGCATCTAGGTACAGCGCTAGCTTGTTATGCTTTCGAACGATTATTAACACTCTTTATGAAAATTTGTTTGCCAGCGTAGGAACTGGCCTGAAAATATTTGCTATCGAATGGAAAAGAACCCCTAAGTGTTACTGACCGTACTTGCAGTTTTACGTGACAGCTAAAAGTACTTCTCTTGATTTTCCATATTTAACAATGCACTGTTTCTACTCCACCATTAGAAAACGCTTTTTTGCAGGAATACTTCATTCAGAATACCTGCCCATGTAACTGCTGTGTTTGAAATGTTTTTGACTGACTGCAAAGTATGGCCAAAAGGCTCTGCTTGGGAAATTAGGAATGACGAAACAGTGCGCACTGAAATCAAGATGCCGTTCGAAACAACAGCGACATACACATCAAAATTAATGCGTTGATCATAAAGGGAATGCCACAGATAGAGGCCTTTGAGCACTTTTGAACCTGATGCCACTGCCTGTGTAATACTGTTTAAAAATGCAACTATATGCTCTCATTGTTTTTCTATACCTTTCAATATTTAGTTGATTTATGAGCAGTCCATTCTCAGCCCTACTTTTTGAGATGCCGTTTCGATTTCTTCAATGAAAAAAGTTGCTGCATGAGAAAAAAAAGACAACGAACATCATGAATTTGTTTTAGGCCGAACAGGACATTGATACCAATTCTCACTTGAGAAGAAACGGTGAAAATTCTCCCAAGTCGTCTGAAGCAATTATTAAAAAAAAGAAGAATTAAGCTCGATGTAATACTAGGTTGGAAAGAAAGTTTCCATCGTTTGATAAAACATCCAAAATTTATGCAAATCTTAACACAACAAACAACAACAACTATTCTCCAAAATACAGGCCATCATTATCCACCACCTTTTGCCATCGGTTTGCCAGGTTTCGAATCTGACCGAAATGCCACTCCTTCAGCTTTGAATCAAAGAACTCTTGACATGCTTCAACTTCATCGAAAGATTCGAATTGGCGACCTTCTAGAAAGTGATGCATCGATCGGTTTGTGCTTCGGTAAGTTCGTGTGGATACTGTCTTGGCTTCTTGTGGACAAAGTCAAGCCGATGGAGATGAGTTTCTACGGTTGTACGAGAAACGTCTAGTTCTGCTGCTAATTCACGTGAACTTGATGCCGGCTCACTTTTCAAACCAGAAATCAAGTATTCATCATCGAGCTTGGTTGGTCGTCCGGATTTCGCTCTGTCGGTCAACTCTTCAATTCCGGCTTTGAACTCACGAAATTGCTCGCGGAATGTTGGTTCTCCAACCGTACGGTTACTCCAGGCTGTGTTGATTCGGCGAGCAGCATCAGCCAGCATTTGAATCAAATTTCAGCTCGTAAAGCATCAACAAAAGCTTTTGTTCCCTGGACAATTTCATTCCGCACCAGATGTAGACAAATTGTATATCAATAGATAAGCAGGAAGTGGACCTCTCAAATGATATGAAAATCACACACAATTCATGCGAAAAAACGACATACTCATCCAAACAATGGGAATTTTATTTCCCGCCTAACACATAATGAAGAGCGAAAACCACCAACGACTTCACTCACTTAGTGATGTGTCTGAGGCTTTCGCCTAATAACGTCATCACAACGTAACAATATGTTTCTCGTTTACCCGAATGAAGCAGCTGAGCGACGTATGGTCTGTTAATAAGTCGTTGAAGAATCTGCAAAAACATAAATCATCATTTGTGATGGAAGAGCAGTGATGCAGAAGATATTTGCACCTGTACTTCTAACTTCAGCACGCTGCCACCGGTTACAAAGTTCGATTCTGCTTTCAATGCTGCCTAAAGCATTAGTAGCATTGTGAACGAAATATACGATCGAAAGTTGGAGCTCAACGGGTTTGTCGATTTGAGGTTGGTATCGTAGCCGAATATGACAGAAATACTACTATTATGTAATGAATCAAAATGCTTGCTTTCATGCAACCTTGGCATCTGGAACAAAGAGCGAAAAAGAAAAATATCTAATAAACTGATCTTTAGATGACCGAACAAAATTCTTTCTCTTTACGCTTTTAGCGGTGGCATGATGTTTGTAATGTACCCAGTGCTGTAGAGTGATGTGCAAAACTTTTGAGTCAGGAGGGACTCGAACTCAAATTTTAATCTATCCGGAATTCCGTGCTCAAACCGTTGCACTACCGACGTCTCTCCTGATACCTCTCGTTGTGGCCTAGAAAGTGTGGTGTTGAAACAGGCGTCGGTAGTGTAACGGCTCGAGCACGCGCCTCTGGATAGGGTGAAATATGGGTTCGATTCCCGCCTGACGCAAAGTTCTGCACATCACTCTGTATCACTGAGTATATTAAAACTTCTCCTTATTTGAAGCTTGTGCAGCTGAAGACTCGTACACATCATCTCTCGGCTTTGACAAAGATGATGTAGCCGAAGTGTGAGCCATCGATTATTAAGATGATAAACTGACCCTGGCCAAGCTTTGAATAGAGATAATTTCACTAGCATTAAGGCATTTGTGATTCCTGACTGTTATAGGTGTTAATTAGATCTTTTTGTGTCCAATAGGCAAATAAATAATATGTTCATATCCTTTACTTTTCGATCACATCTGCAGGTGGATAAATTTTTTGTAGAGTAATGTAAACTAATGAAAACTAAATCGAGCGCTTGAAGGCATAATGGATGAATGAGTAAATAAGACGCAAAAATAAAGAGATAAGGTTGCTTGAGTGAGAGGAGTAGAGGGATGAATGAGACACGAGAAGATGAGGTGAAAAATCCAAAGCGTTTGGCTTTTTGTGATCATGGAGCGGTCCATCAAGCATGCCACTTCAATAGCAACGTCTTGATGGTGAATTAGCTCATATTTGGCCCATATGATGAACTGCAGTTACCATTTCGAAAGACTTTTTTTAGTGCAATCATTAGCGAGAGAAAAATACGCCTCGCTTTTAGGGTGGTCGGCTCGTTGTTCGCACTTCATAGCGGGTGCTTTTAGCAGATATATAGTGAAGTTTAGATGCTATGAGCACTTTATGTTGACGAAAAGATTGACCTCCATTTTCACGAAAAGATGAAGTATCAACAAAAAGATTTTTTTGGAGCCACTGGATAATGGGGGCGATGTGGCCGAGTGGTTATGATGTTGATCACGGCGGGCGTGGAACAGAGCTCCATTCCTCCCCTCTTCTCTTCGGCACTTAACAACAACGTCCTATGGAATGCCACAATAAGGCTATCCTCGAGATTGCAAGAAGACCCGCTCAAATAGTATTTTACGCCGTTCAGGAAGAAGACGAACATCAAATTGAATGCTAGAAGTACTGGGATCCGCGCAGCGAAAAAAAAAAACACTGTGATGGCGGATTGAATAAAAAAAATTTCTAGATAGTAGAAAGGCTTTGCGTCCTAATAATCCGTATATTCCAAGAGGTAGACTACATCCTTAAAAAATAAACATATTTTGAGCTTTAATTGCGCTTTCATGTACCTTATTTTGTGAGAGAAAAACGCCCTCTCCCATCTATCATTTTTATAATTGTTTGTTCTACGATCAGCTCTCATACATCAGATGAACACTCGCTAATACTCGTCGCTCATTGAAGGGTGAAGTTCTAAGTGACAGCTTTTTTTTTCTCAAGAACTCATGGATTGCCTTATATCTGCTGAACTATATTTTTTTTCATCGATAAGTCACTACTCGAGAGCTATTATCTGTGACGAGGACATTATATTCATAGTGATATCAGCTTCATCAGCGGCAACTTCTTGTTGCCACTGTTGACCAAAATGTAATCAAGCAGAATTGCTAGTTTTGAATCGTAGGCACAAAATCTCTTTCTTGAGATACCTCCTCAAGCATGATCTTTCTCGCAACTTATATTATTAATAGATTTGCAATGGCTTACAGAAAGCTGGCCTTTCTTGCGTAAAATTTCAACATAAGTAGAGGAGCATACCCTTCGGGTGCAGCGAATTGGATCAAGACGCCAATGGTGTACCACTGGGAGCCCATAATCATTGGCACATGGTCATATTGGAGTGTTTAGAAAAGTGCCAACTAAGCAGGATAACGAAAATCGTCTTGAGGACATCCAACTAGCAAGAATTATGTAAAAAGTGCAAAATCGACGCGCATGTTCAGTGTCAGACTCGTAGCCATTAAATATGCTCATAGTGCAAGATAAAAGATTAATGAAGATTTAGTACCCATAAAAATGTAGAACAAAGTTTCTCCTATAATTCAACAGAGGTTCAAACTCTAAAAGTACACTATTGATCATGGAACTTCCTAGAGCTTTCGAACATGTGACATCGCATGCAGTAATGAGCATCATTTTTCTCAGATTATTCCTTGTCTTATGATTATTTTAGCGTCATGCATGTGGTCTATTATGGACACTTATACAGTGCTATACATGTTTTTCGGCCTTGCACAGCCTCGTCAGTAGCACACTGCTTTTCGTCAGCCAATACTCTCGGGACCCTTACATAGAGAAAGAGCAGACGTCTTATTTAGAGTTTCCATTTAGTGAAAAATCACTGGATGGGCAGTGTTGTACACTTGATTGTTGGCTGGCATCGTCAACTATATCATGCGGCTCGTTTCAAGTGTTTCTCTAAACCACGCTCAGATTTCAATATGCTCTATAGTTATTTTTGAGCCATGCATGTGGTCTCTTATGGGCTGCGCCTTCTGTGTTCGCCGAGAGGATTGGCTAAGACGAAAGGCACTGTGCTATTGACGAGACTGTGCATGACCGAAACATATGTATAGCATTATACAAGTGCTTATAACAGACCACATGCATGGCTCAAAAATTTTGGCGTATTGGAATTTGAGCGTGATTCAAAGAAACAATCGGAACGAAAGTCATGACATTTCTTCTCTTGTAGTTTTCGGTTACGTTTATGACTTTTCTGCAGTAGTTGAATTGAGAGCCTATATAAACTGGAAGATTCAAGCTGCGATATTCGATTTTATAAGCACAAATGATAATTCGATCGGTTGATTATTTATTTTGCACGTGTATGTATGAAAACGGGTTGTTGATGACATACGAATTGAAAGATTAACATGATCAAAATATGAGTGAATATGAATAAGATAACAAAGAAATGTTTGGTAGCAGCTTGAAATAAGCTTTTTGCAAGCATTTGGTTTCCCTTTCACAATTCGCGGTCAGAGGGAGAGCATCGGCGTGTTTCTACCTTCCGTAGCCTTACTGGGGTATCTTTTACCGTATTCTACCATTTAATGATAATTAAACATTTCTAGTGGCAATACTAGTCTAGATTTCACTAGTAAATTTACCATAATATCATTGCAACGCCTGAGTTATAGAATGAATGCGCCGTCTGCCGCGCGAGAAATCAACGTGAAACTAAGCGTGTTAAATTGCCCTTTAAAATTGATTTAGCATTTGTATGAGAACTTTTGTAGTGGTACGATTCAAACAATTAAAAATTCCTCATATTCGTCTATGCTGGTTTAACAGATTGCAGCTCATACCTCTTCTTTTGTGTGAATATTCTCTACTTTGTACACTGCTCCACAGCCACCTTCACCCAACTTTTTTAAGATCCTCCAACGTTTACTAATTACTTCTCCTCTTGGTATATGGACAGGACCTGACTCTGATGCTAAAACAATTCAATTTATTTTTTTTATTACTTCAAGTGTGCAAAACGAGAGAAAGAATAACCCATGAGAACGGTGGCACGGCTGTGTAATGATGTTGTTCAATGAAAATGAACCATTCTCATACTGCTTGAAAACTCATCAGCATTATGAATTATGATAACTTTGATAATCACATTCTACGTTCTCAATAACAACTGAAATCTTCACATAACAGTATTAGCTAGCAGGGGATGCTACGTTATGCTTGTATAAATTTCTCCGACATTCTTTCACTGTATACACTAGGACTTAGCAGTCGATTCTTGTCGTGTATTTAAATACGTTGACGTCTACAATGGTAAAAAACTTGACACTGGTGAATTTTGCCTCATGAAGCCCACACTGAGGTCATACAGCATGCAGTTGTCCAATTTATTGTCTTTCTCCAAAATTTTGTATTTTTCTGTTGCGAAACGCCCTTCAAAAAAGCGTTTTTGCTAAGCCGTTTGCATTTCCAAAGCATGTACTCGTCAAGCATCCTATGACGTAGGATTCTTGACTTAAACGACAATCTTTTAGGACTACTGGGTACGGATGTGTCCCAATCCACATAAGTTTGCTCTGATGGAAATTGTCGTTTACATAAATATAATCGAATACAGTGAAGCTTAGTTTGCTATTTTTACTGCATATAATTATTTCGGGATACTTTGGCATTTTTGAATATCTTCTTGATCGCTTTCCATACTCTAACTGTGATTTATGGCAACGATTCTAAAGGAAGGAACAGCCACTTATCAGAGATAATTTATTTATGTGGATTCATAATCGTATCGATAGCGGACGAATCAAACTTCAATCGGCCGTTAAGTAAACTGGTCGAGACTATCGCCTTTTTTTCCTGTGAACTGTATCAAACGATGAAGGAGACGAGGAACAGATATGAGATTGAGAACATCACAGAATTGTAAAATAGCCTATGTTCCATACATTTGGAAGTAAACTTTCCTACTATTACAAGTCCTGTGAAACCATTTTTTTCTTAACAAACATATTGCTGGAAGAATTCAGAAAGAATTTGCTACGTATATATGTATTCCAGTATTTCTTGCAAACTATTACTCCATGCAGTAGTCACGCTCCTTCTTAAAATTAGAAATGAAGAAATGAAAAATTACTACTTAGAAAATTGAACTTTATAAGCCCTTCTCCTGCGATGATGACTTTCTCCTAATAACTGCCGATTATTCTTGATTACTAGAGAACTTTCGAAGTTTATAACCTAGCAAAATAGGAAGAGACCTTGGTCTATCACCACAAAAGAAGATAATCGTTTTGCTGGGATAAATATTGGTTCATTTGCGATACCAAGCACGAATTCGTTAATGGACCTTTTTCTCTGGCTAAGAACTTTTCATACGAATGTTAGCAGTCATTCGCAAGCATAATTCCCGGAAAGTGCTTTTTTGAAAACGCCTTCTTATAGCGCTGTAGCATTGAAAAAGTTATATTTTTCACGCGCAGCGCGCTTCCACCATTATAATTCTTATATTTCTCGGGAAGCACGATCAACATATAGATATATAGAGAAAACCTTCAAGTATCTAAGTAGCAAGTTTTATCTGGAGTTTCCATCAAAGAGGAGAAACACTGTGGAGTGAAAAACAAAAGCTGCTTACACATATAAACAGCTTCTACGCGGTCTATCGATCGTCTACCGAGTTATAGTTACTAGCAAGCCATAATAGACACGCAATGCGTGACGAGTTTAGAGCTCAGTCTTAGTTTTCCACCTACACCGGAATGATACACTCTTTTTCAAAATTAAGCACAGCGCTGGAATCGTCAAAACTTACGCTACCGATTGGTTATACTTACAATTTATATTGTTATATACTTATGTCGACTTGTAATCTAATGCAAGAGCTTTGTTCTACGAAAATTTCGCGTATGTGAAACACAAACATATTCTTTTGTGCCAAAGCGCTATAAAAAAGCATTTATGAAAAAAGCGCGTTTTGAGGATTTATTCTTCGAGATTAATGCTTTCGACTAGTCATCAACAGTCTATAGTGAGCGCTTTTTCTACGAAATGTGATGCGATAATGCGCGATGAGTCTAAAATATAATCTTATTTCACCAACTACAGCACTGTGAGGTCTATTCGAGGATAAGTATATTTTTGAATTTTACGAGATCTAAACTTTTACATGATTATTAGGAGCCTTGTGGGCAATCTTTGTCCGGCAACAAATTCTTCTTTGGAAGTGTTTGTCCGATAACACGAATGTCCCAAGTCGACGTAATCACGAGTATTACGTCAGTCCGTCCCATTTGTATTTCCAACGCTTCAAACTTCATATCCAACTGTTCTCGTCAGTTTATCCATCCACAACAGCAACTAGTCCTTACCTAACAAAACCAGGGAGTCCTTAGGTCGACTATTTTCCGCAGTATTCAAAACAAATCTTTCATGCATTCAGCTATTCGCTGTCGTCTATTGGACTACAGCTGTATCACTGCTCCGCACGACTCCCACTATCCCTTTCCATAAACCTACAAAGCCGCAGGAGTGTCGACAAAGTCGACCTTTCTTCTATGTAATCGATGCGGCACCACCGGCCCGCCTGTCGCTTCACATAGGGGAACACGTTATAAAGGAATGGTAACCAGCACCAGATACGGCACAACGGCTAAAAGAAGGCTCGATAGCTGCACTGGACAACTCAACTACCATTTTGCCTATATTGCAGTCTCCATATCGTTGTCGTTCGTGCCGTTCGTTACACTGCGCAATATCGTGTTGTCGCGATTGATGTTATTACTCGTCGTTTTGATAAGGTCGTCATTTACATGTTATTATTCATCGCTGCATTCTCTACTATGGCTCTCTCTCTACCCTAGCGCAAATGTTACTGTCGTTCACTATTGACTATCTCCATATGACATCTACTTATATTGCATACTTGCTACTTGTCGATACCATTCCTCATTCTCGCTGCTATATGTCGTTGTTTTGGTAATGTTTGTAAATAAAGGTTTAATTACTCAACTTTGCAGTAACACATCCGCGTGGCGTTTACAGCAATCCACTGTACCACTTTACGATGGCTTACTGTATCTTTGATGAGTACCTTTCACAAGCGGCAGTGAAACTTGGATGCAATAGTTTTATCTAGGTAAACGCTCGATAAAGATGAATAAGCCGAGCACTATGTGTATAGTAGTCCTAGTTCTATACATCGGGGCTGTTCTTCGTCTTTGAATTTTCGATTTTACACCTACTTTAGCACTTTATCTAATCGGTATCATAATTTTTCTAACTATGCTAATCGCAATTCCTCTAGCATTCATTCGTCTCTTCCCTTTCATCTCTCGATTAAGATGTGTTTTCATGAACGTTGTAGATATTGGCTGACCACATTTCCTTGTGATCTCGAGGACAGGCAGGCTGGTGCGTTTGTTAATGATTGCTGGAGAGCGCTGGACGTGGTGTTTATCAGGCCTGCGCCGAGCCACGCCAGTTATCACTAGCCATTCGGCCAGCGACCCCTCATCAATTGATTGATTTTGGTATTTTATTTCTCCCTTATTCATTTTCAGAGCTCATCTGGAGCAGTGGTTAAAGGTGCTCTGCGTCGCACATGCGGTCAATGTCTCGATCGCACGCTCATGGCTCACCAAGCCACTCAGCCCTCGAGGTCGGTAAAATGGTATCATACTGGTCTCAGACTTGTCTGGGAGGCTGAGTTTAGCGAGAGGCCACCGCGAGTCTTTGTAAAGGCCGGATAATCAAACAATCACCTCAAACGAAGTTAAAAATTGAAGACGAATGCATGGCGCATCCCTCAAGGATTGATAAACGCCGAGAGCTTTATCCTTTATCCCGTATTCTTTATTCATTTTCTGCGAAATACAGCCATATAAGAGTACTGAGAAATGGTCAAACCTAGGATCTGACGCATGTATAGTCTTCTCAAACAGCAATACGGCTTTGCGCGAAACGAACTCTCGCATTACACCGTCCAAGCACTCTCTCTCTCTGCATTTCCTTCAGCCCTACATCCTATACTCTAACTGTCCATTCACCCATCGATGTGATTTATCGCGGAGCAAATCGGCTTTCAGTCATTCTTATGCTGATGGCATTGTTGAAATCACGTAGCTAGTTTATTTACTACCTAAATCAGTTCTAACGAAAGAATGCGGCGCCATAATCACAAGAATGCTGATGTACGAAAAGAAGCTGAGAGAAAGGCAAAGCGAGGACCTTCATGGTGAACTTGAACGCACAAAGATATAGTTACTGAAGTCTTCACTTCCACTTCAAGATTTTCATTGGTCATATTATATTGAGGTACGCAATTTTTGAAGTGATAGTGCAACGCTCCAAAAAATACAAGTAGACCCACACGACAATTTACTCGATTAGGGTTATATCCACTTCAAAGGAAGTTTTATTTTGAGCGTGAAGTGCGTAAACGGCTTTCATTGGTCGCTTTTGAAGCCTTCTACGACTGAGCCGATGTGTTAGGAATACTGCCAATGTCAAAGGAAATACATTTGGCCAGAATTCAAATTCGAACCTGCACTTACGGTTCCGACTTGGAAAAAAATACGCAGTTTTAACTAATTAAAGCTAAACTATGGTTTTTTGTCTATGCCTTCCATACATAACGTGAGCCTTGCAAAATAACGATCATCTGCATCTGAAAGAATTTTTTTCACAATTCAGTTCACGATGTCAAAGTGAGTCCCAACCGCTTATGGTATATTTCGTCCATGCTTAGCGTATATGAATTTAGGATAGGCCGAATATCACGATTGAATAAGTAAGTGATTATCCCGCCACGTTCGGCACTTCGCAATTTTGCTTTTGTTTGAACCCGCTAGTCACAGTGGAGTTCGCCATATTACATAGATACATTATCGACAGATTGATGAATCGTAAACAATGGATACTGCAGTGATAAATTTTTTTTTCATGCTCTTCAGGCTGAGGGGGAGAGAGTTTTGTTTGCTAATACATAGAAATGTTGTATGTTAATTTGTAATAATAACAAATGTCAAATTAGCAGACTGGGCGACTACTTACGCTACCATAGAGATCACAGATTCTTTCTGATTAGGAGGCTACAAATAAAAAACCAGCCTCATTTGCTGGAGAGGAGCTTTTCACAGGATTCCTAGTATCCATTTGAAAGCTGAAAATTGAAGCAACAGGCCCAAGTAGCCCGTTATTCAAAACATCCTTTAATAACTCTGGAACGTTCAAAATAAAATCATGCTCCATAAAACCACGTGTTTTTTTTTATCTCGCTTATATATCGCTGGACAAAACTCGTGCTTCAGAGTGTTAGTACTTGAACTATAGCACAAGCGTCAAAGAACTCAGGAATTTGTTTTCTTCTTAAAAGGCTCTTTTGATCTTTCTATCCCCTCTGGTCTTTCAATTTGTGTTCAAACCTCTCCAGACAGAGGTCTTCCTTTGGAAGATTAGTAATCATCTGATACGTAATGTTTTTTGATCCTATCGACGTTCTTATTATCTGGTAATACAGTTTAGCAGGGAAAATAAAACTGAGTGTGACATTTTTGGGAACGATGTTTACAAGCTATATGACAAGCGAAGGCCGTGGCAAGGGACGTAGCACGGACGGGCGAGTCGGAACGGTCAATATGTTGTTAGTTCATCGAGAATTTTTCCTCCTCTTCAAAAAAGCTCCAAATAGGTTTTCTAAAGAATCTACGAAAATTACTCTACGCATTGATATGCTTTTTGCCTTCCAGCAAATTATAAGCGAAAAAAAAATCAAGGCGAAAGACTATCCTAGAGAAAAAAGTATGAAACATAATTTTTGGTCTAAGTGCTACAGCGTTATGAAGGGGTGTTTCGAAAAACTGGCGATGTGGGGCTGTATCCTCAACTCTCAGCTTTCGAATGGTTACCAACACTCCTATGAAAATTTCCTTCCCAGCGAATAAGATCGGTTTATCATTTGTCCTTTTCAATCAGAAAGAATCGAGAACACCTTGCATTTCGTATAAAAAGCTGATCTGTTGTGTATATGTTGAGATCTAATCATTTCCGGGCCGTACAAAATGCGATTCCTTACCGATAAAATGACATGCCAGATTTGAGAAGAAAATTGATGGGACAACGTATTATCTATCCTTCTTTCTGCAGAATATCACCATTAGTGTATCATTCAACATGAATTCTCCGTGCGCTTTTACACGTTTCAGCGAAGATGCGAGTAATTTTAGATAGATCTCGATGCAAGCAATCAGATGGTACTACTGGATTCCGGATCCGATAGAAACAGACTGAGTAAAGACGCAAAAAGTGGTGCTATCGCACCTTCGAGCTTGAGCTGGCGAATGGCCACAACTCTCGCTTTCCACTCTGCTCTATCAGTTTAAATGTTTCTAGAGATAAGAAGCCTGTGGTGGTTTTTGAATTTTCGCCTATTATGGCTGACTCGAATATCCTAAACAGAGCACCATATGTTTCGGCTGGTATTGTCGAGAAACATCATATTTCCAAAAACCGACTATGAACATTTCATGTCATTGCGTTTTGCTCCTTTTTCTGAGCAAATGCAACATTAGCCAATTCTAACTTTTTTACACGTTTGTGTAAGCTCATAATTACAACGAAATATTGACTATTCATGCAAGAATAAATGGATGTCAGATTTCAGAGACATCTTCCTCCTACTTTCTCTTCCTTATTTCCAACGTTTCATTCTGACGCATACAGGATTGCCATTCTCCATGATCACAGTGCTAATGACTCTAATGATTGAATATTTATTGAATTAAAGAAGACAGATCGATTGTTAAGAAGTAAATATGAACTTGTTGAACTGTGCTATATGTAGTGAGCAAAGCTATCTTGGCTGTGGAAAACCGCAAGAACCTAATCCTGGAATAGCAATTTTGATGCATACTGTTGAAGTAATACCAAAGATTTTTAAAGTACCAAAGAGATACCAAAGAAGAGAGTCTTATTGCTAACCTGTACATTTGCCGCATATCGATTGATAATGCTTTTGAGCGGTGGTGTACCATTTGGGCAATAAGGAGGAGGCTTAATAAGCGCCTTTCTGAAGAATGGTGTATTTGGTAAGAGGTGATATGGTGGTGGCAGCGGAAGAAATGGCGGCCGTACTGTCGGATCGGGATGCTCCAGATTCAATAAATCTTCATCCATATTTGGCGGTAGAAGCACTGGCCACTATAAGGTCAACGTAATACTACGAAAAATGAACTTTCGTAGAAAATAGTGTTTGCAAAAATTAGTGGTGCGGAGTTGTTATCAAGGATAAAAATTTTAGGTTTATGAAGAATGACGTCACATTAGAAGTCGACTCACCAAATGAATTCCTGATTTGAGGTAATTTTTAAAGATTTCTATCAACTTGCATGCAGTAACACTGGGTGGCCGTAAAGCTAGACATTCTGGACTAAAAATTTCTGGAAGGAATGGTGGCGATCCAGTGTTGCACGTTGAATCGGGCGCGTCCAATGACTGCTCAGTTTCCTGGACATCCTAAACTGTTCAGTTTGAGGATACACAAAATTTGCACAGTATTTATTGAATATTGAAGTATGTTAGTAGATGCACGACATCTCCGTCTTATATAGAAAGTATAGCTTAGGTAGTGGATTGCATCCGTTAGGTGCACATCTCAGGGCTAAAATTGTGTTAGCGGGTCAGCAAACCTCTCTATCAACGACTTACAATGATACATTATAAGAAGATAGATTTTTACTATATAATAAACTACAATATGGATTGTGCTTCTGGCAAATCGTACGAATTATCGCATTAGATGTCAGCACAACGATTTTCACTGATCACTTTTGTGATGTCAAACCCGGCCGCGGTACAGAGCAAACGACAGGCGTTTCAAAAATTATGCCGAGGCGCAACTGTCCTCAGAGATCTCATCGTATTCTGAACTTCAAGGCCTTATGCGAAGCAGAAAGTAAATCTGGGCAGACTTTGATGATTTTCGCATTGATTAATGAGACCTATTGATAGTTGAGATATGTCACCCTAAAGGCTTTTCTAAATCAGGCAAAAATAATTGAAGAACCTGGAATATCGACTATAGTTCTAGATGTTTTATCCTTTTCTACTTTTATACTCATTATACTAATGTAAATTACAGCTGTCGCCGTGACAGCTATTGAAATTTGCACTTGTAAATAAGAGGTCAAGATGTTTTTGGAAGCATGAATTTGCCAATCGCTACAAGAACATGTATTGAAATGCTCTGTCAATATTGTCCCTTAAGGGTTTGGGTGTTTTTAGCACGCAAATGTAAGCATTATCATGCAGATATCTTGATAAAGAACTTCATAATTCTTCTAATGCCGAACGATAGACCGTGCATGTATGACATGACATCTGAAATCACTGAGCTGTCTTTTTTGCTGATTTGCTGAAATACTTATGTTATATTATTCATGAAGTGAAGACATGTGGCGTAGTGGTTAGAGGTGAAGCGCGTTGTACACAAGGTCGATAGTTTGATTTCGTGTTCATGGCTCACCAAGTCTTCCATCCTTCCGGGTTTGGTAAATTGGGACCAGACTTGTTTGAGAGGATAAACAGTACTGGCTTGATGCATCAGCAGGCCATCGCGATTCACGGTAAAGGCTAGAGATGGATTCAATCACCTCAAACAAAGCTAAAATTTTAAGGCGATTTTACGAGCCATCTCTTAAGGATTGATCAACGCCGAGAGTTCCATCTTTTACCTTTTCATTCATAAAGTTGGCGTGCATGTTCAATCCTGAGCCGAACTTATCCGGATGGTAAAAAAATACTGACTCTGCAGTTCCGTCTACCAGCGTAAACTATTCTCTAGGCCAGGTGTGCATTCGCCACCTCTAGCATTCTTGATGGAGTCGCCAACACGTATTCTTCAAAGACTGATCGACATCAAACGCCTCATCCATTAATATTTTGTAATATATTTTTTATGTAGAGAGGTGACTCTTCCCTTGGGGTTGGTAAATTGGTATCAAATTTTCTGTCGTTGTTGCTCTATTTCATACGATGAATCAGGGTTCTCGCAATAAATCCCTTAGTTGGAGTTCCAATGAAGCAATTAGTAGTTGTAAATTGAGGCACTTCGATTTACTTAACTTAATTAACACTTACAAATCTTTTAGAAATCAATTCTTTCATGGAACGGCTTCAGTGTGCATGTGTCGCCATCAATGAGCTTGTTTTAAGTACTCACCATATATATATATATATATATATATGTATTTATAACAGTGAAACGGTTCAAGATTGTGAATTGAGTGGAAAGTACTATCTCTAAATGGTCTATTAATATTGCATGGTGGTTACGGAGAAACTCACTTTTTGTTCCACTGCTATACTACTCCGTCGTCCGGGAAGCGATTCTGGATCCGTCTGCTGATTAGTTTTTCTGATTCGTATGTTTCCCAGTCTATGTACATCATCATCCGACAACGACGGCACTTGGCTGGAGAACACTGCAGGAGTACTCCGAAATGCAGTGTTAAGTGTTGAATTATTTGTAGTATACTCAGAATGGAGGCCAATGTTGTTTTCATTATCAGACCGCCTGAGTTGTGATTCCGATACCGACACTGACGAGCGAATGTTCCTTAATTTTGCACATATTAATGGATTTATTCCAAGACTGGTCTGAGTAAACCCGTGAGGAGCTTGGCTATATGACCAGCTCTGTCTCCTTAAATTGCAGCTTCATATAGAAGCGTGACCTTACTCATATAATGATTCAACATAGGTGATAACGAAAGATACAGTACCTTTTGCTCAGCATGGAATAGAACAAGACAGAGTAAGAGGAGAGATGAATGGAAAATGAACTTCACTCAAACTGATTCGTTTTTGAGCACAGCAAAAATTTACCATGATACTGATATCAAACGCAAAAACAGATTGATATGGATCAATTTTTCCAATAGCACGTACGATCTTCCGACAAAAAGTGTGAATTTATTTATACTTACACTATTTGGATACTTCGATTGCCCATCTTGCTTGGGCGATTGTCTTCATGGGTGGTGATCTTTTCCAAACGCGGCACGTTCGTGTGGCCTATTCAATAATTCTTAACTTGTTGCCGTCTGCAAATGCATTTGGTTAACAGTCACGAACACGTTCGCCCATCGCTTCTGTAGTCTCCCAAGAGAACGCCTGTATCGTCGTGGAGCCCACTCCATTGTTCTTTTCATCCATTGCTTCTCTTACTATTGGCTAGCCCATTTGTGTCCAGTTATCGGTATATAAGCTTTTGGACAGCAAGAATGGGACAGGCATTTTATTAACGGCCCATCTGTGCTTGGTTATCGTGAACATTGTCTTAGACACCTAATAATTTATAGGTGCCAAAAATTTGAGCTTTCTCATTTTGACTGCACGCTTTGGATGCCAGTTAATTCTCGAAAAACATCATTCAAAGAGAGCCCTGTGGTTGGTGTGCACGAGTTTTTGATGTGCCTAAGCAAAGTATCAGGCTATGTCTCATTGTACAACATTGATTGCATCTTCACGCTTATACGACTTATTTGATGAAAATTTGAACGAATTTAGTCGATAAAATGGTAGAAGAAGCGAGCGAAAAGTTGTCGATATGCAAGAATTTGATCCCAGATGGATTCCCACGTTTCACCCATAACGGGTGCGCGTGCTTGTCACTGAACCACTGTGGCCATTGCTGTGCTGGAGTTTTTTTTCATTCTTCGATATAATTCATCTCAGCTGTCATCAGCCAACCACTGACGGGTTTGCTCTGGTAAGCACAAGTCGGAAACAAACCCAATCGAGCTAACAACTTTTGGATGTAGACAATTAACACGAATTTTCGTTTTAATGTGTCATGCTATTTTTGATCATCCTATATGCCTACCAGACCAAATCCGTCAACGATCGGTTGCTGATAGCTGCGATGAATCATTCAGAAGGAAAGAGTGAGTAAAGCGGTGGCTGTGGAGGTGTAGTGGTAGCACACACCCACGAAAGGGTGGTATAGTGGTTTAGCCTTTGTTAGAGTCGAATGTCATGCTTATCACTCAGCATTATTGGATATATAATTACAACATTATAACACATCAACGAAGTGGTAAATTAAAATTCTTGTGGATTGAATTCTTTATGATTTAATCGTAGGATGACAATGGCGAAACTCCAGCTTTTGTCCTTGACTTTACACTACCATAATAGGTTGTGTGAAAGGTGCCGTTCCGGCTTTCAATATAATTTTTGACATCGTTCATTGCTCATTTTCTTGCGAGCTTCTTGATGTACAATCTGCCTATACTCGCTCCAAGATGGAGCTGTCTTAGGAACAAATTCGTTTGCTACTCATGCACGAATGGCCAGACGGTGAAGGTGCTAGTGAAGGGACGCGCCAGAATAATGGAGCCTCCTGTGAGCGGCCTGAGAGCGGATGACCCCCCCCCACCGCTGTTTTCTCCAGCTTTGAACTTCGTCGCTTTGTGGTTTTCGCGACGGTGTCATCGCCTCAAGCCCCACTAATCTTGCGGGCTGCTTCACGAGAATTTTTACCTACGCTTCATTCGTGCATGAACATCAAGAGAATTTGATCAACGACAACTCCATCTTCTAAAGAATAGTATAGGAAATTTGTACACCAAAATGTCGTTCAAAGAATGTGCAGTTGAATGATACGAAAATTCTCTCCATTTTCAATCACTTCTCGTTAATAAATTTAGTGTTTATTGTTCTAGTGCCAAATTTGAACCTAACAAATCCTCAAAATTTCGAAGAAAAAAAAGCTGATAGAAAGACGCTAGGGTTCTATGAACCCTTGCGCTGCAGTTCTCTTAAATGCTTTTTAATATATTGGCACATTTCTCTCGAAAATAAATGTGATCATTCATAAATCGATTCCCCCTTAAAGTAGTATTGCATTTGCGATTCAACTATGAGTTGTTTGCTTTGTTGTGGTCCAGTTTATTACAATTAGAGTTGATATATATAACCTTTTTGATGTTGCGTTCCTCTTGATATTCTCCACTTTGAATCGCTAGCTTATTTAAAACACTTCTTAAAAAATTACTAGAAAAATTTCTGGAAATTCCTAAGCAGTGGATAGAGTTTTCGGCTTTGAATAATCCTTGAGAGATACGCTTTCATTCAATGTAGTCAAACATCGTTAGAAACGTAATGATTGCATATTTACTCAATACAGTAACTGACAGTGATCTCGATCATAAATCAAAGCAGTGCTACGGCTTCCCAGACAAGCCTGACAAGATTTGCTAACCCTAGAGTGGTGGAAGGCTTGGTGAATGCTGAACGGTGGGTCGATCCGGCAGTCACGCATGCATTGTAGAGCTACTTCTAGCCACTGCACCTTTCAAGTACAGATGAATAAGAATTCGTGGCAGTGTTAAAATCTTTACTGGCCATATGTTTCGATATGCCATTCATAGTCTTCAGAAATATGATGACAAGAAGTTTACAACTGTCATATTCAAAATGAAACGATCGCTTGTCCAGCGACTAATTGTTGCTTCTGAAATGATTTATTTGTGGGTATTTGCTTCTGTTTAGCCGTTCCAAGGTGTTATTGATATTATTTATTAAATATCAGCGTAGCAATAACAATACAGTTGATAATGCAGCATGAACATTACAACAGTCGTGGTGCTTCGTTCGGCGAGGTTTGCCATCTTCAGAGCCTGGAAAGATCAAATTGATTCGTAAATCATTCACTCAAGAGCCTTCATAAACTCAGCAGAAAACGTATAGAAACGAATTTGTAGATCGCATAGTAAAAACTTCATCACAAAAACACACTCATCCGCTTGAATGTTTAGGTCTTTCAATTATTCATTGAAGACCTGCCACTGAGAGTCAATGCGTAAGTGAGACTGTGCCTGCTCAGGCCGGGAAGATTAGCCTGAGTTATGTTGCGAGGTCACGCGTTGTTACAAGGCTCTTCTCTTTGCAATTCATTTTTGGGCCTTTACTATGTATCCAAAAGGCTTCAAAGTCTTGTGCGCTGATGTTTTTGATTCCGTGCAAGGACCGTGAATTTAACGTCAAAATCTGACCCTTTATGCTTTTGTTCCTTCAGCGTGCCTAGAGGGGTTTTTGGGTCGGAGTTATGTTTCCCAGCTAGGTGCTCTTTTACGCGGATGCAGAGTGGTCTACCCGTTTCGCCAATATATTCATCCCCCATACCTCGCAAAAAGTCAGGTAAATTGTACCAGATCTCATGTAATCGCCGTCTCTAACGTTTGGACAAACTTTGCAGTCTTTCGTTTCGCAGAGGTGGTCATACAGTCGGTTGCGGACTAATTGGCGCTTTAGTGTATTCGGTGGTATCTCGACTACTGCTGCCAATCCATTATTATCAATTATCCAAACCCTCTCTTTTTAGCAGCATTCAACAGCTGCACTTACTTTGTTAGAGATAAAGGGTAGGATGAATAAAACTTTATCCTCGCTAGACCTTCCGTATAGGAGCGCCGAATTTCCTCAAATCAACCTGAGGAGCCCCTACCGTGTTGTAGCCATTAGAAGGGCCATTATCTTTCAAGCCAAGCTAAGGGACTCTACCTTATGTTCTTTTCCTGTGCACACATTAGTAGCTGTTTGGAACATATTTTTAAAAGTGCGCATTCTGTGTGGCTGTGCGACGGATGGGAAGATAGGTAATGGACCAGGATGTTTTTGTTGCTTGGCTTACAGTTCCACTTTTTGCTGTAGGAGTTACTGGATAGGTTGACTTGAGCGTTCAAAAATGGCAGCCAGTTTAACTTAGGTTTCTCACGGGGAACTTTATGAACTCTGACTGACAATTTAACAACTCAAAACATTTGTCCATACTCTCATGTGTTGAGCAGACGACAAAGCAATCATCTATATATCCACAGTAGAGTAACGACCAGATATCGATTTTTGGGGCCTCTACTTTAGACATAAAAGCGATAGCAAGGTTCGGAGCTAGTCGTTGTCCCATTGCGAGCCCTCTGATCTGCAAAATAATTCCCAGACCATCTAAAGGATGAGCAGTTTAGGCACTCTTTTAAGGGAGCTATGACCTACCGAGTGGAAAAGCCATACATGTTCGTGGTTCTTTCGTGCTCCGTTAGAAGCTCACATATGGCTTGCATTGCGGGCTCATTCGACACATCTGTATAAAGAGCAGTCACGTCGAAAGATTCCATTGCGTAGGCGTCGTTAGGAGACGCGTTACGTAGACGATCTAAGAACATTTGAGTATTGGTGAGATGGGCTGTAATGTGTTTTAGTAGTTGGACTAGTATTAATTTTAAAAAACCACGTTATTCCATCCATCGGCCCGTATATACAGCTGATGATGGGTTCAACTTTGAATTTTGATGGATCAGTAGACGTAAGATCATCAGTGCATACCTAATTATGAGTTTTGATACATAAGTACAAGGCATGATGATGGGTTGAGTTTCAGCTGAGAAATAATGGAATGTTTTAAAACGGGCCGAAGTTGCTATTGCTACACCATCACTGATTTGATTATGTTTTAAGACTGAAGTTCTGTGCCTTGCTATGCGTACTGAAATTGTCTTAGCCAGCATGTAGAACAAATAGAACCCGTGCTCCATTCATCCGTTTACCCAACCAAACCTGTTGAGGGTTGGTGGCTGACAACTAGTATGGGAATGTTGAGGAATGAGTGGTGGTGCGAATGTACCTCGGTGGTGTGGTGGTGGCACACGTGCCAGGTATGGATGGAGATACGGGTTCCACTCCGTCTGAGGTCGTCGTTTTTGCTCACCACTCAATTCTGTTAGGTATATTAGAAACATTATAACACTGCGAAAAATGCGGTAAAAAACTAGAAATTTGGAGTATTGCTCATATGATGGTTAAAAACTCCCAGTAGCAACATATTAACTTAGTGTGGGATTACTCCTTCAGTTAGATATATTTTCAACATTCACAGTACAGCTGCTTCTAACCTTTATCTATTTTTGAAAACGAAGAACAGATCTATTCAGCAAACTTGCTTACTAGAAACAAAAATAAAGGAAAAGACAAGGTAAGACAAGATACTCTGAAAAGAACTAATGGAAGAGAAAAAATGAGGAAATGGATCATCGGAAATGAACGGTAGGAATATGGAAGGATAGGAAACAACAAAGAAGATTTTCTTATCAAAACTAAAATAATCTGCTTCTACCTGTTTACGACTCGAAGACGGAAGACGTGCTCTTAGTGGACCACGTTTGAAACGAATATCCGCCACATGAGCGACGGATCTTCTACGGTGCTACAATGGGGCGATTTTCAGTGCAGATGTACATTTCGTTAAGTCTGTTGAATCAACTAGTGCTTATTTTTTGCGTCCATTAGAATTCGAATTTTGGTGTCCATTACTTTCGTACGGTTGCTGCCCATTGCTGTGCTGATACGGATTACCATACGGAGTGCTATTCTGTTGGTAAACATTCCCTTGCTGATTGTAGCGATTGTTTTCATCATAAACGCTGTTCTGTTGCACTGGACTGCAGTTCTGTGGACTGCACAGACAAGGAGCCTATAAACATCCAGAAATTATGCAAAGCATTCTAGAAACTTGACAGGCTTATACTGAAGTCAAAATACCTCAGGCACTTTCGGCATAGTGGCGAAATTGGGAAAACTGTCACCTTTACTGAATATAATATCCTTGAACATTGTTTGGTACCAGTCGCCCATCTATAATATTGAAGTCTTTGTACTCTTTTATCACAGAAAAAAGACATATTTCAAATTCGCAGATTAGTTTACAGTTTCACAGAATTATTTTTTTACACATTAATAGGATGAATATTGGAAGGGCTCGGCATTGTATACCGAGTTAAGCTCAATTCTTTCGTCTTCATTGAGAATCGTACAACGAATTGAGTGTGCGCCTTGGCATAAAAATGAATGAAGACTAATGGCGTCTTGAGTCAATGCTTCTAGTCTTTCGGCCAAGCATGGTACATATTCCCAAGTATTTGATTATCATAATACCTAATATCTGTTAGCATGACTGGGCTCAATGTCGATACTGCCTACCTGGGCTAGCCCGTTGACGGCTGGCGGCTGACAAATAGATGCGTTGTAGCGTAGAAAGAGTGGTGTACACAATGGGCGTCAGTAGTGCAACGGGTTAGAGCACGTGCTCTCGGATAGAGTGAGATGTGGGCTCGAGTTCCGCCTGACGCCAAGCGCTTCGCAATCACTCTACATCAAAGGGTCTACTCTGACGCAAGACGCGGTTAAATCAAGAGAATTTCATTTGATTACCATAATACCTTTATATTCGACTGTTTTCAAAACCTCGCTCAAAATAAGTGCATCCTGACACATAGTTTAAGCCTTTCATGTATTTTTGCACTGTATAAGTCCTTTATGTATTTTTATTAGGTGTATTGCACTGTATAAGCGCCGTAACAGACCTCATGAAAGGCTTAAAATATACTGCTAGGATATATTTTTTGAGCGGGACCTTTGAAAGAAGTCGACTATGATGGTTTTATAATAAAAATTTCCAGCCTTAAGCTATCGACTCTTAATCACTGCAATATTGGGTGGTCATATCACCGGACATGCAGTGATATGTTATCTGTGAGTGGAATGAATTTCTACTTTACATGTGATGCAACATGTTCGTTGACTCCTCTTCTATGTAAGAGGTTCTTCCCCGAGAGGGAATGGCACAGACGAAGAGCATTGCGTAATTGACGAGGCTTAAGACTGAAAAACGTATATAGTCGTTCATGAAGTGCCTTAACAGACCTCATGTAAGGCTTAGACATGCTCTTTAGAGTTTTTGATTCTTTCTCAACGATCATATATAACAGAATGTTTTTTAGAAAAAATTATCTTATTTAACCAGTTTTAGAGGTGGTATGATGTTATAGATGTACACAGTGATGTATAGTGATGTGCAAAAGTTTTGCGTTAGGCGGGCTCGCACCCTACCCCAGGGACGCGTGCTCTAACGCGTTGCACTACCGCCGACATCTATTTTGCCAGCACTCTTTCTACGCTACATCGCAAAACTCAGGATAGAGCTAAATACAATTTCGTTTCCCTCCTAAAAAGTTTACTATCAAAATTTCTAGTATTTTAATTGCATTTTTCGCAGTGTTATGATGTTTCTTATATACCTAAAAGAATCGAGTGGTGAGCAAAAACATGGCCTTCAGCCGGGAATCATCAGCGTTTTATCCATACCGAACACGCGTGCTCTACCAATACTCCACCGAGGCACATTTGCACCACTACTCATTCTTCAGCATCTCTATGTTAGCTACAACCACCAACCTTTAACAGGTTTGGTCGGGTAGGCGATTTCGTTTTGTAACCCAGTTGAGCTTACAGCCATTGTGATAACTAATACTCGAAATTTCTAGTATTCTAACTGCATTTTTCGCACTGCTATGATGTTTTGTATATAGCCTAAGGAAATCGTGAGGTGAGCAAAAACACGGCCTCAGCAGGAAATCGAACCCGCGTTCTCATGTTCCGATCCATATGGATCCACATAGATGAAACACGCGTTTGATTCCCGCTTGAGGCCGCAGTTTTTGCTCACCACTCAGTTCCGTTAGGTACATGCAAAAGCTTTACACATCACTCTACATCATTGTGGTCATATATAACATAGGGCACCTCCATCCTTCCATTACCTATGTAAAGGCAAGTCCAGAGGATGAAAATTCGGAAGAGGTAACAGGAAGAGCTGATCTAAAGCAATTTGCTGTACGATCCCACCTACGTTCGAACCTTCACTAAGGCAATGTTGATAACATAATCTAAACACTTGATCGATGAAGAACGCGGATAGACCATTCACTTTTCTTCTCAACAACGTGCGCTGCCTAATGTATCGCCTCCGTGCATCGCAACTATCCTCGACGAGCATGTGAAAAATCGTGTACACGCCTGGTTTCTAGCCACATAAAGCGCATTGCTTCTTCGTCGCTGCACTGTAAAGGATTATCTGTTGATTTTAGCTCAAACAGTCAGAGTCATGGAGTACTTGCTTTGCTCTGACGCTGACGGTGAACGCTATAACGCCACATGTAAGTGATCATGTATGCCGCACTAGTATTTGGACACATAAAAATTGGTGCCTCTACCCCTTTATTAATTTCACTAGATCCCCAACAATTACCTAAATACTAAATTATAATAATAATATAATATATAATAATTAGTAACAATAACCTAAATAATCGTGAGACTTCGTGGCTTGTTCAAAACGTCAGATACCGATTAGTACTATATCTTTCCCAGAGGCACAAATGGGTTGAAAATACAAGAAAAGAGCAGTTTCGTAAAAAATATTAGAAAAGCGAAGAGTTCAGCATTATTATTGATTCGAGGTTGCTTTGAACGTCTATTTCTTTGAACAACTCGATGCGAATCATAATTACTGCTGAAAGGATGCAAGCAATGCGTCCATACGTTTTCCCCATCTACTGAAGGTTATAAAACTAGTTTTATGTTCACATTTCAACGTGGTTACTTTGTGGGATTGTTTCAGCCTTTTCATGGTTTTTATGTTCAGTGGTTTACGTAAGTTTCGTCGGTATCGTCCACTTCATCAGAGCCATACATCCTCACAACTCAACTCTATGGCAACAAAAGGCGAGACCTGTTTTCGATGACAGCAGATGATTGTGGTTCTCACCAACTTTTTCAGCTGATGGCTTACAGCCGGTAGTGAAGATGTAGACAACGAATATGTATGTCTCCATGGCTATTACTCCATCAGAGTAAGCCTTGAAATACTGCACATTATGTAACTGCGATGAAATGGCATGGTAAACGAGCGAACTGTTTGCTAACATATCATTCGTTGCGAGTGTTTTCTTAAGACCACAGCTCAAATTTCAATATGCCAATAAATCATTCTTGAGCCACGCATGTCGTGTGGTCTGCCGAAAAAAGGCTGATTCAAAGAGCCCGATACACGTGTTTTCGACCTTACAGCCTCTCTCTTCAGACCTTGTTTGCTATCAATGTATGCCATAGTATAGGTCGGCTCTCACACAAATGAGAAATGGAATCCGGAGTTTTAGCCTAATCAAATAATCGAGGTCATAGGCGCTTCCGCATATTTCAAGAGTTCGAAATCTGAACAAGGTGCAGGCACGGAGAAGTTTTCGGTGATATGAGACTTTAGCGGATGTAATGAAACATTGATGGATGTATTCACAAATGATCTGTGACTCTGGATGAAAAATTGCTTTTGTTTTTTGTAATAAACGACAAGAGACCGTTTCCAAACAGACCTGCATCATATACTCGTTTATGTCTCTTTTGAACTGGTCTACTTTTGCAAGGTCTTGTTGCGTTGCTTGACGCTGTTGGCCATTCTCAGTGATGTATCCATTCTAAAGATCGCACTATTTCGTTGAGTTCATTTATTTGAATTCTTCGAATAGTTGTCAATTCCTATTGAACTTATCAACGATTGTTTGTTACTATCAGAATATATCAAAACCCTAGTTTCGAATCTGCCCAAAAGTGGATGTTTGAAGTACTACTATATCTATTGTTAAACTTACAACGTTTAGCTTCTGAATACTGCTTTTTTCATGACAATGTAAGAGTAATGCAGCGATAAGAATGTGAAAATATGTTACTATAAATGCAATCTACTATTTTGAGACCTCGCTCAAGAAAAAATTATGTGACAATGTATTTTGAGCCTTTCATGAGATGTGTTATGGGAACTCGAACAGTGCAATACCCGTGTTTCGGCCTTCCTGCCTCGCCAGATGTCTTGCACTTTAGAAGTGCTTATAACAGACAGACCTCATGAAAGGCTCAAAATACATTGTCAGATTATAGTATGGAAAAACTTGCAAATCTCGAAACAGTGAGGTGGCTCCAAACCTACGATTACCTTTTTGGAGCTTACGTGTTAGCCACTACCACTATCGAGGCTCATAGTTTGCTTTAATCTTAGACATATTTGAACGTATCGATAACATCAGCAACTGCCTGCCAACAGGAGTGATCGAAGTCATTTCTGGCTTCGAATTTCGCTAGTATCTCAACATTCCCATGGTTATACTGTTGAGGTACTATCAAGAAAAAAATTATGACTAGTATTTCATGAAAGTTGACGAAACCACTTGAGTTTCGTTCTGAAGCATGGGCGCAGCAAAATAGATTTCAGCATTTACTCAACCCCTCAAGTTGTAAGACAATATTGGTTGAATACATATTTTTTTACCCTGGGAAATTAGACTTTTGAACTTAATCACAATGTAACTTCATTATTCTCTTTTGAAAAAGGTACTTCCAAATATAAAACTTTGAACTGCAAAAGATACGAGCGAAAATTGGAACTTGAGGTGAGTTTGTACCGCGATAGAAAGAGATAGCTGAGGTCTTTTCACCAAGCCAGTTTCCTATCCTTGTTCGTATATTTTGAAGTACCAAACAGTACTAGCACTTAGTCAGTACTTTATTTTGGACTATGTTCGCAACTTCGGATCGCGTCGTAGATTAATACAATTCTACCTGATGTTTATAATGCAGTTAGTGAGAAAGCATATCTTCTTTTTTGAAGCGTTATTTATTAGGACGATGATGTTAGCCGTTGATACACACAAAGGCTTTCTTTTGTGAAAAAGCCGATTTTTTTTCAAATCTAGATTCTCAGAAGACTTTCTGCTCTATAGCATTATGCACTATGGCATGGCACGTATAGATTTTAATACAGAATGATTCAAACTAAAAGCTCATATTTTCAAAGAATTAACAGTAAAATCTACTTTCTCAAAATATTCAGCGAAAAAAGAAAATTCTTAGATGACAGGTCCTTTTTATTATTAGTTTGTTATATGTCATTTGAAATCTTTGAACTTTATTTCTCGCACTTTTTTTTTGAAAAATTTACGCAAATGGAAGATTTCAGTTAGGAACATTACATATGTGGGCAGAAAAGTGGCATTCATATTAGTGGGTAGAAATGATATATTAAGAACTTGAAAGACCTTCGTGACCTATGACGTGTCTACTTTTCCGTTTTTTTTTTTTTATTTGGCCCTTTGTCCTGAGCAATAGAGATAACTCTTCATAACGATTGTGATTGAGATAAAGGGGAAATTTGTGGCCAAATTTTCGCCTAGTGAACTGCTCAAAAAGGGTTTTTGCAAACTATGGTTAAGGAATGACTTTTAGTTGAACGATTCTTGATATAACATTCCCGTTAAACATGTTCTGCGATGACAGCAAAACGTGCGACAAAAAAAGCTATAAGAGGATTCATTTGGGATGTTATGGTTTGAAATTATGTTTACCTCGTATTTGCAATTTCCATTACTGAAAGAAAACTCTTGAATGTGAATGCTAGTATTTCCATTCATAATGGTGCTGCTGCTACTGTAGATGTTCTGCAAGAAAATGAAATGAGGATGAGTCAAACCCATTCGCACTCATTCAACAATGGGTTGCCTCCTTGGGCTACGAAGTCGAAACATAAGATCGTGTGACCAACGAAATTTTCGTAAGGACAAAACCTTCACATCGATATTTAATCCACCATCAGCATGTTTCGTTGTTACTAACACAAAAGAAAAACAAATCAGAGTTAATGTATACCTCGTTCTGCCCGTATATGTTCGGTTGATTTCCATACATTCCTTTTTGAAACATATCGGCTTGATTCTGGCTACTTGACGGATCATACTGACGGCCAACATTATCTAGGCGTTGATTGTATGGATACGTTTGGCTTTGCATCATGTATGGGTACTGGTTTTGACCTGTTTGTTGGCTTTGAGCGCTATATCCACTATTTCCATAAGGGTAGCTCGGGTTGTACTGATACTGGTTATTTAGGTCTGTAGATGGCTCATACGTCAATTGGCTGTTCTGGGCGCCATTTGTGTATGGACCATTTGATTGGTATTGCGGATTTTGTTGCTGAAGAGCGCTCCTTTCGTTTTTGCTACCGTGTGGTGCATTGACATCCAGAGGATGTTCGCCATCGTAGAATGCGGGCTGTACATTTTGTCCGGTGTCATTTTGGCCATCTGCAAGTAAAAATTCGTAGGCAACTTATGAAATAAGACGTAATGGAGGTTGAGCGTTAAGTTACCTCGAGCCCTTCTATCTGAGTAGAGAAAAACTAACCTCACAATCAACTGCAAAGGTCTAATAATCATATCGTCCTTGGCAATATTTACCTATTACCCACCGAAAGCCAAAACGCAAACATTAATGTCAATAGCAAATTTGAGATTCTCATGATAGTCAATAGCAACAGTCATAATTTCTTACATTATTTCAATCACAATTTTCCTAATTGAGGCACATAGAAGGTCATACTATGCTTTGCTTGAAAGTGAATGGAGAAGAAAAGTTAGAAGAATCTAAGAAACTTATATACATGAGAACTGATCAATGGCGCTTTTGATTCTTATTTCAATTTCGACAGATTGTTATGAAATATTCGGGAACAACGGAGAGCCTTCCTCGTAAGATTTCTTGTAGTCCAAACTGAGAAACTCGAAATAAAGCCCTAGCTGCTTATGCTTTTTTGAAATTGCATGCTTGAATGACACGTGATCTCAATGGAAGTTGTTGAAAATTATCAAGACAAAATTCGGCCTTGACTTGTTTCAGTAAACTAAGAACAGCACTCTTCATCATCATTACTATTTCGTCTCTTTAGTCAGAAGAGTAGAGGGGTAGGTAAACACTATGAACAGTACTCTTGCTAATCAAAATTCCGCTTTTTCTACTAAATATACTATAGTCGGCAGTGCAAATTATTGAAATAAGAACCTTTTGAAAGACTGAATGAACTTCTGCGATGTCTAACACTATCCACTCATACCAATGAGTCTTGGTAAAGGTGGCTCTTCTTGATAAATTTGACAAAACACCAAGATACTGTGTTCGAAAATTTTCTGTTGCTCTTATCCTCCTTTGTTTTAGCCTGAGCTACTTAACTTCCAGAATTGATGCTTACGTTATTATTACTGTTGATAGATTATCGTCTAAATCCACGTAATCGGTGTATAACAGTAACTTACACTGCTGAGCGTTAGCAGAGCTGAGACACAACAGAGAAAGTGCGATGAAATATAAGTAGACCATGTCTGAGAAGTAATGCCAGTCACTATTAGTTGGTTCTATGAGTGCCTACGGATCGAAGACAAACATTTGAGACATTCGCAAGTGTTTGACCACGAGACTGACTCGTCTATGTGCCATTCACAGAACTCACTACTCATTCTCTTGCTACGAGTAAACACTTACAATCACAGGGAGCATTGGCATGAATGTGAGGTTACCAGTACACTCGAGGTTTTCAGAGCTGCTCATTTGCAGCGAAAGTGGCTGGGTTTTTCAAATCTTATCTACTATATGACCGAAAAATGGAGATAGTTCTACTCATGAAAGTGATGCTTCCAAAGATGCTAGTCAACAAACATAATTGACATTGAAAAGCACGTTGTTGCATGGCATTCTTCTCGCCTTGCCTGTTCTTGAAGTTCCCCGTCTTATTTCCTATGTTCGAATAAAACTTTTATGAATGTTTTACCTTTGCAAGTTTCACTTCCGTGACATTTGTGTTCGATTTGAGCTAGTGAAATAAACATTATGGGAAATATACAATTTCTTATTTCTTATTGTCATCACGCATGTCTTAGAACTTCAATGGAAAGCCTAATATAGCATCAGTACTAATCCATAACAATCCTCTCCAGCACAGCTTGGCTGATATAACATTAAATTCAGTTTCACTCTAGTAATCCCTATTCAGTAAATATGCGGCCAATCATTTTCTCGAGATCGTTATCCTATTGGAAAAAAATGGTAAAAGAGCTTAAAATTTTCTAACGAGCTCAAAAATGGTTTCACTGGAGAAAATAGAGGGTTCATATGTATCGAAATCCGTGCTCACACTCGCCAAAGTGTTAATCTGTTTCGGACCAAGGTGCTGTGCGGACGATGCTTACACGTAAACGCTGGACTTTTTTCTTCGTCATGACATAAGCAACACATCTTGTGTCGTTTTCTGTTCTTGTCTTCTGTAATAAGCTGAATTCTTCTTGTTGACTTGCTGATATGAAGGAGTGAAGTGTGCCCGAGTGGCTAGTGATACTCGGCACGGCTTGACACGGCATTGATTCCAGAGCATCCCGATACTCTCCGGCAATCAATAACAAACGCCCTACGGAACGCCCTAGCTCGGCTAGCAACATGTACAAAGTTGATCTGATGCCAATATCCAATACTTGAGTGAATACATTTTAGTGGTTAGTAATTAAGTCCCATATATAACTGACAGAATTGAGTGGTGAGCAAAGTACGACCTCGGCGGGAGTTGAACTCGCGTTTCAGCCATACCCTGGAGACGTGCCACCACTACGCCACCGACGTACATCGCGCCACCACTCATTCTTCAGTAAATCCATGATGCTGTCACCCACCAACCTTTAACAGGTTTGGTCGGGTATGCGATTTCGTTCTATAAACCCAGTTGAGCTGACAGCCACTGAAGTAAGTAATACTCGGAATTTCTAGTGTTTTTACTGCCTTTTTCGCAGTGTTATGATGTTTCATATACCTAAGAGAATCGAGTGGTGAAGAAAAATATCTTTAACATTCTTATTAAGCCTTTTATCTTTTCGGAGTTGCTTACTACCAGAGGAGAGCAGCACTAACTTGTTACACAACTGACCATCCCAGTCACTGCATAGATTAGGTATGTATTCAATCACTTTTGACAATACATGACGAAGCCAAGTGCGTAGAATATCCCTCAGAAGTAGGTCAACGCCAAAATGCTTTGTCGACGTTCTCGTATGTTCTACATGTTATCTTATACCATACGATGTAATATTAGGTTGGGGAAAAGTTCCTCAACACCCGCAAAAGATTCGAATTTAATGTTTGTTTCACACAGTACCACTGTAGATCATGGGAACATCTCAGGAATATTTCCCTAAAAAAACGGCTGAGCCGACTCTACGATGCGTTGAAGAAAGAGTACGCCACACTGATTTGTCGACAGCGTTAGCTGTTTCGACAAACATTGCCAAATCTCACACCACAAAGAAGTCTACGGAAAATCTCAATAAACTGAAGGAAGTGGAGGTCTTGCCGCACTCACTCTACAATCCAGATACTGCGCCGTCCGATTATGATGGTCTTTTCCGCTCAAAGGAACATTTCCTGCGTGGACGCCGATTCGAGACCGATTAAGTTGAAGAGGCTTGTCAAAACTTTTTGATTCGAAACCCAAAGAATGGCGATTTCGAGCAGATCTAGAAGCTTGCAGATCGTTGGCGGAAGACCGTCGATGAAGAAGGTCTTCATTTTGAAAAATTATTATTGTTGTTTTTTCATTGACTTTATGTTGAAATTCAAATTTCAACGGGTGTTAGACAACTTTTTCCTCAACCAATAAAACAGTCATACAAACATGAAGCAGCGCTTTCGTGATCTTCAATTATGAAAAAAAAAGTCTACTTCTGCAAATTCAAGAGTTTCTATAGTCACCTTTTGTATGAGTGAGAAACGCTTGCAAGATATTCAAAATCGGTATTCGCTAGATTGTAGCTTCTATTCGATTCTGAAAGATAATAACATTGGTCAGAAGATGAAAATGGTAAGAATTATTTTTATTCATAAATTTGGAGCATTTGGAGAGAAAATTTGTAATCACATTTGGAACAATGTACTCAGCTTATTAGTTTAGAGATGGCTAGGTCAACCCTTCTCCTTGATAACATGTTGTTCAGTAACTGTTGGGTACATGCAAACACTCTGCTGAAAGATTGACAGAAGTCATTCGTTAAGAGGAAGGAAAATCAGTGGAACAGCTAGATGTGGACAATATTCGAAGAACAAAGCTTTACATTCTCTTAGGAAAATACCCATTACAATACTGGTAATCAACTAAACGCACAAGAAAACACCCAAGATCAAGTACTCGGTATTGGAATCCAAAAGTAGAGGAATTTACAGTGAAAAGAGATAGTGGTTCGTTTGAATGGAACACTATAAAAAAGTGAAAAAAGAACAAAAATTATTAACAGCAACATGAACAACATAGAGCAATTTGGTTATTCTCTGAAATAAAGTGACAGCACACCTATAAAAATTATATTGATCGACATCAATAAAGATCACCATATCAATGTCGAAATGTTAACACATCTCCTAAGAATTTCAAATGACTACTCTACTACGACAATCGAAGTTGTGCAGAGCTACCAAGGTAACACCATGAACCAAAGTTCAAGCCTTACTAGGAAACTGTGATGATGCAAAACAACGTATAACTGTAGGAAACCAGGTTATTCAGTTACCGAAAAAACATGATTTCATCTTAGGAACAGACTCTCAACTATCATTCGAGTCACTTGATAGGGATCGCAGTTTGACGACGGCCTCCTATCTTCAAAGTAACCCTGGAACCGGCGATTAGTTATAGGTATATGAGCTAGTTGTGAAAACCTTAGCGATGATTGAATTACTTTGGATTTTGCATATAGGACACGTGGAAAATGTTCCGGAATTATAAAAATATCTCCAAATTAATATATGGGCAGTTTTTGTAGGTGCTCCTAACGTTTTTGAGGCTGCTTTTTGTTCAATACATTTTGAACTGCACGGATCTCATATGATTCAGTTGTGATGAACAAAATAAATCGCCAATATGCATCGACGTCAACTTTTCAAGAAGGGTCAGAAAAAGTCCGCGTTAACAAAAACCATGAGCCCCAGTTCTTTTTCCGTCTCCGTGAAGGGTTGGGGCGCCATTTGCGTCACCAGAAAAAGCCGTTGGTCTTCATCAACATACACATGCCGAAATTAGCGCTGCTAGTCATCAGCAGTAAGTTTTACAAAGCGTACTCGAGCTTTAGAGTACTCAGCACTTTAGCACCGACGGATTTACGCATTAAACTGGGTTCGTGCGTTCGGCCCGCTCAACGATTGCCACCTGTTTCGCGAAAAAAAAAATTTAAAGCCGTCAGATTCGCCGGGTCTGAATCTAATGGATCACTCTGTGTGGTCCATACTGAAGGAAGAAGTCTCGGCTGCTCTTTATACTAGCGTACATGTTCTTAAAAGGTCTTTAGCACGCGCTTGGGAAGAAATTACGGTGGAAACGTGTGCGAGCATTGTAGGAAATTTTTGCAAGCTACTTTGTAATTGTACAGAGGCCAAAGGAGGCAGTTCTGAGAATGTGTTATGAACTTTTATGTCTATTATCATAACTGCTGATATAATAAATGTATTTATTTTTAATTGAATGGATTCATTAGTTCAAGCAGTATTTCTTTACTGTTGAAATATCTGAAAAAAAAGTTATCCGTACGCTGTTCGCGCCTTGTATATATGGAGAAAGAATGACAATTTATGTCGCAGTCTACAAGATTATCACCTTAAAAGCACTCACAAAAAATACAGTAGAAGAATTTCTATGATACGATAGTAAGAAAAACAATAATCTCACTTTTCCAGCTTGCGCGACACCTCTAGGAATCCTCACTGAGGTAGCTCTGTTAGCCACACCCCAAGTAAAATTATCTGACGAACTTGTTTCGTGCTTGCCTGTTAACCTGAACCACATATTCATCAAAGATCATGAAATAGAAATGATATTATCGGCTTCAATCAATCTCCCAAAAAAACGCCACTCATTCGACACTACTTGTGCCGTGGATGTGGCTCATTGTACATTTGGTTTTTGCAACTTCTGAGAATTGAGCGGTGAGCAAAAATTTGGATGGTTAAATATAGACGTCCCCGGTATGGATGAAACGCAGGCTCGACTTCCGTCTGAGGTCGTATTTTTGCTCACCACTCAGTTCTCTTAGGTATGCATGAAACATCATAACACTGCGAAAAATGCAATGAAAAACACTAGAAATCTCAACTTCTGAAATCTTATGATGTTTCAAGCCATGTTTTCATCCTTCTAAACCAATCTTTGCACCAACCTCCCTCTTCCAAAGGACAGAAGGGTTACTGTATTCTGGTATATCACAAGGGATCAATCAACTGCAAGGTTGTATTGCAGGATAGCTTGCTCCATGCTCGTCTTGTTGAATGAATTATTTGGCCGTTACACACCATGGCTTCAACTGGTGACTACTGCATGCATATCAGAAATAATAGATCAAATCGGAGGTTTCCACTGGCTAAGTGCATCTTGCAGAAAAAGTGAGAAAAGAACAAAATAGTTGAGAAATAACTAGGGCCAAAGGCACTTTTCTAATGTCGGAAAGAGCTTTTGAAAGAAGTCTTTTCTGCTTGACAAAGATTTCCCACTAAACTATTAGTAATAGTTTAGAAGCTCGAAGCGGATGTTTCTGAAGTGTACTCGTTCCCCAAAATGCCACTTTACAGTGCATAGCAATAAAAATAAGATTGCGCTTCACACACAACGGACGTTATCGCGCATCGTTTCCGCAGGACAGAGCTTTTCCCTCAAACAATTAGTGGACACTTGATAGCGAAAATCTCTTCGATTCAAACATTGCGCTTGCTTTCCTGAAAATTGTTTTACTTTGCTGTAGCAGGTAAATTAATAGTGTGAGTGGCTGCCTATCGATCGCGCGGTTTATCGATAGCGTAGCGCGATTCACATATGGCGTGCGATTTTCGTTATTGAAATTAGGACTTTATGATCGGTTAGAAAAAAAAACTCTAGATAAAACATATAACCCTGACACTCCAAGATTTTCTCTAGACGTCCATTTGCTTTTGTGCTCAGGTTTAGAGTGCTCAGGCTGAGGCATGTTAGCGGGATTATTTGGCAGTGTAAATGCAAATGAATGCCTGAACTCATACAGCATTGGAACGAAGTTCCTTCTACAATTCATCCTCAAAAAACTTAGAAATATCTACGAAATAAAGGAAAATTTTCTGAATGAACAATGAAAATGTTTGCGATGAGGCACGGCGTGTGTGAAACATAGTTTTATTCTCACCGCTACAGCGCTCATAGAAAGTCTCTCTGAGAAGCAAGCACGTTTTTAGAAGTTTCGAGATTCAAGTTTTCGAATGACTGCTAATATTGGTGTAAATTTCTTGCCTAGCGATAGAGGCTGCTACAAAGAACGTTTTTCGATGAAAGAAAAGTATCTGTATACAATGCGGAATTGATAGGTCGTAGAATGCATAAGAAAAATTTATTTGTACTGAGCTCAAAGAAAAGAGTAGCCTCATTCCACATCAGGACTTGAGGATCTCCTGCACAATATGCCAAATCGTCATAGGGTCACAATGAAACTCTTCAGCCATCATACGGCAACTTATCGATGGATCTCTTTGATTCGACTGACGCCTGCTGGGCGATCGACTTCGCGTGAGCGTCCCTCTCTTGGCTAGTCACTCGCTCTGCTTCTTCACGAAATGCTTCGAATCAACCATGAGCTTGTTACCAACATCGCAAATTTCATCACCATACACCTTACAGATTCGGCGTTGAGCCTCACAAGTATTGATATCCAATTTGCAGTGAAAATAGAGCAACAGGCGAAATTCGTCTTTCAACGATTCCACTCTGGAGGCTGTGCAGATAAATGATATGTCGTTCGATGCGCAAATAAACAAGCTCTCTGAAGCTGGAATTCGAACAAAAAGCATGGGTAAAAATCAATTTCTCACGCATTACGAGAGAACTTTTTCGAAAAAAGTATTATTAGCTCTATTCTTCTGCAAATCTATAGTTTTTAGTGAAAGGTCAACGTAAGTCGTCCCAATTGGCCAACATTGAGTTAACTCTTTGGAGAAGGCATGTACCAACTTTAGTATATAAGCATTTACAATCCTCTTTCGGTGAACGGTGGACAGAGCATTTTTTTCGAGTTTTTAATAACCACTTCATAGCTTGAAGTACGGTGATTTCAAACTTACACGGAAAACGTTCTCTGTACGCTGCAGAAGACAAGAGAAAACCACGTTTCATCTTTCGCTTAATTATTCTTCTCGGTAAGGCCTGGGGATGGCTTTCACTAAGTCTCGAAAGACTTTCATAGTGCGCTATATCAAAAAAAGAAGACAGCATTTTGCACTCGGGGTACTTGTTACTTGAACTCCATGTCCAATTTGTGGTAAAATAAAAATGGCTCACCACTACAGAATGGCAGAACACAGCCTCTTATACAGCTCTTTGAAAGTCCTAACTCCTAAAGTGCACAAATGTTTGGAAAAATTGTTAAGATCGTCGATGAATTGACACAGTACGGTGCGCAGTGTACTTCTAACAAACTTTTCATTGTTTTCATTTCTTTAGAATTAAGAGTTATCTATGCACCAAAACACGACAGAGTATACAGACGAGCAAACACCAGTCTCAAACAAAGAACCCTGAATATTTGAAGAAGAGACTAAAATTTCAATCCAGTACAAAATCTCGCGCCTCGCTAGTCGCACTGCGCGCAACGGTTTCAATGCAGTCCCTAAAACGCAATTTTCGCTATTAGTTACAAGATTTTTCCCTCATTTCAAAATCTTTCTTAGGCTTTCCTTGATATTCTAATACTTCACGATTCACTCTACACACATTTATACTTTTATTGCATGTGCGTAAAAAACTCCGACGTTGAAATCTAATCTTCTTTCCACTTCTACAGCGCATTACAGAGGTCTTTATGAAAACCAAACCATGTTCCAGAATCACAAATTTTCAAGCTATCAACTGACCATCAAGAGTCGAGTGATAAGGCGTCCACACAGTCTAGCCGAGCTGAGCAAGCAAAAAACACGCCAAGAAGAAAATGTGGCCTTATTTTGGAGAGTATTAGAAAAAGTCATGTTCAACAAAAAAGGCCTTTAACCAGTCGTGGACGAAAATTGGTCTCAAAGGATTAACTACACAACAAAAACAATCACAGCCTCCTAAATTAGCAAAAGTCCACTCGATTTCTGGCCTTAAACTTCAGTAAACGATCTTAGTGCAGCTATTGATCGAAAGTTCTTTAGAAATTCTTACTGTATCCACAAGATGCAGTTTTACAATTTTCTGATTAGGACGACATCGTAGGGTTTCGTCTTAACTACTGAAGATCTGATGAGTAGTTTCGAAAATAAATTATATTAGAACAGCCCATCAACGATCAGTCGCATATGAGCATTCAAGATCAGTAAGATACAACTTTTGAGATGGGTAAACAAAATTTCGTATTCTTTCTCTCCAACAACGATATCCTCTTCCACAGGCGAGATGTGACACTGGTTGATAAAATATGAAAAGTGTGACAACAGTTGAGAAAATAGTGAAAAAAATTGGTTACATGAAGGAGTACCTGAGTTTGTTGTCTTCTCCACCATGGGGATCATAAAGACGAATGCACTCACGATGTGTTGCCGCGAGCTTCGGCATAGCCTAAAATGGAGCTTATAAGTAGTATAGATAGGTTAACGAGATCAGGGAAAACTGTAATCACAAGGAACCTATCTGTTGAACGCGAAATATCAGTAGACTACAACGCTCAATATGAAAATCAAGAAATCTCAAAGAAACACAACATGTACTCAAAATGGGACCAATGACGCTTCAAACAACACAAAACATTCTTTAAAATGTGTCAGAAAAATGACAACAACGCCGTGAGCAAGCTATAGAAGCATTTAAACTCTTGCTACTTTAACAGCTAACAACTGTCACGAGTCAGTACTGTGAAAACCTGGGCTACTGATTATCACTGAGTTCTCGGTGTGAATGGCCAATTCCTCGCCCGCTTGAGTTGCTTAATAAGTTCAGCTTACTCAAGAAGAACGGCGAGTAATATGCTTGTATTATATGGAGCAGTCTTCTCACCGGCATTCGAAGAATCAACTGCGAATCAGACTCCAGCTCAGCGTTGTAAGACGGGCTAACTACAAAGTGCACCACAATAGGGTTTAATTGATCAAGGCAACGCAGATTCAAGGAACGGTGTATAAACAACTATGCATTTTTCACCATTATTTCATAAGCACTTTTGTATACCCATTGCTGAGTGCGGTGCCGTACACCATTTACTTCACCACGTTTTTCATCTAATGCGTTTTCTAGTAATCAAATTACAATAGTTATTGCCTGATTGAAATGATGTTCTCAAATCATTGGAATGCATTCTCATGAGAGACGTGAAAACAGTAGCAACTCGAACTGTCACCAAGGAATGGACTAAAGAAATGTTTACGGAAGCGTTGTTCTCCAATAGAAGCTCTTTTATCGGAGATGTGAGCCGTTTTGATGAGGAAGGTCGTGGACGTTTATCAACAGCTAGTGACAACAAGTTCAAGTAAACATTCCAAGCCAGCCATATTAGAGATATCTGAGTGGTTATAGAGAACCTATCAATCTCGATTTAACAAACGTTTAACATTTCAAAGACACTGAAAAGGTGACAAAACTCAATAAAGATGTGCCGCATGATATCGACAAAAATTACCGTTACGATCTGCACTTGTTCTTCTTAATAAAAAACCGCTTCGATCACACGAGAAATAAAACCAAAAATGGTCCTTTAGCGACTACGCTCGAAATCGTGGTTGGACAAAAATGGGTCTTATGGACGAACCCTCACAAAGAGATGATTACTTCAACCTCTTGTTTTCGGCAATTAGAATCACATAACTCGATTTCGTCAACTGGTTGAACGACTACAGCAAAGAGGTCCTTCAATAATCGATTAAATGCTACAAAGACATATATCCGGAACTGACCAAAAGAAATCCTTCCTCTGGCTGACCCTCTTCCACAACGCTACAGAACTTAAACGCTCTAAGTTAGAAAGTCTTACTTCACCAACGTATTGATTAATTTTGTTAACCAAACACGACCTTTCTTGAGCATCTCGATGATTACTAGTTGGGAAAGTTCTTCTACAATCAAAGGATGCAGGTAAAGCCCCACAATACTCTGGCGCTTACGAAAGCATAAGAATTCTTCGCCATGGATGTTATTAGATAAATGAACTTTCGTCCAAGAAAAATTTGTGTTCAACTGCCTATTTGTCGATAGAAAAACGCCTGTATTCGGTGATAAACATTCAGAAGGCACATTGAGTGAAGGCGACGATCACTAACTAAACAAAGTCCAATCCACAAAAACTGAAATGCAGAAGAATTCCACGTGAACTTCCACGACATAATACAAAAAAGTGAAGAACAAACTCACAGCTTCGATAACAGCTAGACCACCATCGGAGCGCATCTCAGCAGTTGAAAAATTGCAGTGGCACCCTGCACCATTCCAGTCGCCCATGGTTACCTAAATGAACTGGTGCTAACAATATTAAAAGGTTATTCGGCAACATACTTCAAGACATTTCTACAGAAATGATGTTTCGTTTGGATCACTGAAGAATCGTACTGAATGAATGAGGTGCCAAAACGCATCTCAAATCTAATTCTGTCTCCTTGAAAAGTCACCTAAGCTTTATAACCCATTCTGTTAACATTAACTTGATTTCTTCTGTAGAAAAATTGTCATCTTCACAAGGAAACGTATGTACTCGACATTTCCCACTTTATATACACCCTGCTCAGGGATGAAAACTACCGAAAAAAGGGTCGCAGTTGCGCACCTAGCACCTAGCATCACCAAGTCCTCCCCAGGCAACGAAGAAGCGAAAAGGCTCATTGCAGGGAGAATCCCGGAGGTCCGATATTATAAATCCATAATGGGAATCGTTTGGACCATTGATGCTGACTTTTTGTGGTGTATGTTTACCTGGAGAAATCAATATATTATCAATCGATATTACCGGATATATTTCAACAACAAATATATCGATTTTCTCAGGTAGACCTGTGATACGCTGTCTTTATCATCAATTGAGATCGGGAATTAGCAACCAGAGAAACTGACTTTTTTCACAGCAAATGACGAAAAGTGGGTGATGCAAGACTGAGTCCATGGTAGATGGTTACTCAACAAAACTTTATTACTTGTCAAAAGAATAGAAGTTCAAGGAAAAAAATTCAGCTCATTTATAGGAAATAAGGCCGCTGGGGCATGGGATTAGTAGTGTTCCGTGATGCATGAAGACGCCTCAGCTCAAATATCCCAATTTTACCAGGATAACCGACGCAGTCAGCATGCTATGGCATTCGTAAAGAAGGCTATATTCAGTGCAGCAATGTAAATAACACGTGAGATGAATGTGAGGAAACGAATCAAGCAAGAAGTGCTAGGATTCGCGAAGTAGATTTGATGACGAGTTATATTTAAAAAAAAAATAGCACATTCCATTTGAGAAGGTATGTCAAAATGAGTGCAATGATACCATCTGTTCCTAGTCCATCTCAAAGGGCTAGGACTTTCCTTGAATCTGTTCTCCTCAAAAAACAAAAACTGTCTCCAAGGATAACCTTTGAAACGGAGAAACAGAGCGAGATCTCCAGAGAATTGTCCAAATGAGAAGACGTTAGTATTGCGTATTCATCATCATCAATCAAAATGCTTGGACGGGCTTTACCCAACTTAAAAGTTCATTCCCACTATTAAGGATGAAGGCTTATTTTCTACTTGGTTGGAAAGTTTAGACATTTCGGTGCGCCTTAACAACGGCAAATGTGATTATCAGAGAAGTTAGTTACGAAGTCACAGTTGCCCTCATGAATTGCATAAGGCACTGAAAAGCGTAATTAATTACGAAACAGAAAATTACTTAAGATAGCCGTACGGGAAAAGTATGCCATTTAGTGACCTCAATGTTTTTGAGGAAGAGTTCTTCTACTAAACCACAGCGTCAATGTCATTGATGAATAATGTGTCCAGGAAGAAACTAAGGCCACTTATTCCACAAAGCCTATAAACTAACCTGCGGCTTTGGATGAAATGAAACGCATACGCCAAACTGTTCAGCAACACGATGGAGAAGATAGCGAGCCATCCATAGCTGATCTCCCATTGTGATTCCTTTACATGTCCCCAGTTGGAATTCCCACTGGCCAGGAGTGACCTCTGAAATTATAGTCTCTCTCAGTTTATAAATGGCAAATGCAAACGACACAGCCCATTGTGCACCACATTGGATTATTCACATCTCCGTGAAAATAATCTAGTTTTGACAGGGTGAATCGTTGATAATTATTCCATTATGCAATAATAAACGAGGTTGTACTTTATACCTCCCATAAAACATCTCTGGCAGTCTCAGCGTTTATAATCACGTTTCATAAATTCATAGACTTCTGTGCGATGAAAAGCAGCATGGACTACATAGATATAATTAATATGCTTTCATTCATATGCAAAGTAGCAAAAAACATGACCTTCTTACGTATATTTCTTGTGAAGCTGAATAAACGATTCATTGAATGCTTTCCATAAGATTGTTTGCGAGACATATACAACCTTTAAACTTCGAAAAATCTCTTCTGCTCCATATAGAAGATTTATAGTTCCAAAAACTGTTAAAATTCTCCCTTTTTCCATTTTTTTTTATTACATTAGGATAAATTTGGCAAAAGAGATGGCAAAAAAGTTGAGATGAAAGGCTCAGAGCAAGGTATGAAGAAGTAAGAAAAAGCGTTTACAAGAAGGAGTGCACATGGACACGTGAGTGGTAGAATGAGTTAATTTTCGGAGATACTATTGTAAGTATCTTACGCAAAAACTGATAAAGTTTCTCAGAAGATGAAAACTAAGAAAGATTTCAATTCCTTGAACTTGACGCTGTCAACTGTGATACAAGAAAATCAGGTACTCCGCAGAACATCTTAACTTCGTATCACTACAAATAGCACAAGCCCATTTGGATTGTTATCTTTTGTTTCGATCCTAACTTAGTGAGTCAGAAAATGTCCGTTAGAAAAACGAAGAACTAATTACTGATGCAAGTTTCGATATGGTAGAATTTTGAGAAAAAATGACTTCATCTGGATAGAAGAACATCATAATCAAACAGAGACACCTTAAAGTATAAGATAATATAAATGATAAAAGTTGAGTTAGATTAATATGCCCAACAATGCAGAGTGCTCGGTGGTGCAACGTTCAGCACACGCTCCCGGAAAGAGTGAAATCTGGGTTCGAATTCCGGCTGACGCAAATGTTTAGCACAGCACTTTAAATTATTGGGTATATTACATGAAAGAGGCGGTCAGTTGAATGAATTTCGAGTTAGATTACTTTCAACTTCATTCTCTTATTGTGCCCGTTATTCAGATTTCACTCAAAGATAATTGCGCCAAAACTGTTGAAATACTTTTCAACTAAGAACGATAACGATGGTCCTAAAAAATTAAAGGTTCTATTAATTCTTTCGGAACCGTGGGCCCCCTCCTCTGCATCTCTAACCCATAGAGTGGGAACGCACGGAATGTACTATTACCATTACTTCTTTTATTTTCCTACTTATAGCAATATAACATATTTACATATAACATAATATAAGAAAATAACAACAATATCACAATTGAAATGATACAATCAAACATCCAATACGTTTCCACGCTAAGGGTGGAGATGCAGAGAAGGTGGGTCTACGATCCCCAAAGACTAAACCACTTACTTTCGTTCCTTAATTCATAAACATCAGACTAGGTATAAACTAGTAAGCTTATGAATTAAAAACTTCTTTGTTCCCTTGGAAACGTGGTAAAAACATCTTCATTAGTTCTGAAGGCCTCTACACCATCGAACATTTCTTTCCTCACATATGAAAGACTACCATAGAGACAGACTATTTCGCTCATGTTGACTTTTCATTCCAGCATCTACAAATAATCTCCAGCTACGAATATAAAAAGTTCAATTTCACTAGAAATATTCATCTACTTACACGTAGTTTGTAGAGCGCTCATACCTCCTAAGCTCAAGAATTCAACTTTCTGTTGAATCCTCCACAAAAAAAAAAACGCCACATATTATAATTCTAAAGATTCTTTATATATTTTGGAACGAAAAAACATGATAGGCAGTTCGGAAAATGACAATAAACTTCGACTTTCATTTGAGTAGTTCTAAATCTTAGTTCGTAACAGATTTTATCAAATGGAGTGTAAAACATTGGAATTCAAACACCTAAATATCTTTGCCATTTAAAAAACATTACTCACACCAGTTATAAAAATTATGAACTTCTGGAAGGTGTCGGAGATACTTTTCGCCTCAGCGTGGTTTCTGAAGAATTTATCGAAAAGAAAATTGTCAAGATGCCTCAAGAAGTGGTAATCGATAGGCAAGAGGCTTGGTGAGTATGTTATGAGATGACGAACTTTGTAACTCAGCCGTTCGACCTCTGCAATTCACAGACCCTTGCCGTGCAAGCAAAGCGCTCCGAGTGTGGAACAGAATTTCTCTTTCTATCTTCTTTGCTAAAGCGTAACAAATAGACCTTTCCGCAAATCTATCACAGTATCAAAATCGCCGAGACGTAAGTTCTCAAAGTACAGTTTTCGTAGAAAAGTTTTGCCCAGTGAGAAAGACCACCGAAGTTTAAAGGTCGCCGACCAGGCGCCTACCGTTTGCAAAGGGTTACGAGTAGATTTCGTTACAACGAAATTTTGCACTAAATTTTGCAAACAACGTCGCACTATGCAGTCTTGCCTCATACCTTATTGATGTTTCAAGCCGTCTTTGCTAAATTAAGAGAGAGCATAAATTTACGGTAATGAAACCACCGAATTTGCTGTCTTGACATCTCAATTTCAAACCTCCTAAAATTTATCAAGAATCAAAAACTTTACGACAATTCATTTACATCAGCTAATGTGCATGAAACAAGCACTGCATCGGTATATGAAAGCATTCGAAGAAGTGCATTGTTACACTATATATGTATGTGTATATATATGTATATATATGTATACATATGCATACATATGTATATCTACTCATATATATATATATATGCATGTATGCATATGTATTTGTGTACATATATATGTAGGGAAAGCGTTTGAAAAATCTGCATCAATTTTTGAATAACCTAACACTTTTTAATGCATGGTAATAGGTTACTATGCTGAAAATTCAAAAAAAAAAACATTGTTGAAGCAACTAAGATAGATGAAGTTGTTAATCCGGAAATGATTTCTAAGAAACCTGATATCGTTATTGAAGGAACGTTAACAAAACGTTTATGTGAAGATTTAGGAGAGAACATATCATATGAAGCGATAAAAGTGTAGGTGGTTCGGTATCACGTGGCCTAGTTGTCGATATTGGCCCCATTTTGATTCCAAGATATGCGCGCCACAAGTGAAATACCGATTTAATTTTAATGTTGCGGCGTAATAAAAAGCCTTTTTGAAAAACCATAAACACCCTTAAGTTTGAAGAAATTTGTGCTATCGCATAATTACTGAATTTTCTAAACAAAAGCTTTGCTTAATGAGAAATATTTGAGTGTGAAATAAAATTTTATTTTTCACTATTACAACGTAAGATAAAGAACATCAAAAAAAATTTAACACATCGATCAATTCTCAAGATTCAAGCAATCCAACGACTTCTAAATTCAAAAAATTTTTAAAAAGCATGTTTATTTAAATATGGGTGCGGATAGGAGTTAACTACGGACAGCATCGGAATTCGTCTATAATTGATATCACATCAGTTTGAAAGCGTTTTCTAAACGAGTTTTTATCGGAATGCTTAGCAGTTCTGATATATATCGTATTAACTGAGCCGATATCTACTTATATACCCAACTTCCTTATTATATCTAACTCGTAATTACAGTGGAAAAGTCATACCTGCGTTGATTCCAAATATCGATAATCCGGCATGGAGACAAGCGCGGTAATGTGCATTGACAACTTCTCGACCAAACACCTTGCTGGCACCAACACCACAATAGTATGGTCCTACAAAAAAGAAACAAATCTGTTACGAGGTTGGAGCGTGTGTGTTAAGCCAAAGGGCTTCTTGCTAAAGAGTGAATATTCTGCATCGTTTGCCGAATCAACCATTTACAGGCAGCATAAACGTTAGTGACAACGTGGTACATCAACTGTCCATAGCACCACAATTTCTTTCCCTTAGCTTTGCTTACGTCGACATTACCGTACAAAAAATTGCGTTTTTTCCGATTAAGAAAGAACAAATAAAAAACCTATTTCATTCCCTGGAGAGGAACTTTACATAATGATATTAGTAACCATTCGAAAGCTGAGAATCAGGCTATAGCTCCACGTCGCGTAAACGGCTTTTCAAAACACCCTCTTATAACGGTAACTTTCAGAACAAAACCATGCTCCATAAAACCAAGCGTTTTTTCCTCTTATCTCGCTTATGTTTCGCTGGACAAATTTCTTTCCTTAGAATACTGAAGCTTAAACAGTAGCACAAGCTTCAAAGGACTCAAAAGTATGTTCGTTTTTGGAAAGCTCTTTTGATCTTTTGACTCCTCTGGTCTTTTGAGTTGTGCTTCAAAATGTCTTGTTTCTTGGACATACGGTTTAGCAGAGAAATTCAGACTGAGTTCTACATTTTTGTCAACGTTGTTTAATGGCTATTCGAAAGGTGAGGGCCGCGGCAGGGGCGTAGCAAGGGCGGGGAGAGTAGGGAAGATCGATACCGTGTTAATCAGTCGGAAATTTTTCCTCCGCTTTGAAAGCAACTCCAGGTAAAACGACTGACTGAGATACTATGAAAATTTCTCTACACACTGTTGAGCTTTTCGGCTTCCAGTGAATTAAAAAGGTGATAAAAATGAGGGCGAAAGGGGAATGCGGAACATAATTTCGATCTGATTGCTGAAGCGTGATAAAGGGGTTTTTTTTAAAAAATGGGAGAAGTGGAGCTGTAGCCTCAAGTCCCAGCTTTTGGATTATAGCAAAACTCCCTCGGGAATTACATGATAACGCAGATGGTCCATGTCTCTAGAGAGCAAGTGATATCGCAGAGTTATTGCGCTCTTGACACAGTCTCGTTATAGTGTAACTAGTTGTGTAAAGTAATTAAGTGTAATTGTAGTGTAATTAACTATAGTGTAACTTATCATGAGGTTGCGTTCATATAACTGTCAGATGAACTCAGTAGAATTGTGAGCGGAACATATCACTAACGTGGCGGAGCAAACTCAGGCTATTATCGGCCCACCACCGCGGTTAAGGGATTCTGCCCATATATAATCAGTAGCGACCCCACTGCTAACACTATATATTCACCCACTGGATCCCGCCGCCGGTGCTTCTACTTCGGGGCGAACATAGCAACCCCAAACGGGCTCCGTCGCCTAGTCATGTTTCGTTAATAACAACATGCATGGTGTCGACACACAACGATACATCATATCAATTACCTTCACTTATTCATATTATCGTCACAAGACAATACATCACATTCACAGACATATGTTCACATAACGATATGCCGCAATCGTATATATATTGTTCTTATGTCATTATTACAGTGATATATGTATATTATAGGCTGCTTGGTATAACCCATATAGAGGATTTAAACTCTGTGCTCTTGTTGGTTACAAGAGAAAGTTGGCAGAAGACGCGATCACAAGACTAAAGTTCATCCCGTAGCAACTTGGAAGTGCAACGAGCCACTTCAAAGGGCAAAAGCAGCCGCAAATCAGAAGTTCGACGCGTGCAGCATAAAGGTAAGTGCGCCGCTAAGGACAATCCAACAATATTCAGATATCGATCGGGTCACTGCCTGAGACAAATCCAGGGACCACACAGCAAAAACCACTGAACCTCCACCACAAGAATGGTCACTAACTTACGAAAAGTTCCTCCCCAGCGAATGAGATCGGTTTTTTCATTTGTTACCTCCTAATCAGAAAAAACCTGAAGTTGATTGCTATCAACTCAAAAAAGCAATGGAAACCAACCCTGTGGAGCAGGATAACCGTGTTTTGGCCAACCAAGAGGATAGCCGTCTCGATCCAAAAGAAGGTATTCCTGTTCCATACCAAACCAAGGATCTACGTGGCCCACCTTCTCCATTACTGCTGCACAAGCACTTCGATGGTTCGTTGCTGAATTAGAAATGATCACATATGCATGAGGTGATAACAACAACACTAAAAAATCGTCGCTTTCATTTTAGTTCTGAATATTGTGTATGCAGGTGTAGATGTCAAAGAGAAGGCACGTTCATACGCCAGTCGTCAAAGAGGAATATGACAAAATCTCGCAGCGAAACATCTCTAAGCAAAGCTTGTAAAAAGTGCAGAGTAGCACTGGCGAAGCAAACAAAGTGCTCAGTGCCCAAAAGTCACGGTGACCTCACGATGAACTTCAAGCTGCTGTGTCATCAGATAATGTATTTCAGATAACTTTCACTCATGCTCTATAGAAAATTACTTGAGAGTAGCAGATCTTTAACAGACTTTAATCAAGTTGTTACACAAACAGAAGCATTTACTGGCTTTTTCCATCACTTCGCTTCTGAAAGCTCCCCATTATTCACCTCCAGAACAAATCGAAAAAATTACGCAATAATATTATCTCACTTTCTTCCTGTACATGAGGTTCTGATTGGAAATTTTGAGCTTGATGCAAGCGGTGACATTTTTAAAAACTTTCGAAACATGCACTCCATATCGTGGAGTCTTAAAAACAACAATGCCAATTATGGAGCATTGTGAAACGATGAGAGAGACTTCACCAATACAGGATTCTATTAGAAATAAAATGGAGCAATTACCGCAAAATTTGCTTTTAGCATTTTAGCATTCTATTTGACCCGTCATCACAGTGACTTTTTTCACTGCGCGGATCCCAATACTTCCAACATTCATTTCGTTTTTCGTCTTCTTCTTGAACGGCATAGAATACTGGTTGAGCGAATCTCCTTGCAATCGCGAGGATAGCCTGGCTCTGGCGTTCCATGGGGCGCTGTTGTTGACTGTCGGAGAGGGTTGTGGGTTGGAGTTCGGCTTCACGCGCATCGTGACGAGCATCACAACAACTCGGCCACGACGCCCCAAATTTTCTTTTCACTCAAAAAATAGAAATGGAAATGAAACATCAAAATTCAGCAATATCTGAAAATTTCTTATTGAAATTCGCAAGTTCCTGAAAGTCGATAGTCCTGTATATCGCAAGTAAAGTAGAAAAAGAATGATAACAAACTGACGAGTGGGTTTTTTGTGGGGATCTAGTGCTTCGCACAACACAAGCTTATGATTTCCTCCCAGAAACGGATCTGGATATACAGCGACAGCCTGAATGGAACAAAACTGTATTGATGAGTAATAGTTTGAATCAAATTTCGGCTTTGAACAAGTCAATCCTTTCATTTAGTTAGGGCCTGCAAACTGTCACTGAAGAATGTAGAACTCTGGTCTGGATGATACAACTAAGTATTCAGGAATGCTGAGTGATATGCAAAACTTTGAACGACGTACAGAAGTTGGATACGCCTCTCACCCTGTCCGCACGATTGTGCTAGCCACTTCCACCGGTGCTCCTATGATGTTATCAATTTTTTTGCGATACGAGGTATCGGACTTGTCGTCTAAAACGGATCGACGGATTTGGTCTGGTGGGCATATATAGGCATTAAACCCACTTTAAGTTACGCCCTCGGAAAGGGTAAAATGCGGGCTCAACTTGGTCTCCACGTTCAAAGTCACATATCACTCAACATTCGCGGATAATAATGGGTTGCATCATAATTTCTTTCGCACAAATATTTTATTCAGTTTTTTTCTATTCCAAATTGGATGATTGCCAAAAGGTTGTAGTATGTTGTAGATTGTTCAAGTAGCCTTAGCCATCGCTTGCATCTAAATGAAATGGACTGTCGCAATGTTGTCTCGATGGACACTTCATGCATTGACCGACCACGACCGCGCTGCACGCGTGACCATCTACTGAAGTCTTCTTTCGTGACTTCACAGGCAAAACTTTCTCAGGTGGATCACCAGTGGAGATGATTCTTGAGTCTACTATGGATAACATTTATCACGCTTCGTGGCTGTCTCGCGAAAAAGATCCGCCAGCTCAACCAAAACGGTGTTCAGTTTGAGAAGATTATGCTCTTTGTTTTTTGAGATTGGCACGTTAGAATGTCTTAGAAAGTGCTCAACAACAAACAGACAATCCATTTCGTCACCATGAGAGGAACTTTGGACGTTGACCACAGTAGCGTGAGAGAAGCTTCCTAAATGACTCAGTGTCTTTCTTCTCCACGATAACGCTCGACCTCACATTGCAAAGTCGAACCGATCCTTTTTGGAAAAAAATACGGGCTGAACCACGGTACCACATCCACAGTGAAGCCTTAATATTGCTCCTTCGGATTATCATCTCTTCTGCACCATGAAGTTGCATCTGCGGGAGAAGAATTTTGAAGATTATTACCACTTTGAAAACGATCTCATCGACTTTTTTGATTGCCAGCCTTATTCTTTCTGTGAAGAAGACATTCAAGCTCCGACTTTCAGAAAGTTGCATAACATTGGTCATGATGGTGGTAATATTGATTAAATAACATGAATTGAGAAAACTGTCAAAATGCGAAAGAAATTATGGGAGAAATCATGTTATAACGTTATGACACTGTTACTGAAGCAGTAAAATAGAAGAATCTCTGTGGACTTGTTGGATATTTGATGAGTTGATAGCGCTAGACATTGTAATCAAATGTGCATCCATTTAGTTCAACCATGACAATGGTATCGAATGTATCGTGAATTCATCAACGTTTGATCAACGTCTACTGCTTTGTTCTTTTCACAATTGGATTCAGTTTGGTTGGATTGTGATGTGGCCAAATTATGAAGAAACGTAAAAATTGGCATAGTTGAGAATGTCGCTGATGAAAAAGGTGCTTGAGGTGCCACTCTTGAAAGAAAAACCTCGTTAACAAGCACCATAGTACTTTTTTCATTGACGTAGTGTTAAATCATTCGCGTAGCAGGTGGCTGTCAAGATATCAACTTGCCCTGAGAAGCATGTCCGAATCGTCGCCCTTTGCTGCTTGGTAAGTGGATGACCCATCGAAACTCCACATCGGGTAGTCTGAAACTGTCAGGATAAAGAAAAATAATAAAAGTGTAAACAACACATTTGGGAAAATTAGTGCTTTAGCTTATTCAGCATAGATGAAATTTACGATAATGAAATATGGAAGATCCACGCTTTTTATGCAAATAAAAAATTGCTGAGATACGAGCAAACCTAAGACCGGACGTTTTTGTGTCATGAACTCCAATCGCCACTATAATTTTCAGGGGCAGCTTCGCGCTAAAACACTATCAATACCCTTGGGTGACCTCGATGGTGTCGTGCCAGCGCGCCCTAGAAAGTTATTCTGGCGACTGAACTCCATCACCCGAAACCGTAGGTTCTACGCTTTTAATTCGCACCTCATCACTCTTGTGGTTATAATTTATAGTACCCTTCCTCTGAAATGAAAACTAAGCAGTGATTTATTTTTACGTTAACAATTTCATTTATGGTTGTTCGACTTATAAATTGAAGTGCAGAGACTTCGACCGAATCCTCTCTTACACTAGAGCTTCGAGTCCTCAAGTATAGAATGAAAATATAACAATGTATAAATATTGGACGGCATGTTTTCACCGGTAGTGCGGGCCCCAGCATAGCTTCCAATCATTTCTTTCTCGCACAACTGTCGTCCATAATGGTGGTCTGCTTCGAGTATGGTGGCGTACGCGAGATCTATTCCGTAAATCCGCTCGCTAACTCTGCCGATGGACATGGTTCAAGTTAACCACAAACACGTCTGCCCATCGTTTGGGTTGTCTTCCCAGAAAACGATTGCATTCTCTTGAAGTCAATTCCATTGTTCTTTCAGCCCACCTGTCATCTGTTCATCTTATTATATGAATTGCCCATCTGTTTTAAGCTAATTTCAGATATGCCTCTGAATACTATAAAAAGCCAAGAAACTATGGAGGTTCGCCCTGTATAACTTAGATTTCGAATTGTGGAGAAGAATGAGAGTTATGTAGAGAAGTAATGTCCCGAGCACTGCATTTGACGCCGATCATTTGAATGTTGGTTGAAACGACTCAGACGAAATTGTTTGAATGCTCATTGAAGAGAGGTGATCGAAACCAATAGATACGAAACATCTCGTTCAATATTGAGAAGTTCGGGACGACATACAACAAATATAGATTCTTCTAGATAAAAGGCAATGTAACGAGAATGAGTTAACGGCAATGTAACGACTCAGACACTTGCCGAGGCTAGGTTTCAATGAAGAAAAGATTACCTAAAAGAGATTAGATAAAAAGTTTTTGGTTGACTATTCTTATGCCCAGTATCCGCCAGCGTACTGACACCAAAGTCGATATGTGCTTGCCAAGCCAAACCGTTGACGGTTGGTTGCTGACAGACCGATATGTTCTATAGAAAAATGAGTGATGGCAAAGAGAACCGTTGAAGCGCAATTGGTTAACACGTGTCTCCGCAAAAGGTGAGATTCGGGTTTGATTCCCGTGTAACGCTCAAAGCTTTGAATATCACTAAGCACATATATATATATACATATATATATGTATATATGTACATAAATGTACAAATATATATATATATAATATTTGCCGAAACTGGGCTATTGTACATATATATAATACATTAATATATATTATATATATATATATATATATGCAGATGTATTTGCAACATATTGCCGCTAAATGCGCTCAATTAAAAAAAGTTTCCCAACTGAATGCTCATTAAGAAAAGTTATGAGGAGTTGAAACAAGTAAACAGGGACTAATCTTCAAAAGGTCTAGTTAATATAAAGCTAGTGCCAAAATTTCTTTAGTTTTCTAATTGGATGTATAACCACCTTACCCAAGAATTTTGAGTAATTATTCTTGACGACCTGATAACTTAGTTATCAATTGCGCTGACTTTTTCAAACATTTGAATCAATGTGAAAAGTCGCTGACATACATACCTCCAGCAGCCCTCAACTCTTTGTCGAAGGTTCTCGTTTTCTCTCGCAGATTCTCTCCCGTTCCATCAATCCATATGTAAGTAGCCTGGAATAAAAACTATCCACATGTGATAGCTAATAATCAAATTTCAATGATTTCTCACGAATCCATCCCTCCCGTATTGAACATTATTTCTTTCGAATTTGAAAACTCCATGATTTCTAGTAGATAGAGCACTCATGCTGATAACACAAAGGGTGGAAATATTAGGTCGCCTTGCATGTTTTAGCCCTAGAGCAAACACAAATTTAAAGCCCCAAAGCAAACACAAAGTAATTGAAAGTGTAAGACCATGTTGCAGTTCGATTGCGTACTTACTTGCGTACAATTTGGTATACAACTTTCCTACGCTTTTATTATGCTTAGGGCGATGATATGTTTGCAGAAAAGACGCTAGGAAGTGGTTCGCAAAGTTCAAAGCTCGAGAGAACACTCTGGAGGACCAGTCGCTTTCAAGCGGTCCGCATGAAGCTCCATTAATCTTGCGCGCCGCTTCACTAGCACTTTCCCCTCTCCCCTCCTCGCCATTCGTGCATGAGTAACAAACGAAATTGTTCCCACAATAGCTCCATCTCAAGGCAAGTATAGGCAACTTGTACGTCAAAATGTTCGCAAGAAAATGTGCAACTGAACGATACTAAAATCATTCAATTTAATTACTTCTAGTCAATGAATTTGGTGCTCGTTTCTCTCGTCCTAAAACTTGTGAAACGACCTAATACGTTGGAAATGATCTCAGCATTTTCGTTGGAATTTCGACTTTATGCAGAAATTTATCTTTCTTCCGTTAGAAAAGAAAAGGTGCTAGTCGAAGACAGAGTAGCAGAAACCAAGTTTACTATGGATAAATTGACCTCACCCAGATAGTATATGTGATCAACAAGGATACTTCTCATTTAACCGCTTCTTAGAGCGAGGTATGATGTTATAAATTCACCTAAAGATGTTGAGTGATGTGGAAAGCTTTGATGTCTGACGGGAATCGAACCCGCATTTCATCCTTTCCGAGAGCGCGTGTTAACCAACTGCTTTACCGATGCCTGTGTTGCCACCACTCTTTCTACGCCACAATGCATCAATCTCTCGGCAAGCAACCGTCAACAGTTTAGCCTGGCAAGCCATAACGGCACCAATCCCAGTTACGCTGGCAGATATTGATATGAGATCAACAAGATGATATACCTTACAAGAAAAAAAACTTAATTGCTTAGTTTTCAAACAACTGAATGAGGCTTCATGAACATTCTGAGTGAATTTTCCTGTTTAGTTCAAATCGAATATTATAACTGTTTCAAAAGACAAACCAAGTATTTGCCATCTGGAATTTTGATGTCAAGAGTTTGATTAACAACTGGAGTTCCAAGCGGGAGTGGCACACGGTGACTGATTCGGCGAATAGCTGACTTCCCGAAGCAGACCGAGGTACGCAAAGCTTCTCGAATTACCAACATGTGTCCTACAATCAGCTGTACTCAACAGGAAAATCATTTGCACAGGAGAATAGAAAATCTCGCTCGATAACGAAATGTGAAAAAGGTTGAGACGAAATGGGTGACATAAAATCGGAATTTGCGAATGTTCTGAGCGAAAAAAGTTATTGCATTTCTCATGATACAAAGATTCACACCATCATGAGTGTGAAGGTTTCCAAGAAGATGTTGAATAACTTCGCAGAATTGAAAATAACCCAGAAATATTGTAGGTATAGAGAAGGAAGAAAGTGCAGATCTTGACATTCTTATGATTGGCTCAAAAAAAGTCCAAGTCTTAGATAACGCAACGTTATTGAGAATATTTATGGATTTTTACTTATTCTTCATTCTCTCCAGCTTCCCAGAGACATAGTTCACAGCTCTTCAGTTTTTCTTCAATTTTACCTTAAATTCACTACATGAAAGTATTATCTCTAGATGCCTAATAGAGTATAAAGGGTATGCAAAGCATTCAACGTCAGGCGGGAGTTGAACACGCGTTCACACATATTTGAAGCGCTTGCTACCACTACATGACCGATATACTCCAGAGGCGAGTGCTATCACTACACGACCGATATCCGCCAGAGGCGTGTGCTATCACTGCACGACCGATATCCGCGGCTCTGCTAACACTCTTTCTTCAATATAAATTATCGACAGCTACAATTCAAATCGAAGAAAGAGTGTCAGCAAAGCGGTGGCATCGATGGTATAGTGGTACCACGCGTCTTCGGTAGGGCTGAGACGCGTATTCAACTCCCGCCTGATGTCGAATCTTTTGCACTCCTTTCAACACTTTTAGGTGTAAGAGGAGAAACGAAAAAATGTGCATTGCCCAGTAAACTGTTTAGATTTCTATAATAAATCCATTTTCATGCTGACTAATTGAAGAGCACTTTGAGCGTCTGACTGAATGTTGGTTTACGCATTCCACTTCGGTCTTCTTCGGAAGACAATAAAACTAAAACATTAACAGATAGTGAGAACTGAATGCCCTTCCAGTATAAAAAAAGGACAGACACCTTTCCACGACCAGTAAATCACAGCGTGACTCATGATCGCACTGAAACCAGTATTATAATCTAGTTTATCATCCAAACATCAGTTTCTAGTAATCAGTAGTCAGTGAATATTCGTCAGGCTTGTTCCTCGAGATGTTCGTTCGATCTTCAGGTCCACAAGATGGAAAATGGACTCAAAAGGGCATAAAGGGCTACAAAAATGGTTCCAGAGGGACAAAGTCAAAGGGTAGCTTGTAAAATGTGTGCAAGTGATGGTGAAAAGGTTAAGGAATATATAATACTTCAATTCGTAATAACTTGTGAGATTAACCTTTCATAAAACTTGACATTGACAATTAACATATGTAAATCTTAGGAACTGCCCTTGTGAATTTGACACGAGGTTGGTATTAGTTGTGGATGTTGTTGTTGTATCTATGATTTGCTGACTGACATTTCAGTGAATGCGCTTTTCAGAGTTCAGACGTATTCCATTAGCACTACTTAATCATAGTCTGAGAATGTTTCAAGCTTTTCAGAGGTCCGCTACGGATTCTGTAGTGGTCTGTGTACGTTTCGACGAATTCTCACACGCCTCATCATACTAGGGATGCCATACCAGAACTCTAAAAGGCTTAACACATTCTATCAGACTACTGAATTTTTTAGCGAGGTCTCAAACATATTCGATTGGAAACTACTCATATAATTAAGTGGGTGGTGGCCGAGAGCTCAGTGGCAGGTTAATAGCAAGCAAGGTGTCGGTTTGAGATCATCTTCCGACAGTCTTGTAATCACTTAGGAGCCTGGCTACTTTCACCATTTCAATGAGATTTGGTGCGATTAGTAATTGGTACGATATTGATGAAAAAAAAAACAAATTCTTCAAGCAGCAGCCCAAAGAACACGCGAAATGTTCGAAGACGTTCGGGATTATGGATGCCTGGGGACGAATCGAATGCAATGAGTACTGAAATCTGCTCACTCAAATTGAAATATCGGGTTAGGTAGAATAAAATAACGTTAATAAATCAGTATAATCAGATTACTTACAGTACTAAAACGACTAATGACGAAAAGGACTAAAATGACGATCTGTATCTACAACGCAAGAACCCTTGCTCACGAATCCGCTGTAGAAGATCAATTGATTCAAGAAAGAAGAATAAGGTACGACGTCATTGGCCTGGCTGAGACGAGAAGGCGCCATCCTTTTCATGCTGTTAATGACACCGGAGAAGAACTGTTCCTTGGTACATGCGATCGCAAAGGTGTCGGCGACGTTGGCATCCTCGTCAAATCGAATTTGACCGTGAACATTGATTCGTTTGAACAACTAACAACCCGTATCGGACGGTTACGGTAGAAACGATGTGGTTCTATGCCGGCTTTGACCATCTTCGTTGCTTACACACCAACATCAAGCTATGACGAAGACGAAGTCGAAGCGTTCTATATGGACCTCGAAAAATTCTTCAGAGAAGATCATACATTCTTCAAGGTCATTGTCGGAGATTTTAACGCAAAAATTGGACCTAGAAGAACGTCTGAAGAACGGCACATAGGGACCCACGGACTAGAATGGAATAAACAGGGTGAGAGGCTATCCGAGTTTATCATGACGACCCAAACCATCCATGGTAACTCGCAATTCCAAAAGCCTCTCTCTCAGCGATGGACGTGGGAGTCTCCCAATGGAGAGTACCATAACGAAATAGATCATATCTAGTAAATCGAAGGTTTTGCCTGACCGATGTCGCTGTTTTTTCTAAGTTCTACACGGGATCAGACCATCGCCTCCTTCGCGTAACGTTCCGTTTTTCGAGGAGAGGAGAGGAAGCCGCTAAATTCAAGCAACGAAGTCCCAGAACTACCATAAACTGGGATGTATTCAAATCATTAGTCGGCTCTTGGGAAGATGCCGTTGTCGACAACATCGACGAAGAATACGATCAACTCGTTGAATATCTTCACGTTAGCGCTATGAAAGCCGAGAGTCCTAAAGTCACGAAGAGACGCTTGTCTCCGCAGACACTCGAGCTGATACGTCAACGTGAAATCGCACGAGGTGCAGGCAACCGAAACCTCACGTCCGAACTTGCGAAACGCTGCAGAGAAGCGATAAAAGAAGACCTCAAAGAGAGAGAGCAGTAGTTGTGGCAAAAGCTGCAGAAGCTGGGAATAGCATTTGCAAATCCCAGCGAGACTTTGCCAACTCGAGAAGGGCTTTGGAGAAAATCATACGCCAATACTACTTGGATCTCTTTGCTATCCATGTCCTCTTACCGTCATATAAATTGAAAGAGGACGAATATGTCGTTCCACCGGTCCTCCCTTCCGAAATCCGACATGCTATATCGTCGGTGGAGAACAGAACAACATCCGGTCCAGACAGGATTAGACCAGAACACCTGAAGAACCTGACGCCAGTTCTCATTAATACCGTGGCTCGGCTCTTCACTCGCTTCCTGTCAGAATGCAAGGTTCCTATTCAATGGAAAACTAGCAAGACCGTATTGTTGTTCAAAAAGGGAGACCTTCACGACATGGGCAATTATCGCCCAGTCTGCTTGCTGTCCGTTGTTTTTAAACTCTTTACTCGAGTCATCCTATACAGGATTGACAGAACACTGGACGAAGGACAGCCATGCGAACAAGCAGGGTTCCGAAAAGGATTTATTACCATGGACCACATCCACACGATTACAAGACTCACTGACGTTTCACAAGAGTACAAGCAAGCACTCTGTCTCACTTTCATCGATCTGAAGAAAACCTTTGATTCAGTGGGAAAAGAAGCGGTTATAGAGGCTCTGGATAACCAAAGCGTCCCTACTCGGTACATAATGATCCTTCGTGAGCTTCATAAAGATTTCACGACCAAAATATTTCCATTCTACAACAATATCACCATTGACGTAAGAAGAGGGGTTCGACAAGGCGATACAATTTCGCCAAAATTATTCACTGCCACCCTACGAAAGGTCATGCGAGTAATTGAATGGGACGATGTGGGAGTGAAAATTGACGGTCGACAATCATACCATCTTCGCTTTGCTGACGATATCGTTCTTATAACACCAAACATCAGTCAAGCGGAACGAATGTTGACCGATTTCGATCACGCCTGTAGAAAGATTGGTCTTGAACTAAATCTAACGAAAACAATGTTCATGAGGAACGGATGGGTTTCGAATGCCCCATTCACGCTCAACGGAACGACAATCTCCGAATGGTCCAGTTACGTCTATCTAGGTCTGGAATCAACATCATGAACGACCTAGCTCCAGAGTTGAGCAGGAGGAAACGAGCGGCTTGGAGAACGGTTAAGAGCATCGAGGATGTAGTAAGGAGGACAAAGAACATCCGACTCCGTGCTCACCTTTTCGACTCGACAATTATCCCTGCCCTAACGTATGCAGCAGAAACCTGGTCGCTACGTAAGCAGGATGAAAGATCACCTGGCGTTATCGAACGCGCAGTCGAAAGGTCGATGCTAGGAGTCTCCCGTATCTCGCAAATGAGAGAAAGGATCCGAAGTTCCGACCTACGTTAACAGTCGAGAATCAGAGAAGCCGTTCTACACGCCAGGATATCGAAATTAAGGTGGGCCGGACACGTGATGCGCTTTAACAACAACCGGTGGACGAGAGCCGTTACCGACTGAATTCCTCGGGACGTCAAGCGCTCTAAAGGAAGACCACTGACCCATTGGTCCGATTTCTTCACGAAAGCGATAGAAGAAAGATATGATGCTCAGCGATCCCTAGAGCGAGGAGGACCCACTGGGCTACTCTTGCACGCGATAGGGAAAAATGGAAGAGTTGCTGTACTCGCTCGAGTCACTCGACGATCAACGGGACGACAGATGACAGGTAATAGTAGTGATGAACATCTGTTAGATGTAATACTTCAAAATTCTAGTATTTTTACTGCTTTTTCGCAGTGTTATGACGTTACAAATATACATAAGAGAACTGAGTGGTAAGCAAAAAGGCGGCCTCAGGCAGGAATCGAACCCTCGTTGAATCCATACCGAGGACGCGTGCTACTACACTATACCACAGAGGCACATTTGCGTCACCACTCATTCTTCAACATCTCTACGTTACTTATCAGTCACCAACCTTTAACAGATTTAACAAGTTGTTTTTGCTCACCAATCAATTCTCTCAGGTATATATGGAAAGGTATATATGGAACATCTGTTATAAAAATGAACACCCATTTGTCAACGAAAAACTACGCAGCTCTGTGTAAACTGTGAGAATACCCGTGTTGCTGCTGTGTTGTTCACGTGATATGACTTTCAAACCCGCCCGGATCAAAAAATCAAACGGAGAAAAGGAATCGTGTCACTTGCGATAAAGAGGCATCGATGAACGAAACTAGCAGTCTGAGCCCTCTAAATGGTGAACACTGTAGCAGTAAATTCACAAATAACTGTTGTTTTCCTTTTTCCCATACTCAAGAGTATCAACCTGTCTAGTTGCAAATTTAGCACGGACACAAATGAGTAGTCATGGCAGCCAGCTCGTCTTTCGTGTAAATTTCCTTTCGATACGACATCATCGCTTTCACATGAACTTTTAGTACAAGCACCTTTTCTTTTTAAAAAGGTCGTTCATTGCTCGAACAAATCTTCACTACTTCTATAGCTATTGTATCGTAAGTGAAAAACGTTGAAAAAAATATGCCCGGTTTCCATAAAAGGCAAAGTCGCCTAAACCTTAGCCATGGAACGGCATCAAGAGCAGCAACTACAACGATTACTAGTATCAACTTCGTCTAAGCCTAATAAGAGCAGCGCATAAAAATTGCGCGATGTCGTTATCATTGGAGATATACGTATTGCATATAAGATATATTATGTCCCCTTTCTCAGAACGCCTAAAAGAAGTTCACGTAAACATTAAGCCTAAGAGCACGATGGAAAGGCGCTTGAAATTGCGTACTTCCATTTGCGGAAAAACAAGTGATGGCTTCTCTTTTAAACCTCCAAGAAGATAATTATCACACTGAGAAGACTAACACTGCTGTTGGTGAAGTCTGGTAACTACAAACAGGACGGCTAGCTGTTCAGTTAGCTTGTTAGAAAGCGTTCAAATCTATAAAGCTCAATCTTTCACGTAGAAAACGTTTTTTCGGACATTAAGATTATCTAGAGATTTCATTAAGATCTTCAGTAGGCTTTCACGTCATTAAACTAAGAAAATGAACTGTGATAAGAGGGGAAAGGGAGACGACGGGGATTTAGAGGACTAAAATGAAATAATGGAGCCTCATGCGGTAACAAGGAAATCTCTTCAGATTTCCTCTTATCGAATAACCTTATCAACAGAGTTACCTCTTTCATTGATACGCTATGTCGGCCTTTCATTACTTGTACTAATGCTTATAGCACAGAAGAACAAGGTATAATGGTGGCAGGAAAACACGTCCTAAAAAGATGTAGATTTATAAAGCACTATGAGAAGCCAAAAAAAGGATGAGAGAGGATTTTGTGCGATTTGATCAAAAGCTCCGTCGGGGATAAATAGACTCCCTCTTGGAAAAATTCGCAACTTTTTAATGTAACTTTTCAAAACACGACACGAAACGTTTTGAGGAATAGCATAGCTACGGACGCTTTTATCTTATATGGAAGTAAGTTTGAATATTAAAAGATTCTGGACATGTATTCTCGTGTGTTACGAAATGACACACAGTGATAATGAGACGTTGTCATATGGTTAGATTAAATTGCACGAATACGAACAATCGCAAATAAAAAAAGATTATAGGAGTGTGCACTTCGCGTCCAGCTGAGAACACCAAGAAGAAAAACTATCCGATTCTGACTTACGCTGTATAGAAAAACACGTTATGAAAGTACCAGTTCCTTGTGTGCAACAAACACCTTTTATCTAATAAGGGAACTACATTAAGGATTTGAATAAGCCGAACTCCACTTCTATGAGTTTGCATAAAGGATAGAGCAACCAAAATTGATCAGTCCCTCACGGATATCCTTTCCATGTGATTTCGTTGAGCATTCTACAAATGTGGATATGCATATTCATCTTAAAGTAACTTTCAGGGACTTTGTCATTCTACATGTCTGCCATTTATTTTTAGGACCTCGGAGTGATGGCAGGCATGATGAGCCGAGAGTGAGGGATTCAACGATTGACCCATCAGTACCTCAGGGTATCCTGTAACTACTGTGATGTACGCACCTATTATCGCAAGTACTTATTTAGAATTTTCCATTCACAAGAAAATGTACTCGATTCGAAATTGATTTGCTATTGCATATATTCATTTTACGATCCATAAAATAAGAGAGATAAGTCGGTAATGGAGGAATGCGCTCAGAAAAGTTGTCACGTGCATGTCACGAACATGAGGGTGTGACAAAAAGTGAGTATTTCGAACGCAATTAAAACCTTCTCCGTGTCACATACATTGCGCTTGCAGTCATATTCAACCGTTTCGAGACAGCAGTTGATTGATAGCACACGCAAGCGGTGTGCGATTCTCGTTACTTAATTAGTGTTTTGACCCCATTCCGAAAGAAAACCTTATGTTTTTTGTGTCACTCTGCTACTCTATGGTCTTCTCTACGTAGTGAGATGTTTTTGGTCAAAGTCACTCTTATTTACGAAGTAACTCCGAATGCGAAACGTATTATTTTCACTCTTACGGTGTTCAATGTAGACTTTCTTAAACAAATTATAGCATCAAAATCGTCGAGATTGAGCTATCGAATGATTACTGAAAGTCCAGCAAAAAACCACCATGCACCACAATCGAGAAAGTAAAGCAAACTGAGTATGAAATATAATATTACTTTTACTGCTATAACATATTTACGATGGTCTTTCTGAATCTAATGACATTATTGAACTTGCCGAAATCCAAGCCCACCAGCAGTCACAAAAAGTTTATGGAAGAAGCTATTTCCAGTAAGAAAGGCCTTTGGAAAATCGTGTACCCAAATGAATACACGCCGTCATAAAAGGGTTAAGGTCTACCCTGTGCAACGGGTGTCATGTAGTCACCAGCAGTTACTATACTTCCGTTAAATTGTGAATCGCATAGCCCTGAGAGCATTGTAAGACAAACTTAGCCTAATTAGAGACATACATTATGTGCGCCATTATTTGCTTCGCTACTGTTCAAAAAAACCTGGATAGTGATTGACAGACAACAAAGTCTCCAGTATCCAGGGTTAAGAGGTATCTCAAGTCAGATACTTCATTGCACTTCTCATTTTATCATAGCGTTCAAGAGCAACAGAGACTGACTAGTTTGTGCTTACAAAAAACTTTTTTGTTCACTAAACTGCAAAATCAGCTCAAAATCACAATCCTAACGAACTGTGACAGCTAAGAAAACGAAGCTAATGTGCATCGGTAAAGCATCAGTGAATCGACATTTACGATGGCGAAAAAAAAAAACGTCATACAAGAAGAAAACCAATGATGATGCAATACTTTTCTTGCAAACGATAAACTGTAAACTTCCTTCAACTTTGGCAACTTTTGTGAACCAAGTGGTATATAATGATGTGTAGAATATCTTAAGAAATGAGTGAATGTGCTAGATTCTGATGGACTCTTTACTTAATGAAATAAATATGGTTTCCTAGGTGTTACTATAGTGAGAGGATGAATTATGAAAAGTGCAGAAGAGAAGCAGAATGAAAGCGCTAATGTCGAAATTGAAAAAAGTCTTATAAGGAAAAGTTTGAAAGAATCTAGGAAAACAGACTTTGTCCCTATGACGTCACCGCGACAGCACTCGTCAAATGTAGCTAAGTGAAATAAACCTGTCATAACAATCCCTATATTTCAGCTGACTCTATGGTCATAAATGAAGTCTTCCTAAACGAAAGCACTTTCGTATGTCATCGTGAACAACTGCTACACCTTCAGTAAGCTGATTCATAGCATTAATCAAAAATAGCAAGCGATCTGATCATTGACGCAAAAAAATGGGAGCTGGCAACAAATGAAAATGTTCATATTCATTTCCGAACTGAAAATGAAATTCACATTCTAAGATATATAAAAAACAAATAACTGCTGTTCATGATGCAATCTAGAACTTTTGAAAAAAAAAGGTTTTAGTTGGATGGAGGAAAATGTTCGGATATAGAACCGAACGGTTATCTTAGAGAGTGAATGAAGCGAAAAGAAATGCACGACGAGAGCAGAGGGGAAATAAGCAACTTCATAATGATGTAATCTGGTTGAAAGTCACATCCTGAGATCGAAGAGATGCCAGTGCCTCTTGAGAGTATTTGAGACGAATCTTAAAACTGTTGGAAAGTGGTAGTGAATCGAGCGGGCCTTTTTTTTTCTTCATCACGTGGTACATCTCCAGTAAGCTGGTTCACACGATTGATTATAGATAGCAAATGAGTTGAACATCAATTCGAAAAACCGGAGCTGGGGACAAATTAAGAGGCTTGTATTCAATACATGCCTCTAAAATCGAAACTCACATTTTAGGATATATAAAAAGAAATGACGTCCGAAGCTGCCAGTGATGCAATCTAGAACTCTTGAGAAAAACGGCAGAAGTTGAATGGGGGAAAATGTACGGATAAGAAACAGAACGACTATCTCAGAGAGTGAATCCACAATGAGAGCATAGAAGAAATTAACAATTTAATAGTGATGTAATCGGGTTGAAAGTCGCATCCTGAGATCGAAGGAACGTCAGTGTCCCCTGAGAATATTTAGGGCGAATCCTAAAACTCTTGGAAACTGGTAGTGAATCGAACGGGCGTTTTCTTTTTTAACAAGGGGTACACCTTCAGTAGGCTGGTTGACATCATCAGTCATAGATAGCAAATGAGCTGCGGACCAACACAAAAAAAACTTGTAGCTGAGTACAAATGAAGAGGCTTTATTTATTACATAAAGCTAAAGTTGAAACTCTCATTCCAGAATCACCTGTATCACCTGTCGTCCCGTTGATCGTCGAGTGACTCTAGCTGGTACCAGCAACACTTCCATTTTTCCCTATCGCGTGCAAGAGTAGCCCAGTGGGTCCTCCTCGCTCCAGGGATTCGCTGAGTATCATTCCAGGATTATTTTGAAAAAAAAACAAGTTACGCCTGAAGCTGCTAGTAATGAAATCTAGAACATTTAAGAGAAACGACGTAATTTGAATGGAGTAAAATGCACGGATAAGGACCCGAACGGCTATCTAAGTGATTGAATGGAGTGGAAAGAAATGCACAATGAGAGCAGTGCGGAACTAAGCAACTTTAATATGATGTAATCTGGTTGGAAGTCACATCTTGTGATCGAAGAAATGTCAGAGCCTCACGAGAATATTTGGTACGAGTCCTAGAACTCCTGGAAGGTGGTAGTGAATCGAATGGGTGTTAAAGTACACATAATAAACCGAGTGGACACATATATACCACGATTGCATTCTCGTAGTCAAGAGTGCAGTTGGGCGGGACGGCGATCGATGTTCGTCCAGACTCCGTCATCCACAACAATCTGTTGTCGAACTAAAATGATCTGCTTGTGAGCTGCATAAGTCACTCAGTTCAAAGCCCTGATGGTCGATGAAAGACTATCTTCGCGAACGTGCTACTATTTAGACGACTAATTCGATTAATTTAGGCCTTAAGGCCGCAGCACTGACATCTTTTGACCTATTAGGATCTGCACTGATCTGCACACATCCACTACTGATGTAATCTCAATAAGTATCCATGTCACATACTTCAGCTATAGTGCCGCAGTGCCATAAGAGATGAAGTACAATCAATCGAGTCAGTCCACTGTTGGTAAACAAGACTATAAAAAAACTCCTGCGCTCTAAAAGTGGAATCAAACTTTCAACAAAAATGGATAAATCGTAATGACTAGCCAAAGGTGACTGACACGACTAGCCAAAGGGCAAAATTTACACGTCATTCTGTGCAAGGGCATGTGGTACACGCTCTATTCATTACGTCATCTCTCTGACGAAACTGGAACACGACAATGTCTCGCATTTGAAAAAAGTCGCTAGTTCTCTGTTCACAACACTAAATCCTATCGAAACACAAGTTCTGAATCGAAGATAACGTAGATAACCGAAGTCGTGTTCATTGTTCGAAAGATACTAGGATAACAGAGTAGTTTGACGTAGGCCACCAGGAAGCAGGGTGCTCTGATTCGGCACCCTTCTCCTACGCTCTCCTGCTTTAATACTTTAGCTCGGCTATCTTCAAAATTGCCAGGAGATTTTATTCGAGCAGCACTATACTACATTCGTAAAGAAGACGAAATATTTAGGAAGTAGCCTAACCAATATGCAAAACGCCGAAACACTTTCGTTGAAGGTCAATGTAGAAAAAGAAATCGAATGCCTCAAGTGTGAGGACGCGTGCAGAAGATGTAATGATGGGTCGTGCAATTTAGAAATAAGCATTTACAAGTGGCACTACCGACATTAGAAGAAATTAGCAGTATTCAGAAGTGGGATAGATAGCTGATTTTGAGTCAGTATTTGAATTTTAGATTTAAACTCAGTAAAAACATTACTTGGTACATGAACCTGAAACATGTGTATGAAAAATTCTGGAAACCTCAACAGTCCAAAAATAAACTGCAAAGAGGATTGCTTCGTAGTTTTGCGTAACCTCGCACGATACTTCAGGCTAATCTTCCCGACCTGAGTCAGACACATTTCTATTTGTGCAAAACTCTGAGCGGCTTGATTCCAATGAATAATTAGAGATTTCAATAAGCAACAGCTAAACGGTGAGTGTTTCAAAATGAAGATTTATGCTGTGCTATTCAAAAATTTGTTTATTACTTTTTTCTGCCAGGGTTATGAAAGTGTTTGACTGAGTGGCTGAGCAGATCAATTTGACGTTTCCAGACTATGAAGAAGGCGAAACTTGCCGAAGCATCGGCCATACTACTTTATTATTTTTATTCTATTTTATTGTGTTGTATTATGATGTATCAAATACACACTATCATTAACAAACTTAGACCTGCTTAACAAGGGAGAACTACATTTGTTGCACTTCTGAGGTAGAACCACGCAGCTTAGCTCAGGAGATTGATTGGGTGTTTGTATATGAGCAAGATTTGTTGAAATAACTAGACGTTTACTTTCTGAAAAGTTTCAAGCATTCTATAGACTAGAGGAATATTACAAGCGAGTATAGAACATTAGAAGTGATATGAACGAGTAATGACATTGTGAGAGTACACGCACGTTTCCTTTTATCTATTCTTTTCACGTGATCATTGCATGACTTAAGTGGGCTTTTGCCTGGAATACTTTTTTGTTTCAGTACCCATGTTTCGACATCTAGAATGGTTCCTGTCACTCAACATGAACAGTGAACAGCTAGTGTCGATCCTTTTGGCTCACGACTACGGGGCAAAAGTTTAACTATTATGTTCACGATTTTCCTGTGAAATTCTTCAGTATCAAACCGCTAATTTCAATATTCAGCGACTGTCCGAACGATTCACACGCCTTTGGCATACCTTATTTTCCATTGGGTTGATAACATAATTTCGTTCGTACTATCGTTATATTCAGTTCTGTTTTCTAAGTGCCAAAAGGCTGTGACATGTTTGAGAATGTTCTAGTACTTCTAGCTAACGATTGAATAATAGAATACTGCAACAAGATACTCGCAGCTATGATCCGACAGCTCAATGAAAGCCAAAGTTCCATGATCGGAAGATTGTGCTTTTGGTTTTCCAGGACTAGCAGAGCATGTTGTTTTGGAAACCGTTCACAGCAAGCAAACGATTAAAGTTGGTCGCAACAGTGCTAGAGAAACAATCGAACGACTCAGTGGCGCCTTTCAAGCGCAAGTCGACTCACCAAAATTCAGTGAAACTGTGCTGGATCACGGTACCACATTTAGCGTATAGCTCCTATAATGCTCCACTGGATAACCATCACTTCCGGGCTCTGAAGCCACATTCACGGGAGAAAGTTAGCATAACGGATAACGGTTAACGGATATCACATAACGGATGGTACGGAAATATATGTTCATACGTGGCACCCTGAATAGCCAGCATGTTCTCCAGGGGGCCATTTTCTTTTGAGAGCTTATTTTGCTAACCGGGCGGATTGCCTCAAAGAGGGAGGCCCGTAGTCACGAAAGGTGTAGAAGAAAAATATGATGCTCAGCAAATCTCTAGAGCGAGGATGACCCACTGGGCTACTCTTGCACACGATAGGAAAAAATGGATGTGTGGCTGGTACCCGCTCGAGTTACTCGATGATCAACGGGACGACAGGTGATGCAGGTGACAGCTTGATTTGCAGCACAGTTTTATTTCATTATGCTTTTTGTAATCATTGAACAGGTTATCGAAAGCAGAAGAGTGTAGAAAAAATGAGACCGGAAAAGCCGTTTTCCACACCTGGTCATCCATAAAAAAAACCTTTTTTGGAAAACTTACTGACCAATAATTTAACTAACATCCGACCACTATTTGATTTTAATCACTTTGACTAATCGTGATTATTGTATAGAATATGTTGAAGTTAAAATGGCGAACAGGTGCACCGTAAATTATACAACTCAAATGCTTGAAAATTGATTAATTATATAACTTCAAATGCTAACATGAATGTGTGTGTATGATGAACTATAATTACATAAAATGATTAAGAGTACGTCTACCATTCATAATCAATTAACAATATAGCAGAGTTTCTTCTATATTCTAACCGTAATCGCAACCATTAAAGGTTTTTAGTTCGCCCCCCAAACGTCGCTTTCCTTTCTATTTTAACTCATTTGGGAAATCGTACGCCACCTTTTCATAGAATTACCCTTTCAGGACAACGTGTATCCATTTAGATACACGATTTTTTGGAGGCCTTTCTCGGACAAAAAGAACTATTTCCTCAGACTTATAGAAATTTTTGAAACGCTTAAATCTCTCAAATTTCAATAAATATGTTTGATTTAAAAAAAAACTTTTTTATTGCGCTGTATTAGCGAAAATAATATTATGTCTCACACTCAATTTGCTTTGTTTGCTCGACTGGGAACCCTGGATGGCTTTTCGCTAAGCTTTCAGTAGTCAGTCGAAACCCCAAATTTTGACAATTTTGACGCTTTCTGAAAATGTTCACATGGAGCGCTGTGAGAGCATAAAGAGTATCACGTTTCACCCTCAAAAAATTCTCCATAATTATGAAATATAGATGCATCAAAATGAGCACGTAGAGAAAATTATGGATTATCTAACACAGAATGAGCCAAAGGGTTTTCTCAAAAAAAATCTTATTGTATAACGAAATTTGTGCCCGCTTGCGATACGAGCTGCAAAATCAATGAACTGCCGTCGTTGAGATTTTTTCGTAGTGCTCTATTCTCCAATTTTTGCCAACAGGAATTTCTCAACGTCATAAATCATCTTAAAAGAAAAATAAAAAGCATATACAAAAGCAAAATGCAGTATGCACTTTTTCCTTCCCTAGATATTAGGTTTATGCTAAAGTTAAGGAGAATACAGATTGCGAATTTTTGAATCATCATAACCAAATTCAAACACATCTTTATTGATCAAAATATGAATCTTTACAATCAACTGATACTTGACATTAAGAAATCACTGTTTTTCTTTTTTCCTGTACTTCCTTTCTTACAGAATAAAAATCGGTTTTCGAAATTCGACAAACTCTTCGTAGGCATACTCTACATTGTGTTGCTTGTGGCAGCTTTTTCCCTCCTATAGTCGTCGACATACTTGAAGAAGTTGTAACCGGCAGGTGGACGTCAAATAAATGCGGAGAAGGAGGCAAAACTTCCCAACCTGATTCATTCAACTTTTGACGCAATCGTAGTGCGATGTGTGGCGCGAGCAACCATGGAATGTATCATAACTTTCGTTTTGAGTGTTTTTTTAAGACCAAAATGATTACCAGGTATATTAAAATTTGAGCTGTGGTTTTAAGAAAACACTCGAAACGAAAGTTATGATATATTATATATACTCGCCACAAGCAATCGAGTCTACAACACCTGTGTTCGGTGATAATTTCACTGGACACAGAGTGTAAAACGTTCGTCGTCGCTAACTCTTAGTGTGGGTACTGGAGCACCCACATAGGACTGGCAAAAGATGAGAAAGGGTAACTGCCCGACTGACGAGATCACAAGATCGAAACATGTGTATCGGGCTCTATGAATCAGTCCTCTTTGACAGACCACTGACATGGCGTGGCTCAAAAATGATTACCAGGCCATAGAATGGTTTCCGCTGAGTTTCTCTCGTGTAGCCTTGAGGAAAAGTTCCGATGATTGCTTCCAATTGATCGTTGTCAATACCCCATGGCCACCCACTATGTTCCTCAGAAGTCTTTTGCCTTGCTAAGGAAACTTCTTGAACCACCTTTGTAGGGTACGCTCGCTAGCAGTTCTTGGGCCAAATATTGCCATTGTTACGGGTTGTCTTTATTACTTTGCGGTACATTTTGAACTCACGTTCCTGAAACCCACTATTTTTTCAATTCAGTCAACATACTTGCCATTGTCTAAAATAAACATAAAATAAAACATAAAACGAAAACAAAACAAATAAAAAAAATAAAAATAAAACAAAAAAGACAACAACAAATAAATAATATAAATAAAACATAAAATAAACGGCAAGTGAAATGTGATTAAGAACGAAGCATAAAGCGAGAAATGTGCACTGAAGCGATATATAACATAACGACATTCAACATAAAGACATTCATTTATGATTCATTCCAAAACCGATCAGCAAGTTTCAACATTTCATAAGGTGTCATTGTTTTAGCACCAGCCTAATAATTTTGAGCAAAGCGTAGAAATTTTTCCGCGACCTGCGCTAACATGTGGCAGATGCTATGGGAAAAAAAAATTTTCCACGGCCGCGTAAATAGCCTTTGAATACCGCTCGGCCCAGAATTAATTTTTTTAAAGATGTTTCAAACAGTATGAATGTTGTTGAGAGTTCTTGATTTATTATGCCGCATCTTCGATTCTCTTCTCGACCATTAATGTCCTCGTTTCAAACCTGAAAAGATTCTCCATAATTCTCACATTGTTCCCCGATTGGGTTAGTTGAAGCACTCGAAAATCTTGCTAACTTTAGCATAACTGCAATTTTTGAGGCAGAGTTAATTTCATTAAGATCGTAATTTTATACTGAATCTGATGTTCGATCTCTCACATGCTGTTTACAGAAGCATTCGTTCTGTGACGCTTAGTTTAAGTACATATAAAGGTTATTCAAACAGATAAGCGACGCAACTTAAATGTAGTTTCATTTTGTCCACTTTTACTCCAAATCATCGGATTTTGATCTTCTTAAAACGTTTTCGAAAGCGCCCTAAAAATTTCTTGGGATCTAATTGTCTTAGTATAATGCTGCTTCTATACTGTTGAAACGTTAGCATTGTGTCAAAAAAAAAAATGAAGTTTTGCTAATGAAGGAGCTACAGCGCTCTGTGTAATAAATGTCCAAATTGCGAAAGTATTCATTCATCAAGGTTCAGTATACCTTAACCGCTTGTGGGCTACTTCCTGAAAACCACGCACATTTCAAATCCTTTCAGTCTTCATAGCGATTGCATACCAGCACAACTTGCGCAATCGGGAGCTGAGGCGATGTTCTATGGTCCAAGCTTTATCATCAGCCATTAACGTCACTGTTTTATCTGAAAGAAATAGCCAAACAAGTAATTATCGCCTGTATCACGGGCCCACCTACTGATCATTCACTATCCCAAGCGGGCGTCAGTGACGTCTTCTTGTTTCGGCCGCGAAGAAGAGCAACCCAGTGCGTTTAGCTAGCTATGGAAACATTCTCAGCGTCACATTTGAAAGATCATTGTGTACAGTTCTAATCATGAGATCGGTTGAAGATGAAACATAATCGTCAACGACTTGCCCATTCCTTCGTGAACTCGAAAGTCTGAATTTCACATTCCCTTACTTGATACGGGATATCATCAGCATCGTACTTTCTTTCGCACTGTTGAGAACACTGAAAGAGCTTGCATGTTCTTCATGTAGCGTTCAGGCTTCTCAGCCGTATGTCAGTCTTCTTAGATAACCGTGAGGTGAAAAATTCAATCACTTCAATTTGATGAAGCTTTGTTTTTGGCCGGTAAGGTGTGAAGCATCGAATCAGCTCGATTATGAAGGGTGGTGAAATATTCTTCAGAATTTTTGACGTAATACGTGTGTATCTAATGTCCTATGGTTCTTTACTAATCACAAAGGAGTTGATTTACGGGGAAAGATGTGATATAATGACATATCTGCTCTCTTTGCTAAAAGGAAGGAGCACTCGAATGTTGATGAGACTAAAGGTCAGAGTAGAAGTGGATGTTTATCTACATTGATATTCTTAATGTCGTAGGCACTTCCATGGAAAATGGAGTGCAATCTTTTAGCTTTGTAATTCATAAATTTCTTTTATCAACCTCGCGTCAGCTAATCAAGATAAGTTTTCTCCATTTTCATATATCAATTGATTATGCCGAGGTTTATAGAAAGTCGAACTTTTGAATTGTTACAATTCATAAAAGGTTTTCGCGGGTCTTGCGGTCGACTTTTCTAGCTGCTGCATCTTGAGCAAGAACCGGTATTCATCTCTGACTTGTATTGTCACCTTTCTTGAGCATACGAGAGTTCGAAGGTGAGGCGGCGATTGCCTGCTGCTTGCGATTTTTCAAGTTGGCTATCGGCCCCGACGCTACTCGAGGCGTCTCCTAATGATTTCCGGAGTCTTGACTGCCGTAGGATCAACATGAAAATATTTTTAGGTGGTTGTATCGTCGCCGATACCGTAAATCAACATCTTTTCGAGAATGGATCAATAAACTGCACAGATTTCAATTCATGATTGTTTTAGGCCATCAATTCCAGGATTTTGTGGCTACCTCTCTCTTTTTTTCGTTGAAATAAAACGTGCGCGAGGCAAACGATCGTTTGATTTTGTCTCCTGAATTTTTGGGGGAACAATAACACTGACTAGCTAAACTTTATCATTATGTAGCCTATTTCTTTATAATGGTGTTAACTGGGAAATTTTCTCGTGATCAACATTGTCATAACCACTAATGGAATCAAGTAACGATGGATATTCTTATTCATCACGATATTCTGCGTATTCTGCTCTTTTACGAAATTTAATTGGTAATGTAAAGTTCTTTAGGTATTATTCTGGTCCCATCATTGGCATTGGACTCAGAAATGGTATTTGTATAGAAATATGTCCATGAAACTTTCTCATTCCATATAAGAAGCCTCGACTTCGCTTTTATTGTAGTCTGATGTCGGAAGGCAAGCAGTTAGAATCGTGATGCATAGTGGCTCACATGCCCTCAGTCCACTTCGGAATTAACTGTTCAAAATGACGATTGCTAAAGTCTGATGACGAAAATGTTATTTCACTGAACTCCTCTGTTATTTCGTATGCATAAAGAAGAAGTTCTTCTGCGATATCTTAAGCGGCTTGAATTACATTTTACGATCTAAGTTAACTCATTGGCGTCGCTCTCAATTTCCACAGCTCCCATGTTATAGCAATACCTTCCAATCAACTATCTTGAGACCCCGCCTAGATATTCAACAAAGTCTGATAGGACGTTCTGAGTTTTTCAAGAGACATGGTGAGGATCGGTAGTATAGGCATGTTCAGGAATTCTCACATGCCTCACCACCACCAGATGCCCTACGGCTCACCTGAGTTACTACTAGCAATTGGCGCCGAAGAAGTGTCACTTTACGTCAAGTGGAAAGATCACTTGGTGTTTCGCTCTGAACTGATTGACTATCGATTTCATGGCTTACGACTGTCATAGAAATATACAGCAATGACTTCTAATCGACTACCTTGAAAGCTTACTTGGATATTTGGACACTGTGCAATACCTCCACGCGAACTGTGTGGACCCCATCTGTTTTTCATTCGTCTCTTCTTCCCGCTATTGTCGTCCATAGTAGTCGTTCGATTCGGGCATACTGGGTGGCGCGAGTTTGTTTGACGAATTTGCAATTTGAATTTGGTAATTTTGAGTGCTAATCTGACGGTGCAATGTCAACAGAGTATGGGAAGTAAGGTAAAATCTTCTAAAAGTTCTCACACCAGTTTTCTTATGACATTTTCGATCGGTTTTGCAACATGAGGTCGAGTGGTTGGATGTTCGTCGCGGCGCGCGTGGAGCTGAACTTCATCCACCGCCTTTATCCGGCAGTTAACATCAACGTCCTATAAAACGCCACAACAAGGATGTACCCTAGATTGCAAGGAGACTCGACTCGCTCATCCAGTGTTCTACGCCGTTGAAGAAGAAGAGGAAAAAACGAATTTAATGATAGAAGTACTGGGATCCGCACAGTGAAAAGAAAAAAAATCAGTGTGATGGTATTTCGAATAAAGTGTTAAATTGTTTCGCTTACACTTCGTGGTACAGTTCCATTCTCTGTAGCGATTCCCTAACTGATGGAGGCAACAAATTTCTTGCTGTTTCTAGGCATTCAATAGTCATTCGTTAGCTTGGATCGTGCCACAACACTATTTTTGGAAAGAGTCTCCTGAGAGCGCTGTTGCAGCGAAAATTGCGTCACATTTCACACTGGTCGCGGATTCATTGCTCAATTACTGTTTGTCAATGATCTTCCAATAGATCCTCAACAACTATTTGATGATACGAATTTTTGATAATTTCGAAGCTGCATTTGATTTTCAAAAAAGTCTTCATAGAAGGCTAGGTGAGTAAGAAGTAGACTGCGTTTCGCATATCCAATTAATCTTAGACTGCTTAGGTTTAGGTTTAGTAGCGAGTTTATTTGGCAATATAAAATGTAATCGAGAGCCTAAACCCATAAAACGACGAAAAAAATTTTTTACAATTGTAATATAGAATACTCAGAGATTCCATCAATGTGGCGATGGAAATTTCGAATGAATAGCGAAAATATGCGCGGTAATGGGCGCCGAGTGTGAAATCCTACTTTATATTCACTGTTACAGCACATCAAAACGGCTTTTTTGAGTAATTGTAATATTAGAATTGCCAAGCGTAAAGATGTGGATTGCTTATTAAGAGGTTCAGAAATCGGGTCCAAAAGGTTGAGAAAAAATATATATAACGGAAAATTACCCGTCAAAGGCTTTGCACATCACTCAACATGTCGTCTATGACCTATGAAAACAAATTCACGAGCAGAATTCTCCCCAGTTTGCAACGACATAGGCATTATGATGAGCAGGATCTTGAAGAGATCTCGCCTCACCAGCACCATTAAGCGCTACTCATGGAAGCCTCATATGATTAGTGCATCAAGATAAGACGAGCCAAATGCGAGCCTAAATGATAGCTTGTTGCTATACCATCCCCGACATATTGATAACTACGTTCACTCAGCACGAGAAGGCATTGGAATAGTTTTGTAGTTTGGAAGAGAACAGCAAGAAGCGATTCTTCATCTTTATTGTGTTCACATCACTATTAACGCTCCACTATCTACTCAATGCGCAATCAGTTCTCAAAATACACTAAATCGATGTCTTATGCCCGTTCAATATTTGTTTCGGGGAGGCCGTGGCCAAGTGGTCGTGGTGCTCGTCGCGGCGTGGCGTGGGGCTGATTACGACCCCATTCCCATTCTGCTTCTTCCCCGCTCCCAAGACTGCAAGGAGATATGCTCGACGAGTAGTCTACGTCTTTAAAAAAGAAGACGAAAAACGAGTCGAATGATAGAAGTAGTGGGATCAGCACAATAAAATAGGAATAATGGGTTGTTTAATGAAAAAATAATTTATTATAAAAACTATGCTTTGGAAGTGAATCAGGGAAAGAAATTGCTATGGCAAGATTTTCCTGGTCACCATGCCATAGAATGAATATGCTGATCATTTCAAGTTGCTTGAATATTGTCGGATCCCATCATTTCTCAAAGCCAAACATTTCCACCATTTGTCGAACCTATTAAAAAAATGAGATTTTAGGAGGCTTTTTACTTCGTTTCGTCTCAGAAAATTCACAGGGTACAGAAAATGCAATTATTGGATACAGTTGATTTTTAGTTGCTCGTTGAACTGTGATCCACGGACATTCTAAACTTCTTAGCGGTTTACGAAATTGATGTCGTATAGTGTCGAATACGGGATAAATTCGATAAATACCTTGTAAAATGTCAGTATTTCCAAAAGTAGTGATATATTATTGGTGAAATGAGTCAAGATCATTGTCTAAGCAGGTCATATAGAGCTTCTCATGAATATACTTCTTTTGGCAAAAGAAAAAATCTGCTATAAAATTTCCACATAACTTTGTCAGAAAAAGGCGAATGGTTGTGAAATAAAATGGCGAATGCGTTGCCAGAATTGAATTTCTCGAAATTTTAATGACCCTGTCTTATTCATGGTGCTCAAAAATATGCAAAACTTTGGCTAGGACGAAATTCAAAATAAACGTTTCACCTTTGTGGTGGGCGGCTAATCACCACATTACCAAGACCTTTGCTCTTCTCTGTTATCACACTGGCTGCGACATTTGGTATCACCAATATCAGCAGCTAACAGTTAAAATATTTTGTCTGCATGAACAGAATAAAAGGTTGAATACGGCTGAGCTTGCGGAGAAATTCATTGTAGAGTTGTCCATCAGACAGTGAGAGAGGAATTCGAACAGCCAGTCTTGACGACCAATGATCAGTGACGTTGACAAACTTATGATTATATTGAAAGACCGGGTGAATCGAACAAATGAGCATGAGCGTTTCAAAAAACCTTGGAAAAGTGCCGTTAACAATAGGATTTCAGGGACTTTGAGTACACATTACGAAGATCATCGGCGATATGTCAGATGTCTTCACGAAATAGGGAAAATATGATGCTTATTGTGTCTTTAGTGCTTTCAAGTATAACTTATCATTCTCTACATAGTCACTTAATGAATGACGCTTTGCTGACACTTAGAGCGAAGTAATTAGTGATGCGGTCCACAAAGAACTAAGAAGCTGCTTCGATTAATCCTCCTAACCATTCTCTGCAATCCACGTAATCGACGTAAGGAATACCTCAGCGTGACTACCTCCAAGACTGCAATGAGACAAGGAGAACTGACTCGACCTGTATTATACTGCAGCTATAAAGATGATGAATCTTCAATCATCAGCCTAAGTAACTTACAAAATGTTTGAAGAAATTTACGTACCATGGATGCAACAAAACGAATCGGGCGCAAAAAACCACATTTGTACAGTAAATTTCAATAACGGGTTACGTAAAACAAAACTGAAATGTAAAACAGATGAAGCCCATCATAATTTTTCCAGCGGGTTCCTTTTTGCCTTCCTGAAATTCTTTGATGCTATATTTGATTAGTGAGCACACGTGGCGCAGTGGTATGAGGTGTTATTCGTCGTATACAAAATCGATGATCCCATCTCAAACTCGTGGCTAAGTCATCCATCCCACAGCGGGTCGGTAAGATGGAATCGGACTGGTCTCACACTTTACTGGGAAGAGAAGCAGCATGTAAAGGCCACATATGAATTCAGTCACCTTAAACGAAGTTAGAAATCTAAGACGAATGCATGGCGCGTTTCTCGGGGATTGATCAAAACTGAGAGTTTCGGGTTATCATATTTGGTTAATAAAGGTATCATCTACGAGTTTTACAAAAAGTCTAGTTTCATTGCCTTTTTAAAGCTAAGGGCTGTTTCCACTTTCAAACACAATACAAACTAGTCCCTTATTCGTTAGTTTTGGAAATCCACAGTTTGTCTCATTTCCAATGACCGAGTAAGTGCACGGGCTGATAATACATCATGCTCAGATAACATGTTCACCGCTAATCAAGCTTGTAGCGTGAGGCTGTCTGCATAAATTTTATTCGGCTAACGTCACGACATCTTCGTCATCTTCAGGGCCGAAAATTCGAGTCGATTGTCCACACTAGTTAGCCCTCGTTGTGGGATTTCGTCTTCATAGTCATTTGAGTCGAACTTTTCTGGTGGAGGACTACTCGAATGAACAACTTTATTTGGCTACGCCCATATATAAAAATTAATTGTTATGCCATTTACCTGTTGATACTGTTTCGCCTCTTCAGACAACTTTCTTATTTCATTAGAATCTCATTAGCGTTTTCTTTCTGGATAGATCATTTCTATATTTTTCGAAGGTATACCATTCACACTTTTCGAATCCTTTTTTTCACTTCCAAAGCACTATTTCAAAGAAGTGCACCAATGTTATAGTAGCTTTTGATAAGCATTCATATAAACTCGTAATAGAAATTCTCTACAGTGCATGAGAGATGGGTGATGATTATCTGCCTACAAAGCGCGAGCGTGTTTCATGGATAATTATCGAGTTTGACTATTTTGGTCCCGATGTTGATATAGGTTGGACCCTATGACTTTGTATTCTCATAAGATATAGGCTGTAGGCAGTGTGAAATGGCAGTAATGGAAAGTGCAAGGCGATCTTCCCGTCGAAGATTTTTGACGATGACTTAGCAAACACAGAATACTCAGATAAAAAGGCGGATAAACGCATTAGAGCGACTGATTGGGATAAGATAGCGATGGAATTTGCGTGTTACACATTTTGCGAGATAACGCAGGCACGCATAGTTCACTCTGGTCATTTTTCAATGGACAACTCTTTCACTATTGTAAGTTGATGTATAAATATCAAAGCTGGCAGCATACAGTCAGCTCTCGAGGAACTGGTAAATGGACGAAATAAAATAGTTAGACTGTCATTTCATACGGTTCATACGGATTTCATACGGTCAGTGGCACGATTATCATTTTCTAACCATTAGAGCATCAAAGGATTAGATTTATTGCCTATTTATTCCCCAGTGATTTAAAAGTCGAACCAATGGAGTCACAGCGACATCTGCGAAAAAAACCTTACGCGTGCTAACTATCGATCCTCTTAGACTTGAGTTTTCAAAACTACTCTCGCAGTCAGCGAAGCACCGACGGTACTTTAATCATCCATAAAGTGAGTGCATCTCCCTTTATTGATCAATCCCCTTGTATTGTCTTCATTCCTCATAAATAGCATTTAAAGCAGCCACTACGTGATAATGGCAGCTATGTAAATAATCAGAGTGCTCGACGAATACAAGGGCAATAGACGAATAAACTTGCCTGCTGCTCTTGACCGGAAGATGACGGCGTTCAACTTGCTCACCTCTGCCATAGCAAAGGATTAATTCCATCTCAGTTGAATTTCAAGAAGAAATATGGAACTCATTTGTGGATAACTCCACTACACCATGGAGCCGTCATATGGCCGTATATTATAGAAAGAAGCGAAGTTGCTAAAGATGAATTATAGAAAATTCGACGTTGACCAAACCATTGAAGTTTCGAAGAAATTTCGTAGTTTGAATGGTGTTCAATGCAAATTTTGGCTGATGGGAAACGGAGAGCAACCCCGAGTGGTTAGTATTTTAAGCTAGCAGTAAGTATGGTGACAAGTCACCCACCTCTTCGACACTCCACTCTCCTATAATTAGTCAGCGAATGATTTGCGAAACGCCCAACCCAGGATCCAGAGACTACGAAAAGATTTGCATAACGGCATTTTACGTCATTCAAGAGGAAGAAGAAATCTTCAAGCAACTGTCATAACAGCACGCGATACGCATGAAGACTTTTGTGGACTGTGCATGTGAGGAGACAAATCGAGTGCTAAAAGTGGTGGGATCTGCACAGTAATTTGTGAAGACGGGTTGTGTGAACAACTACTATCAGGCTGATGCAAAATTGATTGCGATTAAAACCATAAGGTTCCTATAATTATGCTCAAACACATCTTTATCAAAGAAAATAAGAACCACTACAGTCAACACTTATTTGACAACGGTAAATAACTTTGTTCATTTCTACAAGATGAAATCGGTGACCCGGAAATCGACAAGCTCTCGCAAGCTTTTTTTTCTGTATCCTACTTACTGGTTGTGGAAGCGTTTTACTAGCAAGAAGTTGCCGAGATGCTTGGAGAACAGGTAGTCGGTGAGAGAAAGGTCTGGTGAATGTGGAGGATGAGGCAATGCTTCGTATCCTATTTCGTTTATCTTCCAAAGCGCTTATTATGCGACGTATGGTTGTCGGCTGGCTGTAATCCAATCCAGTAATTCAGCACTAACCTTTTCACCTTTCCGATTTGCTTTAGCCGACAACTGTAGAAAGGTTAATGTAGAGTTCTTCTGCAGTTATTGGGTAGTCTTAAAGGGATCAGCTCTGACGAAGGTTCTCAGTCATCGTTGTCGACTTTCATGGCCGGCCGGTACGTTCTTCAACTTTAAGGTTGTCATGTTCTTTACGAAACTTCTTGTACCACAACCATACTGTAGGTTCGTGAGCAGTTTCTGGATCACATGCGTTGTAGATGCTATGAGTTGTCTCTGCTACTTTACAACCCTTCTGAATCCGAATAAGAAAATCGCTCAAACTTGCTTTTTGTCTTACTTCGTCTCCGCAGTCTACGAAACAGCAAACATTATGCAATTAGCAGGAAAAAAACGAGTAATGCGCATTGAAATAATGCGTAATATAACCACTTTTACCTAAGAATGTATTCCAATATCAAACAGTGATTTTTAACAATGCATAAACCGCAGTTATTTTTGAATCAAGCTGATAAAATTGTTAAAAAGGGCTAGAAACAATTTAAAAGGTTATAAAATAATAATTATCGAAGGATGTTGAAAGTCTCATCTATAAAAGTGCGAGGTCTTCCTTATAATCTTTCCAAACTCGTAAGTATTTCAGATATCACCGTCAACGTCTAAAATAGGGTATACTTATAATTTGTTTACGTATGGTAAAGAACCCTAGCCCAAGAAAATCTCAATTTCAGCACAAAGATGTTTCAAAGAGACACGTTTAACACACTTTTTGCGCGACCCTTCATTACACTTAACTGTGAGAATATCATCACTTTAAGCACGCTTCGTTTCTTCGCACGTTTTCTTCACAATGATCTTCAAAAAATTGGGCGCGTTGCTTCGACTATTGCTTAGAGATTTTGTCTTCTTCATGAATATCGTAGAATGTTGGTCAAGCAAATCTCCTTGCTATCTCTGATTAACCGGAGCTAAGGAGCTTCCGAAAGAGGTTTATTGATCGCGTGTTGGGTAAATTAGTCGAACTAGCACCTTGCATCTTGATAGCACACTTCATTAATCACTCAACCATATCCCCCTGTCTAACACATTACAATAATAACCATAATCCAAACTTTGGATGCTTACCAAATTAGCTCTATTTTTATAGTCCGAATTTCGGCCTTTACATCATCGGCGAGCTGTTGGTTGATTTTTATTCTATCTTTTGCTTTTGATTTCGGCCTAACGTCATTTCCGAATCAACAAGTAGGAAGCTCGGTCTTAAGGCTCCATCGTCGAAATCCATTCCTTGGGAACTACATCTGATGAACTGAAGAAGCCCTTGCAAGGTTACGTCAGGAAACCAAAGAATATTACATGTACGATTAGCAATATACCATTTGGAATTTGTGCTGGGGTCCGCACAACTAATGAAGACGGACCATCTAAGTATCTAAGTAAATAGTTTTGATGTCCGCGGGCTTCTATCTTCGTACTATCATAAAGCAATGACCACTGACCGAGTCATCAAGTTGTCTCACAACTTTCACTGGAGCGCTCCCATAGTGCAATCTTGAAAAAGGTCGTAAAAATCGGCGTGAGAGACAAGGTTTTCTTAATATATGCACTAATCGCTTAGTTTGAAATCAACATCGTTCTTGGATAACGTCAAAATAAAACACTAGCGATTGAGCGAAAATGTTTTTTCCAATGCGCAGAATTCATTTACGCCTTCTCACCAACATTACAGTTACGATCCATTAAAGTACTTGCTTTGGATTCAGTACGCTGATGATTATTACTCAGTCTTTCATCGGTTGTTACAAAAGAGCCACTCAAAATGTTCGAATTTTGACAAACACCATTCTTTAAAAGAAATTACGACAATTGCAAATGATAAAATTTTCTTACGATGATCGTCAAAACCGTGAAGATCTTGATTTCCGTTTGACACAAGCATTTCGACCTCTTAAGTCGACCGGTTAGACCTCAGTTTTTGAGGAGCACTATGTACATTTTCAATTCTGAAATGGGACCGTTATTTGAATAGAAATATTGAAATACGTGGAAAACTTGGAACCTGTTGTATGGGTATGAACCTGACCACGATTGCCCCCTTTAGAGGGCAAGTACGATCTCAAAAACAACGCGAACCTCGATGATGCTGTACGAACGTGCGTTTTCTTGGAAGCATACATCCGTGGTTTGAGAGCACATATAGACAGACAGGCATCTATAGACACATACTGCATACAAGCAAATACATACTTAGATTTAATTCTATTCGTACCTCAACATACTTGTACTATCTTTCACATCGTACCTTAGCTATGAGCATAGATTACTTAGTAGGCGAGTTAATTTAGTGGCTATTTCAACAGTTTTGCCGGATTAGCGTATAGCGCTCGCGTCTTTTCTGCCATATTAATCAGTAGAGGCGAGCTTATCAGTGGAGACTGTAATATGCACTCAGATCGCGAGCTCTCAATAACTTCTACTACTCTGTTGTTTTAGCGATTGAATGACTGAGATAACTCTTATGTCAATGTTTCCAGTTTATCCAAACAAATGCAGCCGAACTCATGGCACTCGACCTTCGCAGAGAACCAAGCTGCCCTGATCAATAGTATCACTTCTCCGGCACTCGCTCTCACTCGTTGCTCTCGTTTCCATTCCATCCTCCCTCTGCCATGTCGAACTACCCTCTGATCATCCTTGAAGAGTCCTTCGCCATCCTGCACTTTTTCACTGACTACTCTTGAGGAGACTTCTCTTTTTCTAGCGTGGTTTTCGATCATATCGGTGCGCGCGAAAAATCGAAGGTCAATGGCGCGAAATTCATTGCTGACCTTTCGTTGCCCTGTCACTCTACAGTTTTACAACATGGATCAGGAATTTTTTCAGATATCTGGTCGTTTTTATCGGCAGTATCTGTCACGATTGCTTTCGTGTCCGCATACCATATTGTAGCACGATATTTTCCTAAGATTTGTGTCATTTTTGTTTAGTGGTTTTTCATTATCTGATTAAAATTCGGATTTCAAGACGAAGTCATTTACTACTGCCACTATTAGGCCTGTGAGCAAGTCTTATCCTTCCTGAGCATTTACAAACAAAGGTGTTGTGTATCGGTGCTTAGTTTTGAGGTTTTGAGCATTCAGAGATGTTTATTACAACGTAATGAGTCATATAATCGCTCAAATTTACTTAAGATATTAGGAGCTCACGAAGAACCGTGCGTTCGAACATAACTTTCATTTGACTGACTACAATAGAAAAGTCATCCTCACAGAAATCTTTTGTTTCTTTGCAGTGTTAAGGTTTTTGCTCTTTTGTCTCCGATCTCCAGCATAATCGCGAAATGTATTCTAAACGGTCAACAAGCCCAGAAAGAGTTGATATTTCTATACAGAAATCCAATTGGCGTGGCTAATCAGCTGTACATCGTAGTTTAATAATCGAGAACGCCCACTAAGCTCGGATTAAACTTTAAATCGTCGAGAGGTGTTATGAAAATTTTTTTAACGAGAATGAACTAGGGCAATGAAAGCTATCGAATAGGTGGCAGCTTAATGAGAAGTTTCTAAGAAAAAATAGGAGGCATTTTTCCAAAGACTGTACTTTTGGAACACCATTATCGTAGATACTGATATACTAAAATATTTAGTTCTTCAGAGAATTAGAGACCGCAAAATCATCTAGAGAGTACTTTCCGAAGGGTTCTGTTGCAAGATCGATTCATGAAATCACAATAATATCTTCACTAGTAATATATCAAACCAATTTTTTTTAATCTCATCATAACCAATCAATCATGTTTTATTTCATATCCATTTTCAATTTCTATTATATTCCAATTGTCAAATCATATTCAAACTATGCAAACTAGTAATATCAATAGTACAGTATTTATTACAACACTATACCACTACTTTATTATAGATGCCTTTATTTCGAGTGTTTATTACGATCACGCTCAGATATCAATATATCTCACAATTATTATTTGAGCAAACATGTCATGTGGTGTGGTAATGAGCTCTTGTACAGCCCGATACGCGTGTTTCGACCTTACACTCTCGTCAGTCGGGCAAAACCCGTCGTCTTTCAGCCTTTTTAGCCAGTCCTCTGGGGGTGCCACACTAAGAAGTAGTGAAGACGAACGAGTTACAGTGTAAATTAAGTGAGATTACCACCGAATTTGAAGTGTTATACACTCTATTGCTCTTTGGCTGGTATTTTCATAATATCATACCTATATTTCAAGTGTTTTCTTGAGGCCAATTACAAGAGTACAAGAGCCGATTACCAGACCCATGACATGTTGGCTCAAATAATAATTATGAGGTTTTATTATATATAGTTCTTTCTACGACTTCACTTCAGCGATATGGTGCGATCTTTAACACTTCATTTCTTTGGTTCATTGTCCCGCCAAGAGCAGCAGTATCCCGAGTTGCATGATGCCTTGGCTTCAACTTGACTTCTTGTCGTTCCTCAAGAATGTCACTAAATAATGGTTGAGCTGTTCATTGCCCAAACTCTGGTCAGCTTTTTATAACGATTCAAATTTCTCAGTACAAGCATTATCAGGCGCTTGTGGATAGAAGGGAGCATGTTCCAGACAACTCTGACGCCATTTGGTCTACCGTGTGTTGCTAACAGGTCTAAACAGCTTGCGTGCGTATTACACACGTCTTTAACAATCACTCTTCCCGTTTGTTATCATACTATTAATCACCTCTATCACCTGTCATTCCGTTGATCGTTTAGTGATTCGTGTCGACACCAGTGAAACTATATTTTTCTCCCTAATGCGTGCAATAGTAATATTCACGAGGGTTTTCTTACTGAAGGATTTCGTTGAGCATCACATCTTTCATCTAGGCTTTTCGTGGAGAAGTCGGATCATCGGATCGGTCCTCGTGCTACTCGTTTGACATATCGAGTAATACAGATTCCTCTGGACATAACATCAATAACAATATTAAAAACCAATATCACAAATGATTGATTTGTATACAGTATTTCCAGTCCTTTCCTAAAATGAGATGCTTGGTTATAATAAGGTTTTCAAGATTTATACTATTTTATGGGGTGGGGCATGACTGAATGGTCGTGATGTTCATCGCAGCGACGTGTGAGGCTGATCCTCCCCACCTTCAACACTCCGACAACAGCGAGCGTCTTATAGAACGCCACAACCAGACCTTTCTCGTAATTCCAAAGAGACGTGCTCAACTAGTCTGCTACGACATTCAAAAAGAAGACGAAAAACGAATTAATTTCTAAAGTACTGGATCCGCTCAGTGAAAAATGTGAAACAGATCAGATAAGCGTGAAGTAATATCTTATTATAGCACAAATCACTCCATGGGTATTACAGCGAAGTGGTTAGTGATGCAGACCATTTTGGAACATGTGCATGTTCGATCCCCTTTCCCAAAGCTACATTGCAATCACGTAAAAACGTCTCAAATTGGCAATCTTCTTGAATGCAAGGCGAGTGGACTCGATTGGTGTTCATTTGAAAGACTAATTAATCAAGCAGCAGTCGAAACAACACGCGAGATGCTCGAGCTTCTTTGAGACGGTGATTTTAGGGAAATGAATCGAATGCATTTGCTGGAATCTACAAGTTGATGTGATTACGGATCACATAAACTAAAGTAAAGCAAAAATTCTATCCCAGTTTTCAAAATACCGATCCCACAAGAGTTCTTGTCATATAATTTACAACTTAGTTTTTTTTTGCTCTCTAACATAATTTTATGAAATAGTCTGGTTTATCCTAAAAGAAAGGATGTATCTGAAAATGAGGCAGAAAGGAAATTCTAGTAACTTTCTTTATGGAAGTTCATGCGTTCCGGAAGCCACGAGACTACAACCATCATCAACGTTACATATGGGCAAGAATCCATTAATGTCGTTTATAACGATTAACGTGGACATCAAAATCTATATGATGAAGATGGGAGCTTTGAAGACTAGGATCAAGGTCATCATCATTTATAGGAGATAGATGAAGCAGTGTTCACACACGTCAGCTCATGGACTTAGATAAGCACAAGACATAAGCGAAAGGACAGTTTCGAACGACCTGTAGATTTCACGTGAAATGAACTTATAAAATGAGGCGGTGGTTCCCGAACCTATTCCTCTTTCATTATGCCAGAATTACGATGTTTGTTTACTTTGCAACGCTTTAAAATAAGCTGTGCACAATAATCATCAATGTTCTCCTCAAAGATCGGACAAATATGGAGCATCGAATATTCCTAAATGCTGAATTTGCATCAGAAGACGATTATGACAAATTGTTCCTACAAAGTTAGCACGATCTTCCCCTGCAATTTCTTGAATCTGATTCGAAGTTCTTATCACAGGAGTGTTGTGAGAAAGGTCACAAAATCTGGCAAGAACTATAGCTTCTACGGCCGGAACTTATCAAAAACATAGGACCATTTTTTGTTTTTCTGAACCAGGCCAGACATGTGGCAACACAATGATCAATGACATAATGACAATGGCAACAGAATGTTGTAAAGGTCGATCGATCTATACGGAAAAAACTCTTCTCCATCCAGCAAATTGATTGACCCTCTTTCAAATTGTTGCCGTTTTTAACCCTAGAAATCTATCAAAAGAAATTCCAAACAGCGACAATTAGGCTAAAAACTAAAAACTACAGAACCATTTAAATGTCATCCTTTGTAGGTCGTATTTCAGAGACAAAAATACGTTGCCCACAGTGGGAACACAGTGTTTGCTGCCAGCGATGATTGATTTAGGTGTGGAGAGACGCACTTAAAACTCGCTAACTGCAAATGAAATTCTACCGCTTCGTGAAACTTTCTCAGATTGTCGACATTCATAACAAATCCCGTGAATATCATAGCCGAGGAGTAGATGATGATGCTTTTTTATCGAAGTTTATCTTGGTCGTAACGCGGTTGAAAAAAGTGTATCTCTTGAAGCTGTTAAAACCCTTAAATCCCTGATAAACTATAGCCATATGAGCTGCTACAGAAAAGACTCAGCTTAGAAAATAAGTTGATTTATCACAATGCAAGTTTCTCGACAACTACTGGTAATTGCCAAGTTGAACGGGTACTTGGGAAATGAGAAATTCATAGATTTCTTGAAGGCTCTTTCCAATGCTTTGAACCTATCATACGTCTCTAATCTTTTGTATATCTCTCTCAACTTCTAGTATATTTGGCATTAAAATTTCAGAATATATGAAACGGAACTTTTTCTGAAGCTTGGGCGGTAATTCAAAGCACTAGCTATACGACTAATTCAACACTCTTGACGCGGATGACACCCATAGGTACCGTAGTAAAGATTCGGGAGTGGCCGTTATGACACGTTTAGGTCTCATACTTTTAAATGATTTATTTTGGTGATTGGTGCACAATAGCTTCTTCCCAGGCTTCTTATAATTATTTGGTTGTTTGCCCAGCTCAAATACTATGGCGTGCGCAGTCTTTGGAATATTTTTTCTTCATAATTTTTCACTTATTTCGCAATTTAGGCGAGTAACTTATGATTTAGTAGCGCCTATGCCTCATAGAAGTGTGATGGTGAGAGGGCACAGAAATGTCTTTCTATCAAAGAACTGACTATTCATCCAGATTGCATGTTTTTTTTTTTGAAAAGCGTTTTATTGTTTTTTACTTTTCAAACAACTGTGATGATTTTAATACATTGCTTGGAAAGAGAGGATATTTAAACTGCAAGATAAACAATTTAATATTCCTTGCACAACATAAACAATCCCACAGCAGTGTGCTCACAGGAGTGTATATTTCATAGTAAACGAATTTTTTTCTCGCATAGAAAAGGTGCATACGATCTGAAAGTTTGGAAGTGTGTGTAGAACATGAACCATATAAAACGGAGAAAAACGTAGCGGACCTACACAAACCTTGAACAGTGGCTGGTGTGAAATACGTGCTACAGTGAGCAAAAGGAAGAATTAGACGTCATCGGGAGAGTATTGATGTTCTGCTGGAGGAAGTTCGTTTTTCACTTATCGATGTCGTTCATTGGTCTATTCGTTTATTATCTGAAGAAATACTGAAGTGCCTATTAGACTTGCTTTTGAATGTGTTGAGTCATCTGTGGAATAAGTAATGCTGATTAATGACTTCCTCCTCAAAGGGTGCTTAGCTCAACAGACTATGAATCAAAACCTTACACACGATAGTGTTCTTGGATTTTCGAGTTCAAGTATGTTAACCGGGGAAAAGCGAAAAAACGTCTATCTTCGCTGGGCAAGAACTTTTCGTGAGAATATCAATAATCATTCGGAATTTCAAATTTCTTCCTACTGCGCTACGTGGAAAGTTTTGAAAAGACTCTCCTATATTGCCGTATCATTCAAAATAAAATTATGCTTTGCATCTTCCTTAATATTACTTCACTGACAAAGCGAAAAGCATATGAACGTGTAGAGAAAATATCGTACTATCAGAGCCGCACGTTTGTATATTAAAATTCTTTCGAAGTGGAGAAAAAAATTCCTAATCAAATAACTAAAATTGCACGCCACATGTGCAACGTAAGAGCGCAATCAATCGATTGCGCTGTTGAAAGCACGAGCATCTCCCTCTGCCCCCATGTCTCAGCCAGTAGATTAGGCGAAAAACAAATGCCCGCAAAAGTGAACTCAATCTGATTTTCCTACTACACTGCAGTGAAACAGTTTTTCTAGTAACTTAGCACAGCGTTGAAATCATTGAAGCTTACGATATCGAATGGTTGCTCATAGTGCCAGAGAGCAGTTCTGACCTGAGAGATGCATACGTGTGTGTGATCACAATGTTTTCTTTCTACTACAGCGTTATAGAAAGGACTTCTCAAACAAAAACTACATAGTATAGTATCCAGACATTTTAGCTTTCGAATGATCATTAACACTCTTATGAATAATTCTTGTCCAGCGAAAGGGATCATTTCATTTATTTTCGGCTAACATACTTGCACCGACTTTTGAATCTTACGAGCCTCTAAACCCGTTTGGTAACATGCTCGACAAGTCTTTATGAAGTTCGTAGATTCTGTTCATGTTGGACTTCACATTATCACTAAGATCACTAGCGAATTTGAAATTGAAACAATGGAACACTGACAGCTTATTTTACCAGTTAAAAATATTCACTTCAATATTGGTAACACATCACTCTTACACTTCAAAAAATTATAATTTATCCTTCCAACTTCAATCCATTAGAGACAGCGTGAATCAATCTAAAGGCATCAGTACTTTCTTGGATTTGTCGCTACACAAGGCTTTCTATCACACTTGGCAGTCATTTTTTTAGCCTAAAAAGCGGCGTTCTCAGCAGTGTTTTTCGTTTCCAAAGAAGCCTTTTCAGTGCGTACGCTGTAGCAGCAGAAAAAGAATTGCGTTTCGAATTCGCGAGCATTTTTTGCTTGGTTAAGTTCACGGGTGAGTTTTCGCTATTGGCAGAAACTTGCAGCAGAAATCTCGGCAATTTTGAAACTAAATTTTTTACGAAATGCCTTATAGAGCACTTCAAAAGCGGAAAAAAAAGATTACATTTCTCATTGAAAGTAGTTGGCCCGCTTCTCGGACTTTATGGCTGATTCACTTGGCAATGCAAATTGAAAGCAAAAGCTAGCATGTATGGAACGAGAAAGTCTCTTCAACAATGACAGTACGACAAACATACATTTCTCTCGAAGTGGAGGAAGAATTTTTGAATAAATACCGAAAATTGAACCTTTTTGAAGTGGTGGTCAGAATCGCTGCGCACAACACCATTTGAGATGCACGCGATTTTTCGTTATTTCTGTATGAACATTTTCTTCGTTTCGAAAAAAATTCCTGGTTTTTCATAGCATTTCGATAGCCCACGATTTTCTTTGCACAGTCATATGCTGTTTATGAGTATCTCCGGGTGCAAAACGTAAAATTTTCTGCTAGCTAGTGAAGAGCTTTTCATAAATAAACATTAATTGTGAAATCACCGTTTCGTAGGCTATCGAGTGGCCATTGGAGCTGTCTTAGGAAGTCGTACACAAACCTTTGCCGAAAAAAAACACACTTAGAGTGAAAGGCAATCTTCCTTTGTTTGCCTCAGCGCAATAAGATGGTTCTTTTACAAATCACATAAGCTATTGAAGTCGCCGATATTTGAATTATCGGATGATTCTCTGAAGTCCATGCGAAAAGAGAGCATCGCCTCCTTCTGAAGGCTTAAAAGGTTTTCATGGTAGCTTTATTAGATATGATAAAGATAGTCGGAATCAAAATTTTGCAACTAGAAACGTACAATTTTTCTTTCAATTCAAAAATTCACAGTGATTTGCTCGTCCTTTTTCCTCTAGATTGATATTACGAACGGTGATAGTATGGAAGTAGCCAGTTTGCGGCTGTCATACTGTAAAAAAGGTTAATTATTCTTCTAGATACGACTCGTGTTTGACCTGAGGTAAAGAAAGACCGTTAAGTTTGTTTGTAATTAGGTAAGGTTATGATATGTTTTGAGCCGATAGGTCTAGTGCTATATAGGCGCCTAATTCGTCCTATTGGGACTCATCAGTATCACCCTCCCTCGGTTCCGTCGATCCCTTGAGGTAAAATAATCCTGTAAAGGAATCGGCGCCGAGTAAAAACTAAGCACCCAAAGTAGGATGATGGTATTACCTGACTTTGTGGTGACCGGCAGTCGAGCTTGCGGCTTTTAAAATGAACCATACTTCTGCTATCGACCGCTTTTTTACAGACCCGCCCAAAACGATTCAATCTGATAAGGATATGATATGTTTTGAGCCGATAGGTCTACTGCTATATAGGAGCCTAATTCATCCTATTGGGACTCATCAGAGCACCCTCCCTCGGTTCCGTCGATCCCTTGAGGTTAAATAATCTCTAAAGGAATTGACAAAACCAATAGGACGAAATAGGCGCCTATATAGCACTAGACCTATCGGCTCAAAACATGTCATATCCTTATCAGATTAAATTGTTTTGAGCGGGTCTGTAAAAAAGCGGTCGATAGCAAAAGTATCAGGTAAGGTCTTGAAGGCACTCCAGATGCACTTTCTATCTTCTGCATCTCTAGTCTGTTATTCTGTCTTAGTCCTCTTTTAGATCTTCTATCATCGTTACTCTGCAGAGCTTGCAAGTGAAGGCGCAAAGTAGTAATTGTATAGGATTCTACGATACTGCTTAATTATGGCGGCGCCGCTTAGAGCCTCGGTAAAAACGTATTTTTCGCTGTTACAAAACGTTTCTGTAGTCGTCGATAGCTCAAATCAAGTGAATTTCAATGGCATGTTTAACTTCTCAATTAGCTTATTTTTGGCGCCGTACCAGTCAAAATAAGATTTTGTTTCTCATTCAAAAATTTCTCACCAGAAAAAAGTTTTATTGTAATGAAGTTTTAACCATTAGATAGAGAAAATCTTTCCAATTATAATGGTACATTTCACTTTCGGAATGGACTTCTTCGAGCTTTGTAACGACCGAAAGAATATTGGGTTCCACACTCAGTGAGCACTTCTAGTCGGTTAGCGAAAAATCTTCAAAATGAACTAAATCTCATTTTGACTTATATGGTAGTGTATTTCCAAACTAACTATAGTAAAAAGGCCAGAAGTTGAACATTCGACTATGATCAACGCCTAGAGGTTTGCATATCAGGTTCGATTCTGTCAAGCATCATCCAAGTAATTACACCCGAATCTGAGATATATCGTAACTTTGACAGATCAAGCTAAGGATCTTGTTAGTGATTCTGCCTTTTGAACACTTTATTTACTATCAGTTTTCAGATCCTGGAGATATAAGGGGCTTGATATACACAGAGCACTTTTCTACTCAATGACGCTCTGTGTATTCCTTGGCTCCCACAACCACATTTTGAAAACAGCTGATATTGATGAATATTGAGAACATTGAGAATGTCCTTAGTGTAGGTGTAGAAACAAATTTTCTAACCACGTTTCGGTTCCGCTTTAAAATTCACGCAGTGATGTGACAGCTGTGCGTCTGAGAAAAATTGTAAACAAGAGAAGAAATAGCAAATATTGATGATGGCCCATATGGATATTAATGCGAAAGATCAACGTCACATTTTATTCTACTTTATTGCTTGATCGTTGATCTGAAAGAGACTGTAAAGGTATAAAAAGATAGATTTATCTGGACCACACGTTATTGTCGTCTTCATTGAAATGAGTGCTGTAAAAAGCATTGCTCGGTAATGCCTCAATGCTTGAATATTTGAAAGCTTTTTTATTTTCTAGTTTTTTCAAATGGCTTATCTTTACTTCTGCTGCATTGATCCCAGTACTTTTTGCATTCGACACTTCCCCTGGCGTCCATCATCCACGAAAGTTTCTGAGCTGTCTTGTGTGAGGCTTTGACTGTTGCTTAGGGATTTACCTCCGTCTTGAGTGTCACTGAATGTTGATCAAGTTCGATCCTTGAGATCCTGATGTAGCAGTGCTAGAGCAATCTTGCATGAATTTTAGAGGGCTAGTTCATCCCAGATATGCTAGGAGCCAATCTGACGACCAGGGTGAGTTCAGGGACGTAGTGGGTCTTGAGGCAAGAGGCAAAGAGCACCGTGTTCTTATAGAATCGCATAATGCTACAAGACTATCTCACTTCATATTGAAGATTCAATGCATCAAACCCATAGTTATATTTTACAACAGTACCTAAATGACTTTATAAAATGGTGAGATATTTTTTATTTCGTACCCTTTCTGCTGTCACTTTTCACGCACGAAACGTCCTTCACCTCATTTGAATATGAGTACTCTATTTTCGTCTCTCAATTTATTTATGTTTTAATATCCTCACTTAGTGCTCTTTGCATTTTGGAAAAATGTGATTTCAAATCATTCGATGAAGACTTGAAGAAACTGCGAAAGAGCAAAGGATCAAGCTCTTAGAGCTGAACAATCTGTGAGGCATGCGTCATATATTCGCCTTCATCGCCCTATTGACGGTATGAAACCTCCGCATCACACACTTTTCAAAAAATGAAAGAATTTTCCTTAACGGTGTGTGCTTGGAAACCGCTCCATTGTCTATACGAATCAAGATTACTCAACGACAGATAAGAGCATTTTTTGTTCACCCTGCTACGAAGTAATTTTTTTTACATGACGTGTTATCACACCTTCTGTATGGATCCTAGCACTTGTTGCATATCTTCTCGCATGCGTCCTCCACAAAGGCCTCCGAACATTTCGTGCTTTCTTTTAGCTGATTTTCAATAACTTAATCTTCTTATGTGGCCGAGTCGATTCTCAATGCAAACTCGAATATAGCCAAGTTAAGGCACTCACATAGACTCCAAAAAAGCGTTAGGGAAAGTGATAGAGCCACCATTTGCTTCCTGACAAATTACATCATTAGCCATTATCCTATACCGCCATTCAAGTTCATCTTCATATGTTAATAGTTTGGCTGAGAATAAAAATTTGAATATCGGCGTCAATTTACACTTTTGAGGACGGCGGCAATACATTAGAAGTTCTATTCTCTCGAAACCTATCTGTAGAGTTCATAAAACCACTAAACACACAGCGGATGATTTTTAACTACATATGTAAGGATGCTGAACCTCATACAAAGCTCGTAATCTCAGACGACAGTCGAAGAAGAGTTTCAGCCTTACCGTGATAGCAGCACAAGAACCTCGGTAGTGTTGGTTAGCACGTACCCTCGATCAAGGTGAAGCTCGGAACTCCATCCTGAGATGTTGAGTTCTTCTCATTACTCACCATTTTACCTATGAAGCGATTACAATGATTTTTAGACCTAGGTAAAGTTCGGAACTTCGGGCATCGAACCCGCTATCCGGAGCGCTTAGCATCCACCATACAAACCGAGTCCCTTTGCCTTTTCTTAGTCATATTCAAACCCTATCGATGCCATAAACAGTTGCTCAATCCGAGCATTGCCTTAATTTAGTTCACTACCTACATACCTACTTGTATTACCTACATCATCTCCGAGGAGTTATTACAGAAAAATTATGAAACAATAGAAATAAGCGGGAGGAAAAAGACATTGAGGCGAATATATGCGGTCCAGGGCCATATACGTTTTCATCGAACTTAATGTATCCCATTGATATATTAACGGATGTTAGCGCTTCCTCGACACTGCTTAATGTCGTTTTTGCTGTTTCGTCTTAGACTGTGGCTTGTTTGATGTCTCGCGCATGCATTCATTAAATTTGCAGCGTTACACGATGGATGATTCGATGATGAGTTCCTCTCATGAAGGCGGATTATCGGTCTTGCTCTCGGCCTGTGCTCCTCCTTTCACTTTGGACGATGATTTTGGTGTCGGATGGGACTTTCTAAGCGATGATAAAGATGAACAAAACGGTTTGTTTTTTTTCCACACTTTACTCTTCTTTGTTTGCCAATGGTGAAATATAGTACTTTTCTTCAACCCTCGTTTATTTGCCTTCATGTTAGCAATCTCATTTGAAAGCAAAGCAATCATACTAATTAGGTCTTTCATAAGTTTTATATAGAGCAATAAACGTTACATTTATTGATCAGAAGGAATTGTAATTGCTTAACAACACTACTCAAGGTATGCGCCATCAGCTTGAACACATTTCTGTCATCTCTCAGACAACAAACCAATACCGCTTTGTGCAGAATTTTCTGAGCTTTCTCTTGACACCTATTTTGACCATATTTGCCGCATTATGGCTGCTTAGTGAAGCCTTTATCGCAGTTTGCTGCTTACGAGTACGTACTGGGACGCGATGCACAGATAGCCTTGGAGAACACAACCGCTCTTCTAAACGCAATACATCAACCGCTCGTGTAAACGCTCAAGATTTTGTGTTCAGGCGAGAACCGTTTCGGTTCTTTTCTAAGTTTTGCGCCTGGAACACCAGCTTGAAGGACTAGTTGCGCTTCCGAAGCGCTAAGCATCGTCTTTTGGGGCCGTACCGGACCACTTCATTGAAATTTGCTGCCAGCTGGAAAGACGATCATGGCCTCGACGTTACCGTAGTCTGACCCTGCTTGAAGACCACACAAGACTGCACGTCACCAAATTGACAAAAAGGAAGTTCACCGAACAGGGCTGGGAGTAGCTGCACCATCCGCCGTACAACCCTGACTTGTCGCCGTGTGACTATCACCTCTTTTGGTTGTTGAAGCACTTTCTAAGCAAGAAGAAGTTTTGAGACATCACTTACCTACGTCGAAAATGGATAACTTTCTTTGAATTCAAGGACCGAGTTTTACAATTGCGGTATTGGTTTGTTCTCTGAAAGATGGTGGAAATGTGTTCAGGCTGGTGGCGCATTCTTCAGATGGTGTTATCAAGCAATTTTAATTAGTCCTGTTGAACAAATTTCATGTTTATCACTCTGGTTCCAAAACTTATGAGATGACCTAATCAAAGAACTTGTATTTTTGGTTACTAAAGGATTTGATAGAGGAATGCTGAAACGATGCTGCGGATGTTAATGATTTTGAAGATAAAAATGAAGCAGTGAGCTGTTCATATGCCCCATATCGCTAAAGATTTCTATTTAACTCTTGTGTTTTGTATTTTTGAAGCCTATGAAGATGAATTGTCGTTTGATTTAGATTCATTGTGCAGTCTTGATTCACTGGCAAACTCACCAGCATCTCATCTGACAGCCGAATCATATCCCCCGTCATTCTACAGTCAAGCTCCTCTGAAGTTAGATTGTGAATCTGCTGGTGAGTACCATTCCAATTGCACAAGCAAAGTTAAATGCGCTTGTATTACTAGTACTTCCACTTAGTGAGTAGCTCGTACGAGCACCTAGCGCCATTTATTGAGCTCCCTTTGACTGAGAGACGATGAATGAAGCATCTTTACATAAAAATCCTCATTCCATCCTTTGTTTTGGCAGAAAGGTATCAAAAAGTAGCCCCTTGAAATCCCCTGAGATCACTTATCACTGCAGATGGTAACAAGCAGTCCAACGGTGACAGGAGACCTTTCAACTATAATGACCTTGATATGCTTTTGGCTAAGTACTAGTAGAAGCTCCCCATTAAAGAACTCAGCTCATCTTGTACGATAAATATTACCAGTAGTCTCATCCCGTAAAGTAACGCTAACGAGTTCGCTAAGAGTTTTTATTTATCCAGCAGCACCCCTCCATTGCCTACACCTTGTTCCTCCCGTTAAAGAAAAAGAAAAAAACATCAACCCTTTGACATAATACTCTGCACTTTTGTAATTTTTGCGGAGGAATACTCAAGCGCAGCTTTCTGTGCTATGTCATGAAGTTCATTCATAGACAGTTCTTAGGTTGCCTGAAAATAAGCGTGATGCATGGTTGTAAAGGACAAGCATTGATTCCCTCTGTATCAAATCGTTACTTGATTGTACAAAATTGAAAGATTCAGGAAAGTTTGAAATATCTTTAAGACACATGCAGCATGTGCAAGAATTTGAATGAATGCAACGGGTATACGTTCGACTCAATCTAACCATATGAACAAAGGGAATACTTCCTGGATCCAGGTTGTTGATAGATCATCGCTCTTCGTGTGGTACCCCACTACCCACCGTTTGATGTGGCTTTAGGGCAGGCTAACGAAATTCTTGACATAAAGAAAATCATTTTAAAGTAATAATTAAAAGTTGTTTTGGAGATAAATAAGTAGTATCATCCAAGAATGACAGAAGCTCATAACGATGAATACGTTGCAAATTCTACGAGAACTATCCCAGTATTACTCATTCATGCGTAGTAGATTTTTTCTTTACATTGACCGGAGATCAACTATTATGCGGGCACGAACACTTTCTTTTGTTTATTTGTAACTACACAAATATGAAAGCTGGCCGGACTGACTCTTTCAAGAATCTTGGACCACCTATATAGAGACGTTTCGAGGTCATCACCATACTTTTGTGAGCTTTTGCAGACGAATTTTCCATTAGTTTTCCCATGTGAAGGTGACGGAAGGCTTGGATGGTTTGCATGTGGTCGAGCCAGCAACCTAGTCTATATTGCTTTTATTTCTAATATAACCACCGCGCTACTTGCAGTACTTAGAATTGTCATAGTGATCTTAGAAATATAAAATTTAGGAGGGTGCGCACTGGATAGCTTTCTAGCTTTTGAAACTAACTTTGTTTAGGAAAGACAAAATCAATCGAAGAACACCCATTTTGTTGAAAGTAATGGTTCATGTTTTTACTCTGTTGAAGTGATGGATGAGTTAAGCTGACTGGGTTGCTAACAATTTGATCTTTCCAGGCTCTGAACAAGGCTAAAGCGCCGAAACGTCAGCTGTTCGAATAACTTGTTTGTCAACAACATCGTGCTTGCCTTACAGAAAAAAATGTGAATAATTGAACAATGTCAAGCATAATAGATAGTCGGTTTTGGGAATATGCTTCATGTTGTCTAGCAGGGTTTACACAAATTCTAGCCCAAGAACTTTCGAATAATTTTTGGATAGATAAGATGGGATAATATCCATTCCTACTCATATATCCAAGTATAGGCACAGATGACATCTTCCAAATGAGGAGGAATAGTACTCCAATTGATGCATGCTTCCATAAAATCAGAATAATGCCCTACAGATGCACATGCAATCATAGTTCGACTGTCTGCGATGAAGTAGATTGGTTTACGAAGTCTGCAGCGTGGTTTTGGTGACGGAAACAGTATAGAAGTGATACAAAAGTATGAATTTCTTCAGCAGAATTTCGTACCTAACCTACTTAGCAAGATGCGAGCTTTCCTGCACTGTACAGCTTAATTTGGAGAATATTATAGATACAATTTATTTGGTTATATGTTTAGTTACACGACTCGTCATCACAATTTGTTTTATTGTGCGAATCTTAGTACTTCTGGCATTCGATTCGTTTTTTGTCTTCTTCTTGAATGACGTGAAATACTGGTCGAGCATGTCTCCTTGCAATCTCAAGAATAGCCTAGCTATGGCGTTCCATAGGTCGTTCTTGTTGACTGCCGGAGAGTGTTAAGGGTGGAGCTCGGCTCCACGCCCGCCGCGACGAGCACCACAACCACTTGGCCACGCCGTTCATGTACAATACTCACGTATTGAATGTTGCGTTTGATGTGGTCAGCACAAAAACTTGAGAAAGGCTCTACCTTTTCTACTTTTGAAAAGTCTACTGATTGATGGTATTCTTTTAGATACCTCTTTCTCGACCTTCTTATATGATCAGCTGCCTTCTCCGTTATTAGGAATGCCAGATCCCACAATGCCTATTATAGATGTAGATGAGCAGATATTTTCTGTAGCTGTAACTCCTACGCGAAGGTCTATAGTTGGTAGGTTTTACCTGCTCTATCCTTTTTTTTGTTAACCTCTCAAATATTTGCGACTAGTCTCGTTGTCTCGTAGATGAAGTGAAATGTAAATAACGATCGAAGTGTTTGAAAAATATCTGACTCTGCTAAAGCCAAAGCTAATTTGATTAATTAGCGATTATGACTTAAATTTTTTTTGAGGATAATAACATGAAAATGGTTTTGTTGAAATCGTATCAATATCATATCCGGATAAATTATCCCTGCTTTAGCTCTAAACCATTCAATGCTTGCCAAGAATTCAAAATGTTTCTCTGGTGAAAATCACCGTCTCAGCTCACGATCCGTTCTCCATTTTCCTCTCACTACGGTTCGGAAACGCAGCCACGATTGTTCCATGGTATGCTGGCTGTTTCGCACTCTTCTTACTTCCGAGTACCGTGCTTTGCCTTTGATCGCGATATTCGAAATCTTTGAAAATACTGTAAGTGTTGTACTTCATTGAAAGCAAAGTTTTCTCAACATTTTCGAGGAATTGATTGTATGCACTCAATGATTGAACGTACTTTCTGTCCAATCCATAACTTTTAGAACCCCTCCTCTGCTCATGGTCGCCATTGGCGTCAATCCATTCGGCACTGCCTCATGTCATCAGTAATGTTCGTTCGCGTTCTTACTCCAAATGTAAGCCAAACTATGCAGTGATAATAAAAGTGATAACAGTTGGCATTCTTATTGAACTGCCTTTTGGTATCCATCAAAGCATGTTCTCAAAGCAAATTTATGAGCTAAAGAAAATAAATGATAACGCTTCTGATGTTGATAGATTCCACTCGGACCCGCCATCCATGCGACTTCATCAGACATCATGAGTGATAGAAAGCATTTCGGATCCATACGTTGACCGCGGAGGTCTATTGGAAATATTAACTTGGTGCAGAAGTGATCTCGGTTTCATACCGTAAATTTTCAAAACAATATAGCTAGGCTCGAAAAAATCCTTAGTAATAGAAACCATTACAATTGACATATTTTTGTCAACGAGAAATAAGTCTGTTCATTCCTCCAGCATGAAAATTGATGTCTTGCGATTAAACTCGTGTATAGCTTTTTTTGCTCCCCCGCTGGTGGTGAAGGCGTTTTCTCTGCGAGAACTTGCTGAGATGGTAGAAGAAATGATAGTTGGTTAGCGCGAGCTGTGGCAAAAATGGGGAATGGACTAATCTTTGTAGCCCAATTCTTTAATCTCTCAAAGTGTTCGTTGTGCGAGCGTGGCTGTCTACTGGCTGTAAAAACACGCAAGTACTTTTGTACCTATCTTTTTTACCTTCCCAATTTGCTTCAAATGGCGAGAATGATAATAATCGACGTCAAGTTCCTCTGCAACATTCCATGTAGTCTTATGGGAATCAGCTTTGATGAATACTTTCTCCAAGACTTTTGATAAGGTCCATACAGAAGTGGTGCGGTTTATGCATTATTGAAATACGTCTCCTTTACAAAACTTCTTGAACTATTACTGCACTGTACGTTTGTTAGCGATTTTCAGGCCAAATGGATTATTGATGTTGTGAGTTGTCCTGCTGCTTTATGACCCATTCTAAACTCACGATATGAAACCGCAATTATTCTTGCGTTGATGGACATCATTTTCATAATCTAGTATAAGTATAAAATTAATAGCAATTGAAACGTCGTTAGCGATAAAACGTAGAGCAAGAAATGTACATCAAAGCGATATATAAGACAGCCAAATTGTTTTGAAATCTCATTCCAATATCAAATGAAAGATTTTATCAATGCATAAACCGACATTACTTTTGCACTAACCTAAAATAAACTTAGTATTTTCATCCTTCCGTACAAGTTTGGTATTATCACAGAAAAGTAAAGAACTTGATGAGATGAAGAAAATCATACTACTAGTTTTAATACTACTACTGATACCACCAACGACATTGATTTTTGTTTGCAGTAGTCATAATGTAATACTTAACATGTGCTTAGTAATAGGACTGCGATTGGATATATTGCATCATTTTTAGCCTCGCAAAGACTACCTTATAATGAATGAAGCCGGGTCGTGGTGGACGGTTCATCCTGACTGCGAAGATGCCTGCTCTGAACAGGTGTTTCGTACTGGAGCTGCGCATAGATGCCCTCCAAACGGAAGTTCTGAGTTGTTTAGGTAAAGTCCCTAATATTTCATTAAAGAGATGTCAGGCTCGTTAAGCAAATGAAGTGTACTGCTGCAAATAAAGTTAGATGAGATTCATAATCGGCTCATTTACCGTTGGTTTCCAAGATGTACAAACGCACAACTTACAAATGAATGTAATTTTTCGGAAAATTGTAATAATCGCTTTTTTAACGCTTTTGAATGTATCAAAAACTGCTAGCAATGTACCAAGCATTCAAGCATTGTTCTTCCAAGATGTTTTGAATTTAGGCAGACTTGAAGAATACGAATTTATGATTCCAGTTACTAGTTATTTCAGAATAACGAAACATAAAGTTGATGGCACAGGTGAGATGTTGAATAGAGATATTGCACGTGGAAAATATGCTAATAAAAAAATCTACGTGAGACGACGACACCAAGAAAGGTAGTTATCTTTTCAGAATTTTTTCTTCGTTTTGCATAGTATATATATTATGTATATAATATCTATGATATATATGTATAATATATAATATATACTATATATAGTATATATGTATTATATATATATATAATATATATATATATATATATATATATATATATACATATGATCACCCGTCGTCCCGTTGATCGTCGAGCGACTCGAGCGAGCCCTAGGAACACTTTAGCCCTGTCGGTCCTCCTCGCTCTCGGGATTCGTTGAGCATCATACCTTTCTCTTGAGCTTTGCGTGAAAAAATCAGACCAATGGGTCGGTGGTCTTTCTGTAGAGTACTTGATATCGCGAGGAATGCAGTCGGTAACGGCTCTCGTCTATCGGTTGCCGTTGAAGCATCACGTGTCCGGCCTACCTTATTTTCGATTTCCTGGCGTTTTATTATTTTCAATATAATATATATTACTAAAAACAACAATATACATGTATATTTATACATACTTATAAATATATATATACATATATATTTATATATACATGTACTTTCAGGCAGAAAAGGCATTCTGTTCCATCCAGTTCTACTTTTCCTCAGCTATCGGCAAAACACTCATTGTTTGAATCATCAGACATAGTCGCTGGCAACCTGCAACGTGGTGACCACCTTGTTGTCGACCACGAAGAGGAAGTGATCGATTTCCACCCAGCTCCTTGTATATCTAATTGAGCTTTCATTATTTTTTCAGAAATGATTAGTTTTTGACGTAGTATCTGTAAAATCAAAGTTCTTGCTAAGCTAAAGATTATCTGTAGGCTAAAATGAAAAGCAAACACAGTTTTGCATCGTGGGTGGTAAAGCGGAATAAAGGTCACTTAGGTCAGGTTCCGCGAAAATTGCAGAGATATAGGATAGCTTTCCGTGATGTTCGAGACCTACTCATATAATGCTTCTTTAGTGTAGTTGGGACATAAAGATAGGTTCAGTAGCTGTGGGACAGCTTTTTTTTAGAACATTCTGTGGGGGCAGAAAAGAAGCGTTGTGTTTTCTATATATTAATCACAACGTTTCCGAAATCAGTTGCGACTACTGGTTTCATCTCTGTCTCAGGCACATCTTGTCTTTTAAACCATTCACTAACTTGTTGCAAATTTTATTTTGTGAACAAGAACTTTATGTGGCGTTAGAGATGTTTAAGTGGATTATTGAATGTTACTTTACAAGTTTCTTTTAACTTCCCCGCTCAACTGGAAGTAGAAATCGAGGCTTTTTGTCGACAGTTGGTATTTCACATGCGGTGGCTATTGACCTCCGTACTCGATGTCCACTCCATATATCAGATTTGTAGGGATTTTTTTCTTAGTTTATGCCGTTTTATAGCACTCTGGACGTGTTGGGCTTTCATTTATTTCATAACACGGGTGTGTTTGTTTCCTCCTACTTCTTTCAATTTGTAGTATTGCTGAAGTTAACACGCTTATCATTTTCCAGTACAGGTTGCCTCTTCTTCTGAATATGTACGAAAGTCATGTTGCGCAAAATTTCATTTATTCTGAGTTCTTTTGGCTTTTTTAACACTCTTTGTTTGCAAAGTTATCATGTTTTGGAAAAGCTCTGCGTTTTTTGTGCTATATCTACCTGCATTATAAATTTGCCTCTTATATTGTTGCCTATCCACGTCACTATAAAGGTAGTTGTTGACTTGAGCCCATTCGGAAGATGCTCAGATCTTCCACTGTTTTTGACCAACACATCTTCAATCTAATGGTTTATTTTGACTTATAGTGTTCCTTTCGCCGCTTATAAAAAATTTCGCAATCTTATCAAACATCATCAGTTTGAAGTGGCCAGCCCAGAAGTTGAGAACAGCATAGGTAAATTTGTATTGATAGCAATGAGTTTTCTAAACTATCCGTAGATTACCACATGCAGCTGTCTTACATTACTTTGCCTTTAACGACTTCATTTGGAAGTGCTTCGTAAATTACGGATTTCAGAGGTAAAGCTCTAAAGCTCTCGGCGTTGACCAATCCCTGAGGGATGCGCCGTGGATTTGTTTTTAATTTTTAACTTTGTTTGAGGTGGTTGAATGCATATTTGGCCTTACCTTCTCGCGGTGGCCTCCCGCTGTATCGAGTCACTGCCACTTATCCTCCAGACAAATCTGAGACGAGTCTTGTACCAATTTGCCGACCCCGGAGAGATGGATGGCTTGGTGGCCATGAGCGCGATATCAAACCATTGACCTTATGTGCGACGCAGTGCACACCTCTAACCACTGCGCTACATGCGCTCAATTGAGGGAATCAAACCGATTTGAGAGAATCGAAACGAACTTTAGAATTGCTGAGATTTTCACAACATTTGAAGTCGGATTATATAAATGAAGTTGATTCAGATAAACATCACCTATAGACTCAAGCATGCGATACTAAAAGGAACATGGCGAATATATTAAGATTAGCAAGTACTGTTGCTTGAAGGTAATAATCGAAGCTTTTTGTTTGAATGCTGCTTGGCAGAAAAAAATACCATAGCACTATCGAATCACAAGTTATCTTCATTCAGGGAATATCAAGAAGGGGAGAAAGAAACACTGAAAATACCTTTTCTATAGTGAGGGTTTTCATACGAAAGTCGACTTGATTGGCTTCAATCAAGCTAAGCCCATAATGCTTTCCAAAGGCAACTTTCACGTTAAGATGGCTGCAGAGATTGCTCAGTTGTTTGCAGTCAGATCAAACCTACAAAGCTCTTTGGAATTACGGGGAAGCGACAGCTACAGAAAAATATGCCAACCAAAGCTTTGGAGTGTAGTGATGACAGAATGCCTATTCAGCACTATGAATTTGAAAAACTAAATCAGCTTTGTAGAATTGCCAGGAGAAACGTTGTACAACAAACACTATCTAAGTGGAACGGAGTGACCACATCCATTAGATTTTCAATTGCTGTTTGTTGAGAGAACGTTTAAAATCAGGCCGCTGCTGAGCTTGCTCTCAGGGAAATCGGCGCTTCCAATATTTCAAAAAATTCTGCAACTTCGGAATATTTTGGCTTGGATCTTATCAAAATGAATGCGTCTCAAATTCGTTCAATGTTTTCAACTGAACTAGGTGAATTCACCACCCTTTCCATGTCGCTCATATACTATTCCTGTAATTTCATTGAATTGATACAATCACTCTATCATTTTATTTAATCCAAACTAAAGTTTTTTTTATTTTTATATGGATGCAATACATGTTCATAATTCAGTTCGGCACCACTGCGATTATGTGGCTTCTCCACGAAGTGTAGTCCTGAAATTCGTAACGCTCTTTCTGTTTTGCTCCAGCTCTGCCACTGTATATCGATCATTTGTATTTTCCAACCAACAGTGGACCTGCGACAATGCAAGATCAGTTGCTCCATAGTACTAGTTCCACTAACAAAAAAGAGACGAAGAGAGAAAAGTATCTGCAGGCTTTGAAAAATAAAATTCACTGCTGTAGCTACTAGAACAACATGATAATCGGTATGCAATAGGTTGGAAGGAAAGTTTTCGCGCACTTTAATAAGCATAAGATAACTCCCATGCATATCATGGGGATATTACAATTTTTATGTCTGATTTTCCCACTGGAAGCCTGAGTATTATTCCTTTCGTTTTCACTTTGTTACAAGCCTCCGCCATGTCCAATGAAACAATCAAAACTCGTGTCTCACTGCGTCACTATTGGGCAGTCGTTCACAGCGGCCTGCAGTCGACGTGAAATAAACGAAGTTGAAGGAGAAGACACAAAAGACAAATCTGCAGCTGGACGCTGGTTTCAATGTTTAAAGCCGGAGACTTTGACCTCGAAGGCAAGCTTGAAAGATCGGCGAACTGAATAGCTTGATGAACTTGGAGAAGCATGAATAGGTCAAACAAATTGTACTTTAACCAGATCCGAAACTTGATGATCTGATAAAGGAAAGTCGTAGGGAACGATTCTTTACATTTTTAAAAATAATTTTTATTGTTTTTGTTCAAAATTCCTGCATAAATTTTCGTTTTTTTACGAGTGCCCCAGAACTTACTTCCCAATCCAACAAAATTACTTTCACTAACCCACCAATGTATCTATGCAGTATAATCAATTCACAGACATGTTAAGTACGTTTTCCGATCTAAGAGCAAGAGAAATCTTGGTGTTCCTGGCCCTCTAGAGCGAGCCAAAAACCGATCTACTGCACATAGAAGGCATCTCTGTAACACTGGTCAAATCTTATAAAATTATGAAACTCAAATCAATCACCTTGTTGTTTTCATCTGAGAGTAATAGATGATTCCAGATTTCGTTTGAAAGTTGCTTGTCCATATCTACTCGTCTTCTTGGCTGAGTGATGAAACTATACATAAACCGCTCACACTTCCAATGTGCTCTTATAATCCTTCGCTGTTTGAAATCACCTTATGTACTTAATTTTCAAATACATATCCTTTGAAAAAGTCATTTCTGATGCAAATTTTACCGTATTCAAGGACGAAATCATTTTTTAATCATCTCAGATGCACATATACAGAGCAAGAACACATGTTTTTAGTGCATCTACGACAGTCTTAAGAGTGGTGACCAGTGGCAGTGATTAGAATTGGCATGCGTGTTCTTGAGAAGTCTCCATGCAATTCTTTCCGAAAAAGATTAGTTGAGATATAAAAATGTTCCATATGACAGTGCGATGGCATCAACGATGTAGAAAAGTTCATGGATTCGCTTCAATCTGAACTGAGTCGTAGGCATTCTCTGCTACAGTAAAAGTGAGGCAACAGGTATTATTTACCATATGGATGCGACATTTGTGCCAAATTTTCTCGTAATCTTGACTGCTCATATGGCCATCGTCCACCCATTTTCTATGAATCCTTGAGGACGATACGACTAGAGAAGAGATGAGAGAGGATAGCCGAATTGAATTGCACTTGTGAAAGATCCCTTTCTGTGAAACAACATATATGTTAGTCTATTGCTGTGTTGTGTTTATTGTCAAACTGCATGTCAACATTTATCATTTGTTTACAATTTTTGTTCCATAGTCACGGAAAAGAATTGAGTGGTGAGCAAAAATACGACTTCAGACAGGAGTCGAACCCGCGTTTCATCCATACCGGAGGTGCGTGCTACCACTACACCACCGATGTTGGCGGCTGACAGCTATCATTGAGATAATGAGGTATATGTGGTGGTGCAAATGTACCTCGGTGGTCTATTGGTTGCTCTCGTCTCAGCCATGAATAAAGCGCGGGTTCGACTCCCAGTCAAGGTCGTGTTTTTGCTTATCACTCAATTCTCTTGGGTATATGGAGCATCATAAACTGCGAAAAATGCAGTGAATCATTAGAAATTTTGAGTATCACTTATCACTTTGGTCTTCAAAAGCAATTATCTCTTGTCAGCAACAGTGGGCATTCTCACTCCTGGTCTGACATTAAGGAAAGCGTTATATGTCTTGTTGTAGACATTTATTCAGAGGTTCCACGATGAGAAACAGTGGCAACCACAGTGATCAAGAATGAACATAGGAACACTTTTGACAGACTGCATATCAAGCGTCGTGAGACCCCTTTAGTGGATAATAGCTAAAACTAGAAATCATAGAATTAAATGCTTCCATTCTTCCGAAGATTTCCAGAATCATTGCGAATGTTGACAGATCAATTACACCCTTCTAATATCACTTCGGGTACACTAAAATGTATGAAAACCCTAATAAGTAGGCGAAATGTTAATATATTTCAATGGTGCGTGAGAGTGATAAAAACAAGAAACCCTGGGAAAGGGTTTAATAAGACAAGAATGTTTTGACATTTAGAATAATGAATCGTATAAAATCCTAGAGCTTTTCAAAGTTTTGTTTTCCCGGTTAAGTTCACTTTTCAATCCATTCTTCACACAACCAGTCAAGGTCCTTTCTTTCACCAAGAATAGTTGTCGTCGTATGTGGATCGTACTTCACATACATTTGGAAAACTTGCCACTCCACCACTAGCCTCTGTCAAAATCAAAAATTAATGCTTAGGCTGGCTTCTTATTATTAATTGATTTTCTTGGCGGAATCTTCACTTCTTTTAATCGATTGCGCTTGCTACTTTTATTTGATTTCTTTGACGGAATCCTTAAATTTCTCAAATCGAATGCGCTTACCTAGTAGGGAAATTGTTTGATGTGAAGCACATCTTGGACGATCAAACGCAAAAGAGATCAATTATTTATTATTAGGTATCCCGCCTGTGACATTTGTCCTCTAGATCATAGTTTGGCGGAGCTTCTCGCCGGTGAATTTCTACGGCAAGTGGGTGTTCTTTTGGATCACAAAAACACAGTCAATCGCACGTATGTGCTCAGAACTCAATCGTAAAAGATCTCTTGCGTCGTTATCACATTAATATAAAGTCTCAACGTTTTAGTCCTTGGTTTTCCAGTAGTTTAAAATATACTACTTTTGCTGGCAAAGATTTCATTACTTTTTTTCAGACCTGGGTCCAGAAAGAGCAAAATGGATGAATGAATTAACACAGCGAACCGTCGACTTCAACGTTGAGAGCAATGAGCGGTGTAGAGTTATTATTAGAACAGTAAGCTGAAGTGAGAAGCGACACAATATCGATTATTATTTCGTCGCCGTTTGAATAAAAATTGCAGTTTTAGTGAGATCAGCGATTGGAACGTTTGGTAATACATAGTGACAGAGAAAAGCCTTGCAAGTGAAGAAGTTTTCAATAATAAAGGGACATCGAAGTGTAAAAAGTAAGAATCCGTAGTACGATATTTACTAGATAAAACAATCATCATACTGCCAGGACTAAAGTTTTAGAGAACAGAGCTTATGCGCTACTATTGAGCTAATGGAAGCGGAAAACAGTGGCCAAAAGCGAGTACCTCACTGAAAAGCAAATTTTTACCGTGGCTACTGCTAGATTTTGGAGTAGTGAGTTAGAACATAATGGTGAGACAGCATCAAATGGTAAAAGTCTAAAACTGTGAAAAACAGCAGGAATTTATTCTTCGCTAAGGTTACAAAGGCGAACACCATAGTTTCTACGGAGACGAAACACCAGACTTCTCTGCTGTTAAGGGGCTGCAAAATTTTGTGAAAAAGTGGAATGACGCTCTCTCAAGGATTCCTCAGAACTGGTGCGCAAAACGAAAACGTTATTAAAACAAAAGGTATGTTTGCTTGAAGGCGAATTATACAAGCAACAAAGTAGGTAACTTTTGATATTTGCAAACTCTTTTTTTGACAGTCTAGCGACTTCATCATCTATGGTCATGCATTCGTTACGGATACGAGTGAAGTAATTCTTTTATTTTTCATTGTGGTCAAGGTATAGTTACCACGTGAGTATTTGCATGCTATGGGCTGATGTATACTTCCAAATTATACGCCAATCTAATTCACTACGACCGTATGACTTGTTCACTGGAAGTTACTTGTGATCTCCAATTATTAATCTTTCGATGTAGCTTGTGAGAATGTTTAGAGCCCTTACGAGGTTGGCACGTCAGTGGCTTACGTACGTTTAGGTGATATCGCCCGCTTCAACAGAGCCACACGTCCCAAAGTGAACCCTACTTTATGGGTGGGAATGAGAAACGTTTTGGTGATGATACATGATATTGTTTGGATACGTACAAAAGTAAGCACAAAATTTTCGCCAAAAACAGGTCGTGAGATAAGTCACTACTTCATATGAATATCAATATTAAACTGGAATATGTGCATGTTATAGTATTAGTTCGATAAGAAATAGTCCACCAATAAAGCCATCTTGCCGTTTTATTTCTCTACTAATCATAAACAGCTACCACAATAGCCTCAGTATGGCTGCCGGCAGCCTCTCTTCGTAGCCTATATGGATATTTGAGCGTAATTTGAGAAAATACTTTAAATAAACGATATAATATTCAAAAATACCAACCAAGAGCTTCGAGTGTCAAGCATTCTCGATCTAATGATTTATATTCACGTGACGGCAATTAAGTAAACTGTTCGTCGTCTACTACTCTCTCTCTAGAGGGGGGGGGGGGGGGGGGCGTAGGAGCTCCTAAGAGGATTGGCTGTAGATTAAAGGCCTGCCTGATTGACAAGGCTATCAGGCCGAAATGCGTGCATCGGGTTGTACAGAAACACATTGAAGATCGCACGACAGCTGGCTCAAATAATGATTATGAGATGTATTTCTTGTTCTATTTGGTATATACCATGGGGTTGATGATAAAATTTTACGATAAGCTTTCTGAGGCGTTTCGCCTTCTTCCGAGCCGATTGATCCCAGCCAATGCTCCAATGTTTATAGTCCTTTTTAGGGTCTTTGTGATCGTTCTTGTTCGAGTCGAATTTTCAGAAGAGGAGCACAACTGAGCAACTCGGACAAACGACTGTGGTGCATCGGTTCGTATCAATCGGCTATGAAGAAGACTAAACACGTCAAAACTTTAGTCGAATACATGAATACAATCCGTATATCAGCTACGTTGCATGTGTCACATCATGCAAGAAGCTATTGCTGTTCATGCCAAAGTTCAATGAAGGTCGCTTTTCCATAGCATTGTGTAGAAATTGAAATGGCTGTGGTCACATGATAAGCCACTGCTGACCCAAGATGTCTAAAAATCAGGGCGTTGGTGAAACTCTTTCAGGGAATGAAACTCTTTCAGGGAATCACTACAGCTAGTACTCTGAGAATCTGCATTAGAACAAATATGCTCTCTTGTATTTGGTTGATCTAAATACCGCTCAAAATTGCCCTATGTTCCGGCGGAACTCGATGATCAACAAGAATTTCATGCCTTGTTTCACGTTATTCTCATTACTCTCGTATAAAAAATCTTTATTGAAATAAGAGTATACAGGCTTGCATACAGTTGATTTGATATTACATGCGGCTGGTTAGATCCTCCACGAACTTTGGTCTTGGAATTTGCAGCGTTATTTGTAACCGTTTTGCCAGTTCGGCCATCGTATATCGATCATTTGGATTTTCCGACCAACAACGAACCTAAGATGACAAGACGGCTTAGAATTTTTCTTTCTAAAACAACACGGCCTCACTACCAAACTTTACTTTTTAGGTAGCTTATTTCCTTTTAAAGTAATCGGCAAATCACAAAACGCTATTTGACACCCTGATGTACACTTGAATTTCCGGATGAACATTTGGCGGTATTTCCATTCGATAACCTTCTTTAACCTACAACTTTTGATATGAAAAGTTGAGAAATCGAAAAAAACGTCAATTACAGAGCAACGTTTGGATACTCTGCTTTTGTGTTACATTGACTCAGAACAAATGTGTGATTAAAAGTGGCCAGTGTAGGATTGAAACTTCAAAATTCCTACACATTGATGGACTTCTGCGACTGTCATTCCTGGGTATGGTTCTATGCCGTTGTTGTATATCTCCCAGCACATAACACCTTAAGATGCACATAAAAGCCATTGAAATGAGCTGAAGGCGATAGTGTATAGGGCTACCGTAACTAAACACGTCCGTTTTCTGGGTATAGATTGCCATTTTTAATGTTTCCGGTGCAAGCCATCTAATCGGAACTCTCTTATGTGGATCCATCTGATAAACGGTTCCCTCCCGAGTGAGGCCAAAATCTGAGATTTTCACCTGTAACATTAAATGCTGGTCGTTCGTACTGAGCTAATCCACTGGTGATTTTTGTGCTATTGCTTGTAAATCCATACGTTTGGAAAGCACAGAGACTCAGAATCTACCTTATTGTCTCCATATAAACAGTTTCTTGCAGCAATATCCCTATGAAGGACATTCTTGGCGTGTAAATACTCCAATCCCCAAGCTGCCTTAAGTGTTGTGAATACAAGAGAAAGCTTAATGCCTTCATGTTTAACGTCCTTACTTGCAAAACCATTTCATTCTTTTTGTCCATGGGTTGCTCATTTTTTTGAAGGTACGAGTCTAATGCACCACAGTTAGCCTGAAAACTACGAAGGACATTGTAATTTAAAACGGCTGCTATATGATTCTATGATAATGCTTTTTTCGTCTACTGTGTACACTGATCACGTTCTCAGAATCATCACTAGATCTCTAAAGAATAACCGAAACCGCACTAATTGGACGAAAGTGTCGTGTTGCTGTACTTCCTCTAAATGACGAAAAATCATTCTGACAGACCCACCAACTCCATGACCACCATAAGGGGTTCCTGTCCTGCGGCGACTCCATAGAATTTTACTGCATTTAAATGGTCAAAGTTTCTCATAAGACGCGCCTCATGCATGACTTCTTTGATCTGTTCCTTTGTTAAGACCTCCAGTTTGGCCTACAACAGCATTAATGTAACATCCATGTAAAAACTTTGTTCTTCCAAGAAGGAAAGTGTACAGTAGATTACGCACAAGTTTCACAGTAACTTTAACCTTAGTTCCACTCTTCAATTTCAATTTTCCCGCGTGTACTTCACCAAACGCACCTTCTCCTGAAAGTTATCACAACTATTATGCACTCCCTTCCGTACTTAATTTTTCAGTACTAAGTTTTTCCAGCAAAACGATTTCTTCATTGCCTTAAAATCTCATCGTAGCAGAAAAAAGAACAATATACAGCATTATTATTACGCGACATTAGATTTTAGTGATCGGCTGTGTACACTCAGTTTAGTGCACCATATTTTTGTATAAGTCATTTATTAAAGAAGAGAGCTAACCCAGTTTTTTTGTTAGTTCTACATCATCGTGAGACAGCTCCCAACCTTGGCGAACAATCGGGTTGCGCAGGATTACATCTTGCGTCTGCAATAATGTAACAGGGATAACATTTCTTTTTTCCAGTCTCGTACCACACAAGTCCTCATATTTACATTTTTTTTCTTCTCTTGTCTTTTTACTTCAAAGTGCGTCATCATACGGTTCACGCAAATTATTAAGTTGAGATTAATGTAACTCAATCGAATAGAACCTCTAAAAAGTAGTTCCTTCAAATGCCGCTTTTTGAAAAACGGACCAGATAGTTTATCATTTTGACAAGAAATCGTCATCTTCAACATTTATTATGCTTTTCAAATCAAGTTCAGTTTCGACGCCGCTCTCTAAAGAGGTATCATGACCAGAAAACATGTGCTTATGCTAGTACAATTATTTTTATGGAAGAAAGTGTTGATTTCACTCATTACAATCGCTATTCAGGACCACTCCACGCAGGATAGCAAGACGCGTCCAGCTAGTTCACCAGATCAAAGTGATGCGCTCTTCATTTTAGAGACAGTCATTATGCAATCAAGAGAAAAACGAGAATCGCATCAAATTTTTGTAGTCAAGCTATTCTTGATAGACGATTTATCACATTCTTTCCGGTATGTGTTGGAATATACACACCTTGGTTATAGACTCCTTCTTATTAAGATGATATTCAATCAAGGCGCTGACCGAATCGAATGCGTATCTCGATCATTACTTTACCGGATGGGAGAATTGTTATGACGAAGTGCTTGATCTGTAAATATTGTCGCTTTCGTTATTGTTTTGAACTCTCTGCAATATCGTTAATCTCAGAATTGTTGCCCTAAATAGAAGTACTAGTCTCCAGAGTGGTAAAGAACAAAAAGGCGGAATCATCTCGAATTCGCTCGCATTAGAATCAGTAGTCAGCCACCCGTTTAAGCTGCATTTCACTTCACCTCTTGAACGCCAACGGTTGCAAGAGATCTACCAACTGCGTTGTGATGTCTACCAAGCAAAGAATAGTATGAGAAGGCGAATGTAAGGTGGAATAATTTTCTGAATTCAGTGTGCCTTCGAACACCCCAACATGCTTTCCATTCCCTACATATGCTTAGTTAGTATGTAAATCCTCTGCATTGAAGATCGACCAATTCGAAGTTGAAATCTTCGTTAATGTGCGGACTGCTTATAGGTTAGGATATAGTTATTTGAATGAACGCTGCATCTAAAACAGGGATGTTTTTAGATATCTGGCTGCTTTGTCCCAATTTTTCATCGCACATTTCCAATTGTTTCACACCTATGCTGCTGACGGATCAATTCTCTTAGCATTTATTTCAAAAACCTCCAAACTTCATTCTTGATAGAGTTAGAGGTATATCTTAAATGAGGAGTGCCTTATTACGTTAGTTTACCTTTTTCTATTCGTCTTTTCTTTTAAATTGGTAGGTGAACTTAGTAGAATTTTTTTCAGCGACTTTGATGACTTTCGCGAATTAGATTACGGTTTGTACCGAAACTGTATAGTAACATACTCCGTGATCTTCAAACTCCTGCTTGACCATGACGGATAACACGAATGCACATGGTTTGCCTGCTACCGGCTCAGTTATTCGTACAAGGAAGTCACCATTTGTACTCAACATCATCTAAAAACATTCATCGGATATGTCTTCCATCTAATTTTAATTGACCGGTAAAGTGACCTTCAGAGACCCTGCTTTGTGCCAATTCAGTGCTTTTAGTCTCTAAGACAAATTAGGAAGTCGGCTGAGAAAGGACGGAAACCATGATAGGCCCAGAGAACAGGTTCAAACCAGTGACTGACCTAATATGTATTGTAGGCCACTTCTGAATTACTGCTCGGGTCCTTTTAAGAGAGGCGCATACCTTGATGTCTTCACGTGGAAGTAGTCCATGGTACCAGGGTTCATTTGAAAGTTGCTTCTCCATATTGACTTGCCTCCTCGATTGAGTATTGAGCTATGAATGAGTTAAACACATTTCCAACCTTCTTTATAGCGACGGTTTGTTTACGATACACCTTATGCGTTTGTTTGTTAGGTATTATCTCTCTGAAACACCAATTCTCACGTATACCTTATCGCGATCATCAACTAAAATAAGCGCTTGCAGCTGTAAATTTCCATATTTTTCCGTTCAAAATATTGATCAAAGAACTTGCCTATTTAATATTTACTATGGCTGTAACAATAGTCAGCGATGGCAAAAATCAGGATCTGCACGTACTTTCTTGAAAGTTTCTCAATGAATTTCAAGTATAAACTACTTATGGAATTTTTTATTCCGTGTAAGAATGTCATTGGCAATGCAAAAAAAAACACATAAATCGTCTGAAGTGAGTTGTCCGCCCTTTCTAAATCAGTATAAAGGAGGAGAGGATGAGTCATCATGCGGATGCGTTACCTAAATGATTTCATAAAAAGCAAGGAAAAAAATCCCTTTATATGCAAGCAATGTTTGGAAAGCATATCAGCAAGGAAGGTTGCATCCACACTATTACTCATTCTTTCCTCCATTTTGCTGATTCAGAAAATGCCGACGCTCACTTCAGAGCGAGTAGGTGCTTCCCTATATTGCTGATGGCATTCTTACACAGAATACAAATTTTTACAATGATTTTGCAGTTGAGGTTCATTGGAAAATCTTTAAGAAACTACGTGCGAGTTCTGATCTTCACCACTGCTGACTATTGCTCCAACCATTGTAAATACCAAATACCTCTGTTCTTTGATTTGCATTACTGAACGGAGAACTTTAGTTATTCATCGCGATAATGTATATTTCAGAAATGATATTTCAGAGAGATAATCACCTTTCGGTGGCGCCGTAGCCAATTGGTTGTGGTACTCGTCACATTGTGCACGGAGTCGAGTCGCACTCCCGAGCACTATCCAGCAGTAACAAGAACGCCCTGTGGAACGCCACAGCCATGCTAACCTCGGGAATATAAGGAGACGTGCTTGACCAATATTATACGTCAGTGAAGAAGAAGACAAAACCAAATCGAGTGTTAGAAGTAGTGGGAGCGGCACAATAAAAAAATCGTTATGACGGGTTGTGTTAAACAATAAATGGTACTGTTCGTTCTGTAATGGCGACGCCACGTGAGGCCTTCGGTATAACCGCATTTTTTGATTCTGCAAAACGTTTCTGTAGTATATTGATAGCTCAGATCAAGTGAATGGCATGTTTGATATCTCAAATGGCTTATTTTTGGCGACGTGCCACTCAAAATAAGGTTTTGTTCCTCCTTTGAAGATTTCTCGCTGGATAAAAATTTTGCTGTAACAAATTTTTAATAGTTGAATAGAGAAAATTTTTCCGATTATAATGGTATAATTAGCTTTCGGAAAGAACTTCTTCGACCCTTGTAACGACTGAAAGAACATTGGGTTTCACATTCAGTGAGAACTTCTAGCCGGCTAGGGTGTGTGCTGTAATACCAAAAAGCAAACACATTTTCTTTATCAGAAAGATTTACTCGATTTAATGTTTGTTCGCTGTCATAAAACTTTTATCAGGTGACAAATTTTCAAGTGTTAAACAAAATTTCAATCTGGTCAGGCGTTAAAAGCAAGCAATATGAGAAATAAAATATGCCTCCAAAATTTACTTGATTTAAGCTGTCGGATAAACATACATTCGTCAGATAACAGCAAAGAATACGCTTTTACCAAAGTTCTCAATTGACGCCGCCATGATAGAACAATTATCACTTTTATACAGTGAGAAATTTCGATTGAGATACAAAATCTTATTTTGACTAGTGCGGCGCCAAAAATAAGCTATTTAAAAAATTAAACATGCTAGTGAAATTCATTCGATTTTAACCTATCGATAAACTACAGAAACGTTCTGCAAAAGCAAATAATACCTTTTTACCGAAGGCCTCAAATGGCGTCGCCATAATAGAATACTACCAAATAAATAAGTGAAAATAATTCAGCAAACATGCGGACAATGTGTTTTGTGAACAAATGAAAGCTATAGAAGCAAACTGGAAGTGTGTATAGCTCGCTCATAACTCAGTACTCAGTCGAGAAGGCAAGTCATTACGGACAAGATACTTTCAATCGAACTCTGGTACCATGGACTACTCCCTCGTGAAGACATCAAGGTGAGTGGCGTTTTGAATGGACATGAGCAGTGGTTCAGAGATTCAGCACATGCATTTGGATCAAGGCTGATTTATACTCGTGCTACAGGCCTATCATGCTTTCTGCCCTTCCTGAGCCAGCAAATTCGTATCTGATTGGTCTGAATGAACTGGTACATCGATGGGCCTCTGCAAGACAGTGTACAGGTCAACTGATTAGTAGTTGGTACAAATTGTTCGTATTTCGTAAAAGTCGTCAAGGTCTACATTACGACACCAATAATGTTATGAGAAAGAAGTTAAAAATGCTAAGTTAACTGACGTAATTAGGCACTCTTCATTTGACGATTAACCTGTTTCGCTTTACGTGAAGTTCAAGATGAATTGAGATAAATGACAAAATGATGAATTCAGCAGCATATCTCCAAGACATTGGAAACTACACAAAAGAATTGGGATAAAAATAACGTGAAGCAACCAAATACCCGAGAACATCCCTGCTATAGCTGCAGCGTTCACTCAAACAACCATAACCTAGCTTACAACTAGTTTGCACATTAGAATACGACGGTTTTGGTTATAAGATCTATTGACGTCTCAATGGAGAAGATTTACACTTGATTTAAAGCATATGTGTGGAATAAAAAACATGCTGAGGTGTTTGACTATACACTAAAATCAGAAAATTATCTCATCTTACATTCACCTCCTCATGCAATTCTTTGCTTGCTGTAGACATTACAACACACTTCATAGATCTCTTCCAACCGTGGGCCTACAAGGGGTAAAGTGAAATGCAACTTAAACAGGTGGCTGACTAATAAGCTTAATACGACCGAATTCGAGATGATATGGCCTTTTTGTTCCTTTAATAACTTTGAAGACTGAAACTTCCATCTGGAAATTTCTAGTATTGCACAGCTTTTTTCGCAGTGTTATGTTGTTTCATATAAACCTGAGAGATTTAAGTGGTGAGCAAAAATACGATTCAGGTTGGGAGTCAAACCCGCGTTTCATCCATACTGGGGTGGGCAAGGAAAGAATTCGTGAGAAGGTGAATGCAAGATGAGATATTTTTCTGATTTTAGTGTGTGTTCGCACATCCAGGATGAATCCACGCCACACATATGCTTTAGATCAAGTGTAAATTTTTTTGCACTGAGAGGTCAATAGCCGTGACCGAAACCATCGTAATCTACTGTGCAGAGTACTCAAAGACAGGTTATGGTTCTTTGGATGAACGACGCATCTAAAACAGGGTGTTTTCAAGTATTTGGTTGATTTCCGATATTATTACCTTAAATGTTAAGTGTAGTTTCCAGTTCCTCGGATATATGTTGCTGACAGACTCATCCTTTTGGTACTCATCTCAACTCCTTTTAAACTTCACCTAAACAGAAAGAAATGCATCGATTAATGAAGAGTGCCTAATTACGCTAGTCGACTTAGTTATATTTACTTTTTTCTCACAACATTTATTACTGTGGTATTGTTGACGTTGATGACTTTCACGATAAACGATACAAATTGTGCTGCAGTTGAACAGTAATATACTCCCATTATCTTCATATTCTTGCTTGCCCATAACGGATAATGCAATGCACGTGGTTTGCCTGCCACATGTTCAATTTGTCGTGCAAGGAAATCACCATTTGTACGCAACATAATCTGAAAAAAATAGTCGAATGTTCCCTCAAAATATTAATTAGTTGACCAGTACAGTATCTTCCAGAGGCCATTGCTGTTCCGATTCACTCAGACCAATCAGATACAATTTTGCCGGCTCAGGAAGGACAAAAAGCATAATAGGTTTGTGGCACGAGTTCAAATCAGCCATTGATGCAAATGTACTGTGCTACATCTCTGAACCACTGTTCAAAATCCTTGAAAGCTCTACTCATCTTGATGTCTTAACGAGGGTACCTAATTTTGTTTGGTAGTAGTTTGCCCATAATGGCTTGCCTTTTGGACAGAGTAGTGAACTATGATCGAGCTATTCACACTTCCAATTTGCTTTTATAGCCCTGATCTGTATATAAAACACCTCATCCGCTTGTTTATTGGATGATTTTTATTTATTAGTTTATTTACACGACCCGTCGTCACAATTTTTATTGTGTTGATTCCAGTATTCTAGTATTCAATTCATTTTGTCTTCTTCTTGAATGGCATGGAATACTGCTCGACCACGTCTCCTTGCAATCTGCAGGATAGCCTGACTATGTCGTCCCATTCTTGTTGGAGGTCGGAGAGTGTAGGGAATGGAGCTCGGTTGCACGCACGCTACGACGAGCATCACAACCACTCGGCCACAGCGCCCCCGTTAGATGATTTTCTATCTGAAATACCATTTCTCACGTATACATTATTGCGACCTACTATTAACTAGAATACACAGTTGCAGTTATGATTTCTCAAATTTCTCCGTTCAAATCATGGCAAATCAAGGAACATAGGGTGTAGATGCGACCCTATATGGAGAATTGCTTTTAAAACGTTGCTTGCATATAAAGCGATTTTTTTCCATGCATTTTATTAAAACAGGCAACCATCCACACGATTACTCATCCTCTTCTCCGTTTTACTGATTCAGAAAGGGCCGACGGCGCAATTTAGACAAATTATGTGCTTCCTTACATTACTGATGACATTCTTACATAAAATATAAATTTTTATAAGGAGTTTATAATTGAAATTAATTGAGAATTCATAAATAAAGTATGTGCGGATCTTGATCGTCGTCATCACTGACTATTGTTAAATCCGAATATGAAATACATATGTTTTTTGATTCAATATCTTGAACGGAGAAATATGAGAAATTATAGCTACAGCCATTTATTTTAGTTGATCATTGCGATAAGGCATACGTGAGAAATGGCATTTCAGAGAGATAATCACCTGACAAACGAGCAGATAAAGTGTACTGTAATCAAAGCAAAGCTTAAAAGTAAATTGGAATTATGTTTGGCTCATTCATAGCTCAGTCCTCACCCAAAAAGGTACGTCAATATGGAGAAGCGACTTTCAAATGAACCCTTTTACCATGTACTACTCCCATGTGCAGACATCAAGGTAAGCGCTTTTCTATAAAGGAACCAAACAGTAGGTGAGGTGTCTCACATACATACTGGATCAGTCACTGGTCTGAACCCGTGATGTAGGCTTATCATTTTCCGTCCTTCCTGAGCAGACAAAATTATGGCTGGTTGGATGAACGCACTAAATTAAGACAACGTTGGGCCTCTGAAAGTTATTTTACAGGGTATTTGGATGCTTTTTGAAAAACACATCCGACGAACGTTTTTAGATGATGTTGCTTACAAATGGTGATTTCTTTGTACGAATAACTGAACCCGTAGCAGGCAAACCATGTGCATTTGTGTTATCCTTTGTGGTTAGGCAGGAGATTGAAGATCAAGGAGTTTGTCACTATCAGTTTCGGTGCAACTAGTATCGCAACTCGTAAAATTCATCAAAGTCGATAAAAACAATTTCGTTGAGTCTATCTACACAATCTACACAGTGGTAGCATGGCTCGTAATGAGAGAACCTCTCACTACAACTACAAACATCTAGTGTTACAGGTAAAAATCTTAGCTTCTGGTCTTACTCGGGAGAGAACTGTTTATCAAATGGATCCACACAAGAGACTTCCTATAAAATGGCTTGCACCGGAAACACTAAAAATGGCCATCTATACCCAGAAAACGGACGTATCCAGCTACGGTAGACTATACACTATCGCTTTCAACTCATTGCAGTGGTTTTTCATGTGCATTTTAAGGTATTATGTGTTGGGAGATATACAACAATGGCATAGAACCATATCCAGTAATGACAGTCGCAGTAGTCCATCAAAATGTAGGAACTCTTAAGTTTCATCTCTATAAAAGGCACTGCTAAACATCCATTTGTTCTTAGTCAGTGTAACACAAAAGCAGAGCGTTCAAGCATTGCTTTTCAAATACTTTTTTTCCGATTTCTCAGTTTTTCATGACGTGCTTTATAGGTTAAAGAAGGTTATCGAAATTACCGTCAAATGTTCATCCCGATATTCAAGTGTACATCAGGGAGACAAATCGTGTTATATGCTTTATTAATGACTTCAAGGGCAAATATCTACTCAAAAAGTAAAGCTTCATCGTAAAAGATCAAAAGTTGTTCGATAAAGAAGAATTTCATGACGTCTTGTCATAGGTTTGCTGTTGGTCGGAAAATCCAAATGGTCGATATACGATGGCCGAACTGGCAGAACACCTACAAAAAGCTCTACAAATTCCAAGGTCAAAATTCGTGGAGAATCCAGCCCACCGCATGTGATGTCGAATAACAGCACAAAAATCTGTGCTCTGTTAAGTTAATAAATATTTCTTCTATAAGGAAAGTAATAAGAAGAACATGAAATTCTTGTTCATCACTGAGTTCAGTCGGGACAATAGGCGATTTCCATGGGAATTTATACCTAACAATCATAAGTGAACATATTTCTGCTACAGCAGAATGCACTAGGCCCGAATTCGGTGAAAGCAGTTTCGTGGATGTTTGATTTTAGGCATCTCAATCAGTAGTGGTGTAATAAGTGGCCACAGCCGCTTTGAATGTTTTAGTAATGTTTGTTATACAACACTGTACAAAAATTAGCTCTAAGTTGGTATCAGATATGTCTGTGAAAATAAGCAGCACCGACTTGATACATTGGTAGGGTACCTCGAGTAATTGTAAGACCCACATAAGCATTCATTCACCTCAAACGAAGCTGAAAATTGATGGTCAATACATGGGGCATCTCTCAGGAGTTGATCAGCTCCGTGGGCTTTCTGGCTCCATTATCCGTACGTTTTCTGCAGAACTCGTAGAAAATTGTATACCCATTGATGTAGAGTGATGTGCAAAACTTTCGCGTTAGGCGGACTAGAACCCGCACCTCACTCGTGCACATCCCTCTTTCTAAGCTACATCGCATTTATCTGTTAGCCGCCAGCCGTCAACTGCCTGGCGCGGGTAATCTATCTCGAAATTGAACCCAGTTACACCGACAGATATTGAGTACTAGAGATCAAATGAAATTCTTTTTATTTAACCGCTCTAGCGGTGGTATGGTGTTACAGATGTATACCCATTGATGTACAGTGATGTGCAAAACGTTCGCGTCAGGCGGGACCAGAACCCGCACCTCATTCTTTCCGGGAATGCGTGCTCTATCTGTTACACTACTGACGCCCATTTTACACATCGCTCTTTCTACGCTACATCGCATCGCAAATAGAAACTTGTTTTAAATAAAGTACTTTGAAACCATCACATTTGTGGAGCATGAGCATTATTGTGCAGGGTATTTCTACGGAAAAATACGTATTTCTCATCCATATTTGGCATGCTGATCATGTTAACGTTACACTCAAAAATTCATTCAACCAACAGTTTATACAATTAGCACCGAACAACAGCAATATGATAGGTTGAGCAGAAAGTGCTGGGAGTTTTTGGAAAGTCCCATTTTTGACATTCTGTGCCGTTTTTTATTGCTAGTTTTGCATAAACTTATTCGCTTCATTAATTTTTAGCTCCAAAATGCCAATTGAACGTGTGATTTGCGCGTCCTGATCTACTATTATTAAAGAAAACGTTCAACAATTCTTAAAAACGTCGATGAGACTAGTGAGAGTGACGATGTTGGTACGGTAACAAAATCAACGTGGAAGGACGGTCTAAACGATAAGGAAGGAAATTTCGATCTCAACGATATATCTCGTTGTGGCTTACCATCTGTTTCTGATGAAACTGGCTTGCAGGCCGCTTTGGGTGCCTTGACCACTCGTGATTTTGCTGAAGAGCTTGGTGCTTCGCAGCGGATGTGTACTTCGAGCAGATCTGGTGTCATGAAGAGCTATAGCAGACAGTAGTGGGCAATAGCGATCTGTGCTTTGATAAATAATCAATGATATTTTTGTTGTTAATTTACGCATAGAATGAACTTTTAAAACTTTCCAGAACTCATAAATTCTGGTGTTTTTACTGCATTTTCGCAGTCGTACGAAGTTTTCAGTACACCTTAGAGAATTGAGTGGTGGCCAAAAACGTGACTTCGGCTTTAATACTTTCGGCCTTATTACCCTCGTCACTCGGGCAGGTCTTTAGGTCGGGAATTCTCAATTAATTTCAAGTATAAACCAGTTATGAAAATTTATATTCTATGTAAGATTGTCATCAATAATGTAGGAAAGCACATAGTTTGTCTGAATTGCGCCGTCGGCCTTTTCTGAATCAGTGAAAGGGAGGAAAGGATGAGTAATCGTGTGGATGCGTTACCTAAAGTGATTTCATAATTGCAAGGAAAAAAACCTCTTTATATGTAAGCAACTTTTCAGAAGCATTTCACTATTAAGGGTCGCATTCACTCCAAAACTCATTCTTTCATCCACTTTGCTGATTCAGAAAATGCCGACGTTTACTTCAGAGCAAGTAGGTGCTTTCGTACTTTACTGGTGGCAATCTTACACAAAATACAGATTTTTACAAGTAACTTATAGTTGACATTCGTCGAGAAATCTTTAAGAAAGTACACACAATTTACGATCTTCGTCATCGCTGGCGATTGTTACAGCTGTGGTAAATACCAAATGCCTATGTTCTTCGATTTGCTGAATATTGAACAAACAAATTTGAGAAATCATAGCTGCAAGCGCGTATTCTAGCTGATGTTCGCGATGATGTATATGTGAGAAATGATATTTTAGGAAGATAATCATCTAACGGAGGCACAGTGGCAAAGTGGTTGTGATGCTCACCGCAGCGTGCGTGGAACCGTGCTCCACCTCCCAACACTCTCCGGCAGTCAACAAGAGCGTCTAAAACACTCGCTTAATCAGTATTTGTGATATTCAGAGAGAAGACGAAAAACGAATTGAATGTTATAAGTACTGGGATCCGCACAAGAAGAAAAAATGTGATGACGGGTCGTGTAAGCAAATGAATTAATAAAATCAACTAACAAGCGAGCGGATCAGGTGTTCGGCAAGAAAACGAAAGCTATAAAAGCAAATTGGAAATGTGGATAGCTTATTTAAGCTCAGTACTCAGCCGAGAAGGCGAGTCAATATAAACGTGCTACTTCCAAACGAACACTAATATCATGGATGACTACTTCCTCGTAAAGTTATCAAGGTATGTGGAGTTTTATGAGAGGTGAAAACTTGTTCAGAGATGTAGCGCAGTAAATTTGGATCAATGGCTGATTTGAACCCGTGCTACTGGCCTACTATGCTTTTCGTCCTTCCTAAGCCGACAAAAGCGTATCTGATTGGTCTGAGTAAAGCGGGACATCGACTGGCTCTGGAAGACACTGTACTGGTCAACTAATTACTATTTGAGGGCACATTTGATTATTTTTTAGATTATGTTGCGTACAAATGGTGATTTCATTGCACGATAAAGTGAACATGTGGCAGGCAAACCACGTGTATTTGCATTATCCGTAATGGTCAAATAGAAATTCGAAAATCACAGGAGTATATTACTGTTCAACTGCAGCACAATTTACATCATTTATCGTGAAAGTCATCAACGTCAACAATACCACACCAATAAAGTTGTGAAAAAAAGTAAATATAACTAAGTCAACCAGCGTAATTAGGCATCCTTTATTTGACGATGCATTTCTTTCTGTTTAGATGAAGTTTAAGAGAAATTGAGGTAAGTACCAAAAGGATGAGTCCGTCAGCAACATATACTCGAGGAACTGGAAACTACACAAAAGAGTTGGGATGATAATAACATGAAGCAAGCAAGTACTTAAAAACATCCCTGCTTTAGTTTAGAAGCAGCGTTCATTCAAACAACCATAACCTGGCTTATAAGTAGTTTGCACATTAGATTACGACGGTTTTGGTTATAAGTCTAGTGACCTCTCAGTGCAAAAAAAAATACTTGACCTAAAGCATATGCGTGGTGTGGAAGCATCCTGGGTGTGCGAACGCAACTATAATCAGGAAATTATCTCATCTTGCATTCACCTTCTCACGCAATTCTTTGCCTGTTGTAGACATTATAACTCAGTTGGTAGATCTCATACCGTAGCCGTTCAAAAGGTGAAATGAAATTCAACGTAGACAGGTGCCTGAGTACTAGGCCTCAAACGAGCATTCAAAATGATTTCGCCTCTTTGATCCTTTTATTAGTTTGAAGACTGAACCTTCCATTTGGGGTGTAGCTTCCAAAATCGTCGGTACCTACGGAGAGTTCAGAACAATAATGTAATCGGCAATATTTACAGATCGTTTTCGTGATCCCATCTTCGTTCATTAACGCTGACAGCGGAACACTATAATCACACAGACCCCGGCGGCACTTCTTCAAACTATGTCTTTCTTGTGCTGCTTCCAATAGTTTCTTTTGTCGTTACCGACGTAAATCCACCTGGAAAGCTCTTCTGCAGCTGGTATTTGATATCAACCGAGCTAAATTTGTTGCATTAGGATCAAGCTTCAGCTTCCTTCGCTTTTCGAACAATTGGAGGAGATGCGATTGGCTTTTCTGGATTCAGTAACTAAAGCCAAAGTCAGTGCACCTTTTCAGTCCTTCGACAAGCAGCTCGTAGTTTTCGGTCGGATCATCTTTAATCTACCAGTCATGGTTGGATAGTATTTTGTCTAAAATGTTCTTGTTGTGAATGGTTTCACGACTTCTTTCTAATCGATGACATGAAATCTTTCCAGCTTACGGCTAAATCGTATCTTTTCTCGAAGGGAAACAGGGATTGGAACCAGTACAGAACAGTGGCACTACTTTGTGTCGAGCAGGCACCATCTTCTGTTTGTGAGTACATGGTCGATTTCAGTATGCGTCTAGGCGTTATGTGACTCCCATGTCCGGCGATGTTGTTCTTTCTTCTCGAAAAGTGAATTCCCATGCAAAAGGCGTGCCGCAGACAGGAGTCCAGTGAGACGATTTACATTTTCGTTTCGTTCTACTAATGCATATTTTTCAATCCTGTATTCGTTCTCACTAGCCATTCCTAATGTGGTCTTGAAGTCTCCGTCAACGAATTTGTAGTACGCCTTACCATTACGGTTCACTTCTTCCAGCTGATGGTAAAAAGCGTCCATTTCGTGTCCATCAGCTACGCCAGTTGGTGAATAACAGTTCATGACAATAATTTTAATAGGTTGAGGAGAAAGTTTCCGGAATTTGCTTATAAAATCTTTATTCATGCATTAATTAAGTTCGAACAAGAGGCAATTTAATAGTCAAAGTAGTTTCCTTCTGAGTCGATAACGTTCAGCCACAGATCTGGTAACATGAAGATCCTGCGGAGGTAGAAAACACTGTCCTTGGAGTTGAAGAAATTTCGAAGAGTTTCCTCAACCTCGCTCGTGTTATTGAACTTCTGGTCTCGCAGAAAGTGTTTCATTGACCGGAAGAGGTGGTAATCACTCGGTGCCAGGTCTGGCGAGTATGGTGAATGATCGTAGACAGCTGTCTTTCCAACAGTTCCTTCGCCCAATGCCTCATTAATTCGACGAACAGTGTCAGCGGCATTTGTGCCCACTTTGTACTCGTGAAGCATCAACAGTCGTTTCTGTTCGCCGTTCAGTTCCATCTTCCGGCAGTATAGAAGAGTTTTATATCAATCGATGCGCAAGAAAACGAGCTTTCAAACCATGTGAAAATCGCATATAAAACATGCGAACATGCTGAAGTTATGGGCAAATTCCGGGAACTTTCCCTTCAACCTATTAGCACTAAGCTTTAGTTGGAGTCGAGGAATAGCTGGGAGAGGGAAACAGATTTCGAATGAGTCGGCGAGATTGGTGATAGAAGGTTGATCGAGAGAGCTTACGTCTCCAACATTTCGTAATGGCACCTTTCCTCCGCGAATTACGAGTGAGCCGATGTTCAGCTAACGTATGTCGGTCTTCCTGGTTTTCGTTTCTTGTACGGCAATTACGTGAAATTTTATGCAATTTGCTGCTTCAAGAAATGCGTAAGGATCGGCGTCAGTGGAGAGTGTTCTTGCATTAGACGTGCAAAATAAAAAACAGTCTCCGTGGCCTGTCGATGTGTATTCAACAGATCTAGTTCCAATGGCGTCAAGAGTATCCTTCGTATCTCGTGGTTTTGTGGTCTTTCACTGGTTGTCTCGCTGCTTGATGCCAGAGACGGGAGCACCGAGTTTGCAGGATACTGAGGCTGATCGTAATGCCGGTTGTGCATATGGGCATTCCTTGTATTCCCGACGCAACTTTGCAAAGGAGTTTCCAGGTCTTCACGTCATGATGATGTCGTTTCTAAGATATTTGTTCAGCATCTAGTCCTAGCAGTCGGATTTCTTTCCATTGATTCGTAATGACATTGAGACCTAATCAATAAACAAACTAGGAATTAATGATAAAGTTGACCTACCGTGGATGTTCTAGGGCCAAAAGGACACTTCACGCTTTGACGATGTCGTTTTCAAGGAGTATCTTTCTAGCAGTGGATCCGTTGGTCAAAGTTTCTACTAGTTGATTCGGAGAATATCAATATTAAAGAATATAAGAGATATTTGAACCGAAATCAATAATCAGTAGAAAGGAGAGAGTAGTTAACCGACCGCTCAGAGGTGCAGGGCAGAGAATTTTGATGCTGTTGTTTCGAATAAATTTTTCATTGTTGGTTCACTAGTGGAATGCTAGCCTGCAACGCGGGAGACCCGGGTTCGATTCCCAGCCAATGCACCATGCGTAGCAGGGCAATTATGTGTGTTCTGCACACTTATAAGACGGAGGATTTCTGCTAAGTTCCTCTTATCGTCTGGCCTTTCGGTGAGGATGGACTTTGTGTGTGGCTGACTGATTGTGCTGTGTTGCCACTATCAGTGCGCAGTGGGCTGGACACGATAGATGATTGGTTTATTGTAATGAGTATAGAACAGTGATGTGAACGTTGGAATCGATATAAACAACAAGATGAACGATGGATTACCCGTGTAGAGAAAACGTTGTAGTTGATGTAGACAACAATGATGTAGTGGTACTAGACAACAACCTGAAATATGTATACATCATCACAGTGGTAACATACCAATAATATATACATCATGACGACATAGAACTATGTAACGATAACAAGAGAGTGATGAGTGAGAATCGATATCTTGAGCTATGAGCTACAGGGCTTGACGAGGCGGCGGACCTCGGGATGCAGTTATACTTGCCCCAAACAAAGCTTAAACACCGAAGGTGTGAGCCAGTGGGTGATTATATACGTCAGAATGATTCTGGGCAATTATATACACATGAACTGGAAACCATCTCCGGTGGAAGGTCAAACTCTGCGATGCAGCGGAGACGTGGGCTAATATCGACCACGTCAAGACTACTACAATCCAACTTACAGAGCGCTTGAACGATCTCTTCTAAAATTCAGTCGGCGCTCACAGCACCTAGCAGGCTTGCGCGGCTCAGACTTCAGAATTTTATCTCATTTTCGTGATCCAGAAAAATTCACATTGAGAGCGAAGCACAGATGGGCCGATCATATAGTAAGAAGATCAGAGGACAGTACGAGAATTAACCAGTCTCCGAAGACGACCACCTACGCGTTGAGCGGATGTGTTCGTGAACAGAATTAGTCAGCTGTATTCATACCTGTGTTCGCATCAGCTGTATTCGTACCTGCTGATATTCTTCCGATCACGGTATGAAACTCGCACCAGTGGCCATGCTCAAATGAAACCACCGTCGTGGACGACAGTCGCGACAAGACGAGACGAATGTAAGATGTGCTGGGGTCCGCGCAGTTCGTGAAGACGGATAGTCCAAGTATCCAGGCAACTAATATTTACAGATCAAGCAAGCTGTTACACGCCACACGCTCCATTGTTAGATGTCATTATTATACGCAACACCCAGGAGGCTAGACACGCAGAGGGTTGGATCCAAGGTTCCGTAAGGGTTGATATGTACTGCACACTCTCATATCAATAATTGGTAATGAGAAATTGTAACATTGCCGTATCTGGACAAAAAAAAACATTGCAACTGAGGAATTCACGGTGCATGGAAATGGTGGGTGCATGTTGAAACAACGGGATGGAAGTTACAGACTGAGTTTTCGACCTATAAAGGACTGCCTTCTTTCGATGAATCATAGCTCATTGTTTGTTTACAAAAGCTTCCTAACCGTGAAGTTTTTGATTACTAGAGAAATGAGACGTGACGATGACTTTCATTGATGAACTATTTCTTGTCCAACTATTATTATAACATGCACATATTCCAGTTTCATTACTGATATTCATGTGAAGTGACTTATCTCTCGACCGGCTTCGGCGAAAGCTTTGTGCTCAATTTTGTACGTATCAAACACAATATCACCTGCTATCACCAGAACGTCCTCCATTCTCAGCTATAAAGTAGGGTTCACTTTGGGACATGTGGCTCTGATGAAGTGGGCGATATCGCCGAACCGTACGTAATCCACTGACGTGTTAACCTCGGAAAGGCTCTAAACATTCCCACAAAATTTATCTAAAGATTTATGATTGAAGATCACGAGCAGCTTCTGGTGGACAAGCCGTGTATGGTCGTAGTAAAGGAGATTGACATATAAATTGGAAGTATACGTTAGCCTATAGCATGCTAACACTCACGTGGTAAGTATACAATGACGAATTTCAAAAGTTACCCACTTTATTGCTTGTATAATTCGCCTCCAAGCAGGCTTACCTTTTGTTTTGATAACGCTTTTGCGTAGCAGTTCTCTAAGTCTTTGAAAGGGCGTCATCTTGCTTTCTCACAAAATTTTCCAGCCCTTAACAGTTGAGAAGGCTTTTGCTTCGTTTTTGTCAGAGCAATCGTATTCGCGTTTGTAACCTTGGCGAAAAACAAACTTCTGCTGTTCTTCACCATCAATAGCGTATAAGCTTTGTTCTTTAAAACTTTGATTTCTGGAACTGTGATGATTTTTATCGAGTGAATATCGTACTACGAATTCTCACTTTTTACACTTCGATCCTTTTCATTATTAAAGACTTCTTCACTTGCAAGGCGTCTTCTCTATCACTATGTGTTATCAAATGTTCCACTCGTTGATGTCACAAAGATGGAGTTTTTATTCGAGGGCGGCAAAAAAAAATTCGATATTGTGTTATTTCTCTCTTTAGTTTAGTGTTCTGATGATTACTCTGCTCTTTGTTTCCGAAGTTGAAGTTGAAGGTTCGCTGTGCTGATTCATTGATCCCCGTTGCTCTTTCTAGGACACAACTCTGAAAAAGGTAATGAAACCGTTGCCAGCGGAAGTGGTTCATTTTAAAGTTCTAGAAATCCAAAGACTAAAAACACTGAGACCTTTTACTAATATGATAACGCTGCGATAAACCACTTACCGATTGAATCTGAACACAAGGGCAGGATTTATTGTGCTTTTGTTATCAAAATTAACACCCTTTTAGGGCAGATATTCACCGGAGAGAAGCTTCGGCAAATTATAAGCAAGAGGACATTAATGCCAAAGCCGGGATTTCTGATAATAATCAATTGATCCCTTTCGCGTTTGATCGTCGAAGATGCGCTTTGCATCAAACAATTATCCTATGAGGTGAGCGCATTCAATTTGAGGAATTTGAAGATTCTGTCGAAGAAATCGAATAAAAATAGCAAGCGCATATGATTGAAATAATTGAAGGTTCCATTGAGAAAACCAAATAAAAATAAGAAGCAAGCGCCGGCACTAACTTTTATTTCGAACGAGGTAATGGAAAAGTAACAAGTTTTTCGACGGTCCACATATGACGGCAACTGTTCTTGGTGAAGGAGAGCGCCTTGTTTGGTTATGTGAAGCTTCTATGGAGCGAAATGCGCTCTAATCCAGGAAAAGAAAACTCCAGAAAAGCTGTAGAATTTTCTACTAGTCATTAACCTAAACTTCAAAGCGGTAATGTCTCCCTCAACCCTTTTCCGAAGCATCATGCTTTTATCTTCCTCACGCAGCAAAATTAATTCACATTTCTATTTTTTATTAAAGTTTTCATGCATTTCAGTGCACCGGCAAAAATATTAGAAAGTTGTAAATGATCTGCCAATATTCTCAATATTCTGAAAATTTTTGGAAGAGTGGATGCACACAGATCTACGATTTCTAGTTCTACCTACTGTCCACTTGAGAGAGTCCGAAGTCAGCCGAGTAATGAACGACATTGTATTCTGTCAAAAATTTAATTATGTTCATTCTTGACTAATGTCGCTTACAGTGTTTCTCACCGTGCAACCTTCAAATAAACGTCTATAACAAAAGATATGACGCTTCCCTTAATTTCAGAATAGGAGGAAGAATGTGCATTCACACCGCCACTTATCTTCAATATCTCTATGATAGCTGTCAACCACCAGCCTTTACCAGGTTTCTCGGGGGTGTAGTGGTAGCATGCGTTCCCGGTATAGATTATACGCTGGTTCGACTCCCGTCCGAGGTCGTTTTTCACTGACCGCTCAATTCTCTTGGGTGTATATGAAGCAAAAATGATAAACAAATGACAGATGTTGACATGCAGTTTGGCAATACACACAGCACAATAATAGACCAGCATAAATGTTGTTCCACAGAGAGGGGTCTTTCACAAGTGTATTTCAATCCGGCTTTTCTCTTTCATCTCTTCTCTAGTCGTATCATTCTCAAGAATTCAGGGAAAACTAGGGGAACGACGGCCGTGAGCAAGCAAGGTTCCAAAGAAAACTTTTGACACAAATGCCGCATCCATGTAATAGCATGATACTAGTTGCCTCGCTTTTACTTCATCAGATAATGTCTACGACTCACTTCAGACTGAAGTGATTCGATGAACTTCTCTACATTGTTGATCCCATCGCACTCTCATATGTAACATTTTCATATCTCAAATATCTTAAAATCTTCCGGCATTGAGAAGCCTTATATATCTGATGATCTCTAGCATTGAGAAGCCTTGAAACCAGCATCCAGCAGCAGATTTGCTTGTTTTGCCTTCCCTTCAACTTCTTTGATTTCACGTCGACTGCAGATCGCTGTGAAAGACACTTTTGCCTAATAATGGCGTTGTAAAACACGAAGTTTGATTGTATCATTAGACATGTCGGAGGCTTGTAACAGGGTGAAAACGAAAGACGAATAATATCTAGGCCTCCAGTGGAAAAATCTCACATAAAAAATTAATATCCCCATGATACGCATAGGAGTTATCTCATGCTTATTAAAGTTTCCATAACTTTCTTTCTAACCTAGCATATGCCGAACACCATATGGGTCTGCTAATTACAGCAGTGAAGTTTTTTCTCAAAACATTTAAATACTTTCCTCTTCTGTCTTTTTTTTTTGTTGGTGGAACCGTTACTATGGAGCACCTTGCTTTGTCGCAGGTCCACTGTTGGTTGGAAAATACAAATAGTCGATATACAATGGCGGAGCTGGGGCAGAACAGAAAGAGCGTTACAAATTTCATTACTACAATTCGTGTAGAAGCCACGTAATCGTACTGGTGCCACATTGAATTATCAACGTGTATTGCATCCATATTAATAAAACTTTGATATGGATCAAATGAATGATAGTGTGATTGTCTCAATTCAATGAAGTTGTAGGCAGAGAATGTTAGTGACGTGAAATGGTTGGCAAATTCACCTGGCTCAGCTAAAAACATAGAACGAGTTCGAGACACATTTATCTCAATATATGCAAGCCAAAGTACTCCGAAAACGTAAAATTTTTTCAAAATATTTGATGCACCGGTTTCACTGAGAAGGAACTCAGCGGCTGTTTGATTTTGAACGATCTCTTAGCAAGCGGCAGCTAAATTCACTGGATGTGACCGTTCGTTTACTACGCCATTTGTCCGCTTTTGGTATTCAGTCAATGTAAAAAGTTGTGTAAAGTATATAACAAAGCAAATTCTTTAGTTTTCATGCTCTTTTATTATATCCAAAATCCAGAAGTTAGTAAGACGATTTAAAAACTAGAGAACAATAAATAGTTCAAACGAAATGCCTTTTATATAACCGCTTTTAGCGGTGGCATAATGTCATAGATATAACAAATGATGTTGAGTGGTGTGCAAAACTCTGACGTCGGATGGGACTCGAGCTCGCATTTCACCCTTTACGAGGGCACGTGCTTGAACAATTGCACTTCTTATGCCTCTTTTGCCACCACTCATTCTACTCTATGAATGAATAGCTAGCCGAAAATTTTGTTTTACACCGCTTACGAGGCGAGTTTATTGATAATTGTAAATAGATTTCCCATCACTTGTGTACTTAAAGAATTCAGGCCTTCATAGGAATATAAAGATCTTCGACAGCAGTAATTTTTTGAAATTTTCTGGCATATTTTCTTCAAAGACGTGCTGTGCACGTTTTATCAGGTTCGATGATGAGAGATATTTAGCTTAAAGACTATATATTATAAGTATGAATTCTTCACTGTAAATTGTAGTAGATATTCTTCAAATTTTCTACTGCAAAATACCAAGCGGTACTGATTTCTCGATAGAAATATTGTTGCTTGATGTTGATTCTGGGGACTGATGTTTATTGAGTATATTTTGAGTGAAATGTTTGCAACATAAGCGCTATGTAAAATGTGGATCAGGATTAAGTAAAATGTCCGTTGAAGTATTCCACTCAAAGATGAATGAGCGCTCTGTAAAGAGTGATGACTGAATTTAATTTCTACCGAAGTAAATTTCAGTGCTTCCCTTAGAGGGCACGGGATCGAAAACCGATCCGTTTCGCTGGGCAACAATTTTTCATAAGAGTGTTAGCAGCCTTTCAAATTCAACACTTCGATGAAAGAAAACAATTGTTTTCCACGCACGCATTTTTCTCGCAAGGCACAGCTCTTTCGTCGGACTATTGGTAATCGGTCAATTGCGTAAAATTTGAAAATTTCAACTCAATACTGGTTTTCTGAAAAGAACGCTTTCGAACAGTGCAGCAGGCAAATGTGAACAAGTTCACGTGCGTGGGCAAGGGGATTTTGGCTATCCAACGGGGCGAGGGGACCGGGATGGGGATCGGGAAGAATGTGGCCGTTTCAGCACGCTGGGCGGCCCATTGACCCTTCTACGAACCATACGAAAGTGCGACTTTTGTTATTCAATCAATAATTCCTTCTCGAAACTCCAGATTAAAAGTCTGAATCTAATGCTCAAAGAATTTTTCTACATGTCCATGTGCTTTTCGTGCTTCCAGCGAAGCAATAATTGAATTTCGGGGCCGATGTGAAACATTGCCTTAGAATGAATGGTAAAAATCTCGTTGAAAGTTCTTGCCCATGAGAAGGGATCGCTTTTTAATCCTCTGCCGTCTAACGGAGAACAACCTAAATTTCTATAGCAAGTTCTGCATGAATGGCACTAATAATATGTGTATAAAAATGCTATAGAAGACTGTGATATGGACAGAACACATTACACGGAGTTAGGCTTGCCTACGATATAGAGATCGACTTTAAAATATTACCATTCGCTCAGGAGCTTTTTTACTATTCATGTGGCAAAGGTCATAAGTACTGTAACACATTATGAATATATATCAATTATGAATATGAGCACATTAGCAGTATGATATTCATAGTACGTGACGGTAAACCGGTGACCTTATCCAACAACTTAGCAGTTGAACGGCCCTGAAGAAGGTCAAGTCGTCTCATCGTCATCTATCAATTTTATAGGGGATGTATGAACGTTAAGCAATTTTTCGAAAAGGACAGCTGTGTGGTATTAGTGAAACATTCGTAGAGACAAATTGATTCCAGTTATCGGAGGAGGTAGACTAATAGACGGATGCGGTGTATGCGATCTCAATGTTTAAAATTTGAAAATATCCACTGAACACCAATTGCACATTTCATTGAGCTTGAAATCAATGAAAAAGTGATTGATAACCTGCTAGGAAAAAATGGGCACTTAATTAAAGTTTTGTCTTTGAGTAGATTAAAAAATAACGGCTGTTTTATTGTAATGATCTTTGGAAACACATGCTGCAATAAGGCATGCTTAACCTACATGGTTCCAGTATTTTTTGATGACTGGTCGTCGCGTTTCTTTGCGGATCTCAACACAACTAGCACTGATTCGTTTATTCGCATACATCTTCCATAAAGGTCTTCGAACACTTTGTATGCTGTTTTGACTGCTGCTTGAGGATTGTCCTTCTTCATCAACGACGTAGAATGATGATCAAGCAACTCTCGGAGGAACCTCGGCTAGACGTCCTTTAACTCATTTGCTAACTGAATGCAAGAAAACATTGAGGAAGACAAATCATCACTTTACTTATTGTTAACCTGCATCACTAGCCACAGACTCAGTGTAAGTTTTGATCTCAAAGCATTTGGTCCATGCCGTTCTTCTCCATGCGTTCAAACTTCCACATGCGGCAACGAATCATTGTGCAGCTGATCAAATCACGAGAAAGAGAAATGCTTTGGAGTGAATGCACAGTTCCCATTCGTTGCTTATTTTCTGTCGACGATTTAAGCGTCGAAGAAGAAGGTAATGAGCGCTCATTAGAGAGTGACGACAATCATCAAAACCGTAAATCAAAGCTCCCCATTCGAGTGGCACGAGAGATTGCAAAAAACACACAACTGAATGAACTTGACTTTATTCTTTAGCTTAGACTTTTTTGCAATAAAAATTCGAAAATACGTTTTCTATGCTTTACGACTCACTAGAAAAGAATCATATGCCAAAACCGAAGGGGAGGTTTTCAAGCACTTATGTAATTCGAATTTACGTCATACGATAGTTGCAATCATCGTTTGCACGGTTGCTCAGTTGTTTGCAATCAGATTAACTAGAAAGATTGAGACTATGGGAAATCTACCATAGGAGACAAGTCCTGCCATAGAAGCCAAGAATTCCAAGACTTCAGCCTACTTATGTGGCACTAGTTGATAGATAAATACTGTGCGCTCAAAATTGCGAACTTAATTGTACAACGTTTCTCGTTCAATTTAGCAACTACCATGAAGTCAATGATAGAATTTTCCGGCTAACTTTCAGACGCGTTTCGTCTTGTCCAGAGCCGACTGATTCGAGCCATTGCTTCAAGGTCGCTCTTCCTTTTGTGCTCTTTGTGTTCGCTCTTGTTCAAGTCGAATTTCTGGAAAGAGGATGACCGCTCAGTAACTAGGATAAACGACTGTGGCGAATCGCCTCGTGTCAGTTGGCTATGAAGAAGACGAAACATGTCAAAACTTTAGTCGAACACATTTAATGTATCAACCTCGTAGTATGTGTTAAATCACAAAAGAAACTATTGCTGTCAATGCCGAGGTTTGAGGAAAACCGTTTTTCCATCGCGTTGTATAGCAAGCGTTACTGCAACAAATCTAAATGGCTATGCCCAGAAATTTTGTCACTGTTGACTAAGATGTCCAAAAATCAGGACCTCGATGGACCTGTTTTCAGGGAATTAGCGCCTAGTAAATTCTGCACTAGTAGAGGTATGTTGGCACATCTTTGCTTGATCTAAATACCGCACAAAATTGCTCAATGTTCCGGCGGAACTCAGTGGTAACCAAGAGTTTTTGACTTCTTTCATATTGTTCCCATAACTCTCTTGTAAAAAATCTTTATTGAAATAACAGAGTATAGATACATGTAGAGACACGTTCAAAATCACATGTGGCTGGCTAGATTCTCCACGAACTTCGGCCTTGGAATTTGTAGCGTCCTTTGCAAGTGTTTTGCCAGTTCGGCCATCGTATATCGATCATTCGGATTTTCCGACCAACAGCGAACCTATGATGACGAGACGTTTTGAAATTTCCTTCTCTCAAACAATTCCTGGTATTGCATGAGCAAATTTTACTCTCTGGGTAGACTACTTGCTCTTGAAGTCATTAATAAAGTATAAAACACGATTTGGCACCTTAATGTACACTTGAATATGCGGGTGAACATTTGGCGGTAATTCCATTCGATAACCTTCTTTAACCTATAAAGTACGGCATGAAAAACTGAGGAATCGTAAAAATACCATTTACAAGGCAATGCTTGAACACTCTGTTTCTGTGTTACACTGACTTAGAACAAATGGATGACTAGAAGTGACTTTCATAAGAATGAGACTCAAGAGCTCTTACACTTTGATGAACTTCTGCGACCGTCATTCCTGGGTAAGGTTCTATGCCGTTGTTGTATATCTCCCAACACATAATACCTTAAAATGCACTAAAAACCGCTGCTATAAGTTGAAAACGATGAAGTATAGTCTACCATAGCTGAACACGTCCGTCTTCTGGGTGTAGATGGCCATCTTCAAAGTTTCCGGTGCAAGCCATCTAATCGGGACTCTCTTATGTGGATCCATCTGATAAACAGTCCCCTCTCGAGTGAGACCAAAATCTGAGATTTTTACCTGCAACAGTATTTATTAATGGTCCGTAACGAACCAACATAAGGACGATTTCGTACCGCTACCTAAAAATTCATTAGCTTGAAAAGTTTAGAAACTAAAAATCTACCTTATTGTCTCCATATAAACAATTTCTTGCAGCGATATCTCTGTGAAGGACATTCTTGGCGTGTAAATATTCCAATCCCCAAGCTGCCTAAAGTATTGGAATACAAAGGAAAGCTTAATGCCTTCATGTTTAACTTCCTTACTTGCAAAACCATTTCATTCTTTTTGTCCATGGGTTGTTCATTTTTTTGGAGGTATGAGTCCAATGCGCCACAGTTAGCCTGGAAACCACGAAGGACACTATAATTCCAAAATACTGCATTATGATTCTATGGTAATGCACTTTCCGTCTCTGTGTACACTAATAAAGTTCTATGAACTATTACTAAATCCCTAAACTATAGCCGAAACTGAGCAATTGAGCGGAAGTGTCGTGCTGCCCTACATTCTCTGAATGTCTGAGAATCACTCTGACAAACCCACCAACTCCATAACCACCATAAGGGGTTCCTGTCCTGCGGCGACCCCATAGAATTTTACTACATTCGGATGGTCAAAGTTTCTCATAAGACGCGCTTCATGCATGATTTCTTTGATTTGTTCCTTTGTTAAAACCTCCAATTTGGCCTACAACAGCATTAACGTGACATCCATGTAGAAACTTTGGTCCAAGCGGGAAAATGTGCAGTAGATTACGCACAAGTTTCACAGCAACTGTAACCTTGGTTCCACTCTTCAATTTCAATTTTCCCGCGTGTACTTCACCAAATGCACCTTCTCCTAAAAATTTTCACAACAATTATGCACACCCTTCCGTGCTTAATTTTTGAATACTAAGTTTTTCCAGGATAACAATTTCTTCATTACCTCAAAATCTCATCGTAGCAGAAAAAAGAACAATATACAGTATTATTGCTAGATTTTAGTGACCGGCTGTTTACTCAGTTTAGTACACCATATTTTTGGACAATTTAATTAATAAAGAAAAGGCTTACCCAGTTTCTTTGTTAGTTCTATATCGTCATGAGACAGTTCCCAGCCTTGGCGAAGGATCGGGTTGCGCAGGATTATTTCTTGGGTCTGCAATATCGTAAGAAGAATTGAATTCTTCTTTTCAATCTCTTTCCACGGAACTCCTCAAAAGTTACATCTTTTTTCTTCTCTTGTCTTTCAACTCCAAAGCGCATCATCTTACGGTTCACAGCAATCATTGAATTTAGATTGATGTAACCCAGCCGTGTGGATATTTGCAAAACATTGCTGATTAATGTCTTACGCCACTGAAAAGTAGTTCCTTCATATACCGCTTTTTGGAAAACGGGCCAAGTGGCTTATTAGTTTGACAAACAATCGTCTTCTCCAACACTCATTTATGCTTTTGATGTCAACTTTGATTTAGTACCGACACTGCTCACCTAAAGAGGGATCACGGCCAGAAATACGTGTTTCTGCTTGACAGGCCAAAAGCTCAACTTTTATTACAACTCCTTCTATGAAATAAAGCTCTGATATCAGTTATGACAATGGGTTAAGATAGCTCCAAGACCACTCCAAGCAGGATAGCAAGACGCGACCATTTAGTTCACCAGATCAAAGTCTTACACTATCTCTTAAAAGGTAATTGTGCAATCAATAGACCGAAATGGTCCGTGCCAGCGAGAATAGCATCAGTTCTTAGAGTCAGTTTATTCCTGACAGACGATTCATCTCATCTTTTTTGGCATATGGTTTGAATAAACACACCTTCGTTATAGATTCCCTCTTACTAAGATGGTATTCAATCATGGCGCTGATCGAATCAAATGCGTATTTCTCGATCATTACTTTGCCGGATGGGAGAGTTGTTATGACGAAGTGCTTGATCTGTAAATACTGCCGATTTCATTACTATTCTAAACTCTCTGCAGTATCGTTAATCTCAGAATTGTTGCCCCAAATGGAATCATTAGTGTTCAGAATGATAAAAGGGGCAAAACTCGAATTCGCTCTCTTATGGCTTAGTAATCAGCCACTTGCTCAAGCTGCATTTCCTTTCATCCCTGAACACCTACGATGAGAGGCGGTCTACCAACTGCGTTGTAATGTTTACAGTCAGCAAAGGACTTGCATGAGGAGGTGGAAGTGAGATGAGATATTTTTCTGATTTTAGTGTATCTTCGAAAACTCCACCATGCTTTCCATGCCACATGTGCTTTACTTGATTTGTAAAAATTCTGTATAGAGAGATCGACAAATCTCATAACCGCAACCATTGTATTCTGATGTGCAAATTGTTAATATGTCGGGTTATGATTGTTTACATGAGCGCTGCTCTAATAGGGATGTTTTCAGGTAGTTGGTTGTCTTACGTTATTCTTGTCCCATTTTTTTCGTGTAGATTTTCAGGGCTTGACCTATATTTTGCTGGCACGTTAATTCTCTTAGCACCTATCACAAAAAGCTCTCAAACTTCATTCATGATAGAATTAGAGATACATCACCAAATCGAGTGACTCATTACGTTAGTTTACCTTCTTCTATCCGGCTTTTCTCTTGAACTATTTATATTTGTACCTAACAGAATTGTTTTCATCGACCTTGATGACTTTCATGAACTATGATATTGTATCGGAACTGGATAGTAACATACTCCTTGATCTTCGAACTCCTGCTTGACCATAACGGATAATACGAATGCACGTGGTTTGCCTGCTACGGGTTCAGTTATTCGTACAAGGAAGTCACCATTTGTACGCAACATCATCTGAAAACATTCATCGAATGTGTTTCAACTAATATTCAAATGACCTGTAAAGTGGTTCAAAGCCAACACTATCCCAATTCAATGCTTTTATCCTTTGAGACAAATCAGATATGATTTTAACGGCTAAGGAACGACATAAAGCATGATAGGACTAGAGCACAGGTTCAAGCCAGTACTTGATCCAATATGTAATGTACAACATGCTCGAATTACTGCTCGGGTCTTTTAAAGAAAGGCGCATACCTTGATGTCTTCACGTGGGAGTAGTCCATGGTACCAGAGTTCGTTTGAAAGTTGCTTCTCCATATTGACTCACCTTTTCGGCTGAGTATTGAGCTATGAATGAGCTAAACACACTTCCAACTTGCATTTATAGCTGCGGCTTGTTTACAACACACCTTATCCGCTTGTTTTTTTAGGTGATTATCTCTTTGAACTACCATTTCTCACGTATACTTCATCGCGATTTATTAACTAAAATAATTGGTTGCAGCTACAATTTCTCCGTTTAAAACATCGCAAATCAAAGAGCATGTGTTTTTGGTGTTTACTATGGTTGTTACAATAAACCCAATGATGTACAGTAGTGTGCAAAAACGTTTGCGTCAGCTGGGATTTGAACCCAGATCTTACTCTTTCCGGTAGCATGTGCTAAACAGTTGCACCACCAACGCTCGTTTCGGACTCCACTCTTTCTACACTACAACGCGTTATCTGACAACAGCCAACCGTCTACGGTGTGGCGGGGCAGTCATTATCGACTTCGAATCCACTTTTTGTTGACAGATATTGGGTTTCAATAATCAATCGGAAATCATCTTATTTGACCGCCGATTGCGGTGTTATGATGTTCAAATAAACCCAATGATGTAGAGTGGTGTGAAAAACGTTAGAGCCAGCAGGGATTTGAACTCAGATCTTACTGTTCTGGGTTTATTTGAACAGCATGACACCGCAATCGGCGGTCAAATAAGATGATTTCCGGTTGTAACAATAGTCAACGATGGCGAAATCAGGATTCGTACATACTCTCCTTAGGATTTCTTGATTAAATTTAACTATAAACTACTTGTGAAGTTAGAATCTGTGTGAGAATGTCATAAACATTGTAGGAAAGCACAGAACTCGCTTGAAATGAGCCATCGGCACTTTCAGAATCAGTGAAAGGAAGAAAAGAATGAGTAGTCGTGTGAATGTAACCCTTCAAGCTGAATTTTTTTCCAAAACCTTGTGTGGTTATATCACGATTTTTTCTCTTGCTTTCTATGAATTCATTCGAAGGGACTCATCCACACGAATATTTACTCTTTTCTCCCTTTTACTGATTCAAAAAGTCTCGACGGCTCATTTCAGGCAGATTATGTGTTTTTCTACATTGCTCTTGGCCTTCTTTCACAATATACGGATTCTCATAAGTAGTTTACAGTTGAGATTCATCGAAAAATCTTTAAGAAAGTGCGTGCGAATCCTGATCTTAAACGTCGCTGACTATCGTAACAATCACAGCAAACACAACTACACATGTACTTTGATTTGCAATTTTTGAACGATGGAATATGAGAAATCATAGCTACAACCGATCATTTTAGTTGATAGTCGCAGTAATGTATACGTGAGAAATGGCATCTTAGAGAGATTATCATCTTACAATCAAGCGGATAAGGTGTAATGTAAACAAACCGGAGCTATAAAAGGCGGTGAAAAGTATGTCTACTTAATTCATAGCTCAGCACTCAGCCGAGAAGGTAGGTCAATATGGACAAGCAACTTTCAAACGAACTCAGGTGCCATGGACTACTCCCACGTGAAGACATCAAGGTGAGTGCCGTATTTGAGGGTTGTGAATAGTAGTTTAGTGATGTACCACAATACATAGTGGATCAGTCGTCGGTTTGAACCCGTACTTCGAGCCTATCTTGCCTTAAGTCTTTGCTGAGTAGACAAAATCATATCTGATTTGTCTGAAATTGAAAAGCACTGATTTGGGACAGTGTTAAGCCTCTGAAAGTCACTGTACAGGTCAACTGAATAATAACTGAAGGACATGCTTGATGAATGTTTTTAGACGATATCGCGTAGAAATGGTGGCTTATTTGCACGAATAACTGAACCTGTATCTGGAAAACCACCTGCATCCGTGTTATCCGTCATGGTCAAACAGGAATTTGAAAATCAAGGAGTATGTTACCGTTTAATTTTGGCGCAAATTAGGTCGTATCGGGCATATCATCACATCATGTCATACATGTCATATCATTATCATCGTACCACCATATCATATCATATCATATCATCATCACGTCATATCGGTCGTATCATGCCGACAATACCACACCAATAAATCTTACAAGAAAAAATTAAATATGAGAAGATCGGATCACGTAATTAGGCCCTCGTCATTTGGCGGCGCACTGATTACTTAAGGAGAAGTTTGAAAGATTTTGAGGTAAGTGATAAAAGGATGAATATGTCGTCAGCATATATCCGAAGCCCTTGAGACTACACAAAAGAAATGAGATAGGAATATTGTAAAGAAACCAAATACCCGAAAACCTCTTTGTTATAGATGTAGCGCTATAGAAACAACCATAAACTGAGCTGTGACTATTTTGCATATTATATTACGGCGATATTAATTAAGAATCTTACACGGATGAAGTCAAACACGAGAATGTTAATCACCGCAGCTTAAGTGAGTGGCTGACTAGAAAACCTCAAACAAGCGAATTCGAGATGATTTCGCCCTTTTGTTCCTTTTAATATTCTGGGCACTGCAGTTTCCATTTGGGGTATCGATTCTGAGATTGTTGGCGATAGAGAAGGAGTGCTTCAAACAATGACGAAAACGGGAATGTTTACAGATCAAGCACCTCGTCATAACAGTTCTCCCATGCGCTAAAGGAATGATTCAGAAATACGTATTTGATTCGGTTAGCGCCATGAATGAATACCGTCTAAATGAAAAGGAATCTATAATAGAGGTATGTTTAATCTAACCAAATCCTGAAAAGGCTTTGATGAACCGTCCGTCAAGAATAGACTAACTCCTAAAACTGATGCGATTCTCGTTGGTATTAAGCATTTCGGTCCATTGATCGCACAATGACTGCCTCTAAACTAAAAAGTGCATGATTTTGATTTAGTGAACTAGCTCGACGCGTTTTGCTATCCTGCTTCGAGTGGTCCTGGCGCGACTTCAACTGACTGATATAGATAGACCTTCTAGAGTAAGCCAGAACCATCCAGTGCAGTAGCCTCTTTATCGCCGATATTATATTGTGTTCATGGACGACCTTTTGCACAGCGCTTTGCTTGGTGAACAACCCTGACCTTAACTTTAGTGCAAGCTTCGAAAACACACTTTTATTGATAGAATCCCGTCATCCACTAATAATTCACAACGATATCGCATGACTGCTCGACCCTCAGCTGACATCGGCGCTTTTTTACGAAAAGTGCCGTATTGAAAATTCGAGCTTCTTGTTCCGTCGAGCGAAATGAAATCACATATTTCCCGGCCACAATCATTCCTTAGGTGAGCGGCCTCGAAATCCAGCTTGACTTTATTTTAAAAGCATAAATGAGTGTTGGAGACGAGGACTTTTCGTCGAACTGATAAACCACTTGGTCCGTCTTAAAAAACAAGGCATTTGACAAAGATGCTTTTCAGGCAGACCAGTAAAATTTTACAATTTCCTTACGGATGGATTACATCTTAGCTTAATATATTGAGTGAACTGTAGGTATTGCACTGTAAAGGAAAATAAATTGGAAGAAAAAAATCTAATTTTGAGAACTCGAGAGGAAGAGATTGAAAGAAAGAAATGTTATCACTTGTAAGTTATTCCACACCCAAAATGTTACTTTGCCACAGTTTTCAGGTTAACCATGGTGCATTAAACTCACACCTCCAAAAAAATGAACAAGCCATGGACAAGAAGAATATAATAGTTTCGCAAGCAACAATAGCAACCACAAAGGCATTAATCTTTTTCTGTATTTTAACACTTCAGGCAGCTGGCAAATTAGAATATTTACATGCCAAGAATGTTCTTAATAGGGATATTGCTGTAAAGAATTGTTTATATGGAGACAATAAGGTAGCTTCTGGATTCTAAACTTGCCAAGCTAATGAAATCTTAAGAAACGGTAGTGTTAGTTCGCTATGGATTTATACTGTTACAGGTGAAAATCTCAGATTTTGGTCTTACTCGGGAGGGAGCTGTTCATCGCATGGATCCACTTAAGAGAGTTCACATTAGATGGCTTGCACCGGAAGCGCTAAATATAGCCATCTACACCGAGAAAACGGACATGTTCAGCTACGGTAGACTATACACTATCGCTTTCTACTTATAACAGTGGTTTTTATGTGCATTTCAAGGAATTATATGCTGGGAGATTTACAACAGTGGCATAGAACCATATCCAGGAAAGACAGTGGCAAAAGTTCATGAAAGTGTAAATGCTCTTGAGTCTCATTCCTATTAAAGTCACCTCTAATCATCCATTAATTCTTACTCAGTGTAGCTCAGAAGCAGAGTGTTCAAGCATTGCTTTGTAAGTGATATTTTTCCGACTTCTCAGTTTCTTATGCCGTGCTTTATAGGTTAAAGAAGGTTATCGAAATTACCGTCAAATGTTCATCCGGATATTCAACTGTACATCAGGATGACAAGTCGTGTTATATGCTTTATTAATGTCTTCAAGGGCAAATATCTACTCAAAAAGTAAAGCTTCATCGTAAAAGATCAAAAGTTG